>JBBBDQ010000833.1:3962500-3985000 GCA_037127315.1 Ascarosepion bandense
TCGTTTGTTTCTTTTTGTATCCCCCATCTTTGCCCTACGAAGAGGTTCTCTTCTGTGTGTTGAAGACGATTAAATTATAGTTAAGTTCGCGCCAGTTCTAGCGATTTAGTTTCTTATAATTGGAGTTAGTCACTGTGATTATATATATATATATATATATACAGGTCAGTCCGAAGTAATCTTTGGATGTAAACATGTCAGAAAATATAATGTAGGAGCATATAAACCTGGATGAAAATGTTTGCAATTCTTGACCAGCTCCTTGCTTATTTTAGACTTCCATTTATACATCCTGAAAGTTCCTGTTTTGCCTCTCTACAAACGTTCAAAACTCAGTTAATATAAAACACCTGAGGATATCGAAAGATTGATACCTAGGTAGCGTAATCGGCTGAATCCCGAATGAAAATAATTAAAACCTCTACATTAGATATGTATTGAACCCTTTTTACTAAAACACTCTACTGGTCGAATTTAACTTTAGTCTAAAACTTGTCATACACACACACAAACACACACACATACACACATACACACACACAAACACACACACATACACACACACATACATACACACACACCCATATATATATATATATATATATATATATATATTAATTCAGATACTTTAATCCAAGCGGAAAAAGCAGGAAGGTAAATTCCAAAAACCCGATCCTAATTAACCAAAGATTCCAGACGGCACTATCACGTAGATTCTGGAAAATGAAGGAGGAAGGGCAGGACCCTATAATCAACTGGAAATTAATAGGCTCAGCTTGTACCCCTAAAAATTTTCATGATAGGTGCCGTCTATGTTTATTGGAGAAGATTCTGATTTTGAAGTATCCTCATCAGGACTTACTTTTGAATCTTAGGAAGGAATTCATTAATAAGTGCCGTCATAGGGCGGATTTTAAAATATATATTTTAAGTTTTTAAATTTTATTTTTTAAATATTAAGTTTTTTAAATTTTAATTTTTAAATTTTTAATTTTTAATTTTTACTTTTTAATTTTTCTTTTTATAATTTTTATGTACATGTGTATGTTTGTGTGTGTATGTGCATATTTGTATATATATGTGTATATATGTATATATGTATGTGTGTATCTATGTATTTATGTGTGTAAAAATTTTTTTTAGCTATTTAAATGCTCTTTTTTATAATATTCATTAATTTTTTATATTTTTTATATGTATGTGTATATGTGCATATGTATAATGTATATATATGTGTGTGTGTATGTATATGTGTGCATGTGTGTGTGTACACATATATATTGTGTGTGTGAATTTTTGTATATGTGTGTACACATATATATATGTGTGTATGCGCTTGTATGTGTATATACGTATATAAGTGTGTATGGAATTGAATGTGTGTGTGTATGTGTATGTATGTATATATGTATTCATAATCGAAGAATTGTGTGTGTATGTGTATGTATGTATGTGTGTACTTCTATATGTACGTACAATTGTAAATGAAATTTTTCTTTTTCTTACCTAGCGATGTCTTTATTTAGTTTAAATCAAATGACCTAATTTTTTAAAAATCTTATATCTTTTTATTCCCTTTAAATATAATTATGCCTTTTTAAGTAAAGACCTTTGTTTTTGGGAAGTTAGGTTTTTGAATATGTCCAGCGTCTGTAATATATAAACAATTTTTCTTTCTTTTCTTTTCTTTTTCCCTCCCTTCCTGCCTTTATCTCTCTTATCTCCCACCTTTTTTCCGTGTTGCTTAACCTTACATCAATTCAACACGGCCGTCCGTTAATTTTTAAGTTACAATTCTCTTTCCTTTTTTTGCGAACCCAGACGATGTGAATTTTTTCTTTTCTTGTTTATTTGATTTTATTTTGTTTTATCTTTTTCTTTTTTTTTGTTTTTGTTTTTGTTTTTTAATTTCTTTGCAAATCTATTTAAAAAGGAAAATTAGACTGATTTTTCTCCAGTTTCTGAAAGGATATTTCTGTTGCTGAGGTGATGTTTTATCCCCCGTGGGGATTTTCATATCGAAATGGTCATCCAACATCATTGAATTAATCCTTCTTTATATATATATATATATATATATATATATATATATATATATATAATGTTGAGTTGTGATATTTTTGCCGCCAAATCTGTTGTTTTTTCAGTAGTTTTACTGATAAAATGTATTTTTGCAAGCATATGTTTTTTTTGTCGTAAAATCCTCGATATCGGTGTTAAGATAGATAGATCGTTAATTGATTCAATGCTAAGAATTTGGCACTTTAACTGAGCAGGTTCATGTCGACTTCGAATTTTCGTGAAGACACCGTTATGATGTCTTTACTCATCGGGGCTAGGATTGGGTTTAGTGATGACATTGTAATGGTATCTTGATAAAATTTCAAAGTTGGCATGAAGTCGCTCATTTAAAGTCGCTCATTTAAAGTGACGAAGGCTTTGCATTAAAATGACACACACTAACGCACACACACACAAACACACACACAGATATATATATATATATATATATATATATATATATATATATATATATATGGATCGAGCTACCCCGCACCTCCAAATGTGGATAAATATCTGGGCAGAGTGCCCTATAGCTTTGGTAGCCAGCAAATATAGTAGAACGACAACACTGAATTCTAAACCCGAGGAGGCTCGTTTGGAAAATGTATATCACATTATATTCATCAATTCTCCCTATTCGTTTCTTCAGCACAAACTTGCACTATTATAATAAAATAGTCTGCTTGTTCTTTTCTAAGAACTCACCTGCCGTACCATCCATCTTACGTCGAATAGGATTGGAGAATCTGTTACATATTATATGACAATGGTATTATTAGCCCTTTTTCTTATAAGGAAACATTCGACATTTACTTGTCAAGTAGCCAATGCAGATGTCAATTGAAATTAATAAAATCTCTCTATTAAATTTTTTTCGGAAAATTGGTTTATTAAAACCACTAGCTGTTATTGCCCTTTTCAGTATTGATGATGTCTTCTTTCCATGCTTTTGTTAAATAGTTATGAAACGTCTGTATTTGTCTATGTTATTTTCATTTTGAGTTATATGTGCTATCTTAGTTGATGCTTTTGTTTATAGTAACGAAGTGATCCTGTTTCTGTTAATTGGTACCATTATTTTTTATTATTATTTAGTGTTTGATATTTAAAGAAGGATTTTCCTAGCTGAGACCTTCGGACTGTTCAAATTTCCTATCTCTTATACTTAATTTGTTGTAAGTAATCCATACACCGATGTTTTAAAGGGTTTAGTATTTAGTAATTCCACTTCATTTTTATGATGAATTCAGTGTAGATGCCATTACTATTTCCATTTTAATTCCAGATTAGAGCTTCTCTTTCGGAAAGGTTTATCTTAAGTCATACTTCTTGGAATACTTGGTAGAGGATGCGGATTTTTGGTTGAAGAACATTATTTTTCCAACTGCGAGTATCCATGTCATTTGCATAGACCCCTCATTCTCCGTAATAAGATTTCGGGATGGGAAATAGTCATGTTGCTTTTTATTAGGAAATTCCTTTATCATAGGTCATTGAACGTTAAAGCGATCAGTGTTCATCTCTTCGCATTTGTGCTTGTACAGTCTTATGTGGGAAGAGATTAAATATATTAAACATCTAATTTCAAATTTGCTGTTCTTCAGATGATTTTCGGAATTTTTCTGTCTCGGTTTCCTCATTCGACATGAAGAATCTACTAAGTTTTTTTTATTCAATCTCGATATTCAGTTGATTTGGTGTTTGTGAGACTGATTCTAATAAATAAGACGCGTAAGTATCTACTGTTGTGTTTTTATGCTGCTCTGTGATCTACTTAGCAGGTTTTTAAATTTTCTCAGTGAAAGGTAAGTAATTTCCTAGAGTCGAGTAGAGAAATATATTCAGTCAATACACCCCTTACAAGACGAAAACACAAACTAGGTCATAAATAACTGATTTTAATGGAACGCAGAAAGTTTAATTAAAAATATTCATTAGCATCTTCCTCATAAATGATACACTGAAGATAATTGTTGTGTATGTGGTTTCAGGGGTTAGCTTTTTATTTCCATAGATCGTTAATAATTGGTTCTTCTCATGTGTGTGGCATGGTTTTATATTCCTTTGTGAAATGTTTTAGTTGTCTATAAATATCTCCCCATATTTTACCATTTTCAAAATATCGGTGCATAATTTCAAGTGATGCCCTTTTTTTAAAGCATTCATTACATTCTAATTATAATGTTCGTTTTAGTCTGTGTTTAGAGACAGACATTATAAAGCTGTTATGTATATTAGTGATTGTTTTCTCGAGAATTTACAGCTTAATGTGGTTAAGGATGAAGTGTCATAGAAGAGGGTCTTCAGACAAGGACATCGTTTCTGCTTTGGTTTCAAATTTATGTTGTCATGATTTTTCACTTTTCCCCCATTACAAAACAATGTCTATGCTGCTTGTTTTCATTAATTTCGTTTAACATCTTTCGAAGATATTAGATTCTTAAAGCAATAACTATTTCTAAAAAGTTCAATGGAAAATATGTACACAATACACACTTCCACACAACTTATATACGTCTAACGATAAATATATAAGTTATACATGTCTCTTTAAATATTACTAGCAATAAAATGATGGTTATAATATAAGCCACAATTATTGAGAATAAAATACCAAGAACTAAATCTCACAGTCCTCTTTCTTGTTTTGTGTTTTACTATCGTTTTACTATCGTTTTACTAACGTTCACCCAAATCAAGATCTAAGAGCCACTCAATGTAGAGGGTTACTGGGTAATGTTTCATTAACGTAAGAAATTGTAAAAAAACAGGAAAGATAAACGGTTAATTATAGGCATGAAGAGGTCGAGATTTAGTGAGCGAATATAATTTCAGAGTTTAATCGGAGACGTCAGAAGTATAGAGTTGAATTAGATTTTAGAAAAATACTCGGAAACCAAATCTTAAACAGGAAATAAGTGATGCCATTCTACTCCTGTTCAAATAAGCTGAGAGGAGTGAGAACAGCATGATGATACTTAAAAAAAAAACGGTCAGGGAGAAAATGGAAGAGTGTAACTTAATTAGCAATATTCTACAAAGAGAATTAGCTAACAATATATGAAACATTCTTAAATGTCTTCTCTCAGATTATGAAACGGAAACTTAAGAAATGAAACAAATCAAAATTCTAGCACATCATCTTGAAAGATTCTGACATACAAGAGGAAAGTATCTTCTCTTTGCAGCGTCTTGCCGAAAACCGTTCTCAGTAAAATAGTTATTTTATCAATTTAATAGTTGCATGACCAGCTAAGCTCGATGTAGAGCGACTGTCGAAGGCTTTTCAATCAGTCAGTTAATTACCATACCGAGAGATGCTTGTGCGATCATCTTTCTTTTGAGACGTGATTGACTTGGCAGAAGATTTTTCCGTTACTTTCTGTGCTATACCGGTTACCTACCAAAGCTATAGAATACAATTTGTCCTGCTATTCAACCCATAATGGAAGGGAGAAGAAATGGATTCATACTTTTCCCAAGGGATTTCGTGCTTAAGTGAATAGAACGAATTCGACTGGAATTGGAACACGGATTTCCGATTTCTTATTCCGAGCCGAAATATATTGCACCACAAAGAACGTTACTAAAACCTGAAAAGCATAAAAAATTAGATTCTTTGGAAGTAGTAGAAAGAGATCAAGATCTCGCTCTAAGAATATATGAAAAACTCATAGTTAAATAGGATTTCAATCCTAAGAGTTATCTCAGAAGAACCTAGCGATATACAAGAAAGGCTTCACAAATCTCTATATATTTTAATTTTTTTAATGATTTTGAGTCATTATCCGCCTAATCTGACATTTAATTCTTATAAATATCGTCGTCTACGAATTGTCGTATGATAGATGATCCGAGTTTGAGTAAACCTATTGTGTACGCCGTACTTTGGTCGTTTACTGAGAGGAGGTTATAAAATTCTTGAGTTCATTTCTGTCAAATATTTTCAGAATTGTCTAAATTCCGCTATATTTGATTTGCCGTATTACTTCTATCTATCTATCTATCTATCTATCTATCTATCTATCTATCTATCTATCTATCTATCTATCTATCTCGAACAAATCTATATGCCAATTTATTTTCAATGATCGTCTCTCATTTTATTTGCACAATGCAATTCACATTGTCAGTGTCATTCCATCCCCCAATTTCATTCCCAGTTTTCTAACGTGAATCAAATGCTTAATTAATTGGATGATTAACCAATATTTCAAAAGGTCCGCAAAAGAAATGAATTAAACAATATATAAATCAATATAATATATGATTTCTATGTAACTGCGGTACATTCAACGCGAAAATCTCTGTCATCTGTCACATTACTAGAACGTTTCTCTTACCGTTCAGCTCCATTGCACAAAGAGACACTATTGTGTTACTCTTTCATTAGTGACCATTGCGAACACTCCCTTTCGTCAAAGACCACATTCTCTCTAATTCCTACGTGTCTCACAGGGCCTGACATGGAATTTTCGAAAACCGCTCTTTTGGCATTTATCACGGTTAATTTAAGGTATTGGATTTACATTTTGTTTTAAACGCATGTTTCTCTCACACAATTATTAGTCCAAATTCTTTTTTACCTTCTTTATCTTTATCATATCTGTGCCTTATTTATTCGTCTTCACTTTTTTTTATACTCCCCCGAATTCCTACTGTTCAATATTTTTATCAATTTTAAATCTTTCAATCATTAATAATATTTCACATAATTTTTCATTTTCTCTGGAAATTGATTTTTTTCTTATTTACTCCATGTTCTGTTTTAGTCAAGGTTTTGTTGCAATTTTTATTCTCTACCTGTCGGGCTTTCCAATTACACTTGTTTATCCATGCCTTTATAAATGATAACATGCAGAAATATTTTTCAGTTATTATTAGTGCATTTGATTTTTCATGAAGTTGTTATTTTCAACACATCGTTCCGTAAGCATTCGCAACAATCCTGTATTGAATCATATATTTGCACTGGTGACACGAATGCAAAGCATAAAGATTATGATGAAATAAAATATTACAGCAATATCACTTGGCGTATTCAGTTGTATATTTTATTTGGTTTTTATTATTTTTTGTACTTTATTTCATTCACTATGGAAAACCATGTTAATAGTTTTTAAGGTTATTTTTTAATATATTTTGTTTTAACTGCTTCAGGTTTTATGAGACCATGTTTCTCAATTTCATTTTATTATCTACTGGCGGGATCTTAAATTGGTTTTCATGAAAACCATATACAGAATATTAAGTCGTTAGGGCGTGAACTTGAACATTATTTTTAAAATATATTAGGATGAAACAAAATTAAGTAACGGAGTAAAACAAATGCCTTTGAATATGTTAATATTTTCATGCGTGATTGAAATTTTTTTTTTCATTATCTGAAAGATGAGATTTCAAAACGTCTTTCTATACACTTCGTGTGTGGATTGCAAATTTAATGTTTTTTATAGTAGAAATAGAGGAGAATGAAGAACAATTTCATCATCGTCATTATCAGTTCTTTAATTTTAGGAAAAAGAAATAAACAATCATCAACCAAAGGTGTGTCATTTATTGACATGGTGCTGTGGCTGAGTGTACTGTTTTTAAGTGGTTCGTGGTGCTTCTGTGGAAGTTTATATGCAAAAAACAATGTTCGGACAAGATTGTGGTCGTTGGCGATGACAAAATTGAAGTATTGATTAAAAAAACATCCACGTCATAGAACGTGGAATATGGTAGAGTTACTTCACATACAGCTTTTGGGTGTTCCATGGCATTTATTAATGTCTTAAGTGGTACGCTATTTATATGCCTCATTAATTAACGGGAAATTATTAACATATTTGATGTCTTTAAAAACAAAACAAAACAAAAACGACACTTTTGAAAAGAACAAATACCAGCAATTAAGAAATTACTGTTTTAAAACAATATGAAGTGAAATATATTGTGTGAAATAGAAATGATCCAACATTAACAACTTCACATGCACTATGGGAATTTACTGCTGTATACCTAGTGAGAGATCAGAATCGGATGCTGAATTCAAACAAGTAATGTTCACAAATAGATAAAATATCATCTTATCAAGTCGCTATACCACACCCATCCAGTATTGCACACATAGACTTGCCTGGGGTATTAACGTTTCAAGGTCGTTAATTGCGCATAAATTTTTAAAACTGGAGCAAACTAGATGATACTCCATAGTTTATAATCTCGTACATTGGCAGTTAGGATCATCATAGGTGGAATATTCCTATTTCTGATTGTTGATTTTACAGCGGCCGACAGCTGTTAGGAAGACATTCAGACAGGAGCAGAAACCCCAGGCATCACTGGAGCCATTGGAACGGATTCTGACGGACACACAATGAGACAGACAGACAGACAGACAGACAGAGAGAAAGAGAGAGAAAGTTTCTTCATTCTAAACGGTTAAAGAGGCTGACTAAGCTATTAAATTTCAGAATGTTCTTGAATGCTTTCGTGTGAAGGTCACAAAGTGTCAATTGTTTATATTTCTGAGATAAGGTAGTATTTTACAGTAGTTACATTATTAGGACTATTGTCCTCGTCTTTGTTGCCATTTGTAAGATGTTTCGGTTGTGGTACGCCGAAAGAAGGCCGGAGGGTATAACGGCCGAAATGTCTTACAAATAGCAACACATATGAGGACAATAGTCCGAATAATGTAAATACTGTACAAAGTGTGATATTCCAAATTCGGCGTCCTCCACACGATTTAACTGATTTTCCATCCATAGACGTTTTAACATTTTAAAGTCTTGATAGACCAATGACATCTTCACTCATCTTTGTAAACACGCACAATGAAATAAATCATATATTGCTTGATAAAGTCGCTTCGGTTAAGAATAATATTCTTTTTGTCCCTTTTTATTCATATTGTTTTTTTAGCGATATTAGCTATGGATCTAAATAAGTATATATATATATATATATATATATATATATATATATATATATTTATCTGGTGTTAATAAAACGGTGCTCAATGCAATATAACATATCAAATTTATATATATATATATATATATATATATATATATATAGTTTTTCAAATAAAACTTCTAAAATCAAATCATCATTTCTGCGAAGTGAATTCGGTTTGTCAGCAAATGTTGGTTATTGAAAATCTCACAAAGAAATTCATAAACCTGGAAATTCACTTCAAACGAAGGAAAAGGAAAGAAATAAGAAAGGACAGTGGAAGGGAGGGGTTAAAAAAGAGAGAAGATTATGCTGAAGATAGGTGTTTAAATCTTATATGTATATATATATATATATATATATATATATATATATATATATATTATGGACTCTCCCGTCGATTTCGAAATAATATATATATATATATATATATATATATATATATATATATATATGTATGTATATATATATTATAGCAGATCAGTAAATATTCTGAACTTAATAGTTTGTTTAGAGTAGTCATATTCATAACTAGAGATACCAGTTCACAGTGGTATTTAACCTATAGATAGAGGAGCAGAAAAATGGATTAGTATCTTCTCCCAAGAGAAATAAACGGGTGCACGAATGGAGTTTCAAGCAATTGATAGGTATGATAACCTTCCAATAATTGGATATATTGCATGGAATCAGACGCAAATTCAACTCTGGTTCTGATCCAATCACAAATCAACACGCTGTGTATTAAAAAAGTTCATGGTCAAATAACATAGCCATTGTTTTATGGAAAAAAGTATCGTTGTGACGCCAAGTTAAATGAATCATGTTGCTATCTAGTTTGTATAGCCATTTCAATTCGTGTCTAAGGAAAATTAAATTATGTATCCCTTTCAGTAGAGTGTTGTCTAAGCTTATGCTGACCGCTCTGCTATGGTGCAAGAGTTCACAACAATCGCGAGTGAAGTTAGAAGCTATCTTGACTCACCGTAGATTTGCACCTCCGGTTGCAGTTTATTTGCAACTCTTAATGCTTGGCCTGCTTCCCGGGGATTTTGGTTTGTCGAAGAAAGATGAAAGACCAGCATAAGAATGTGTTTTAGGAACACACAGATAATTTCTGGCTACTCCATAAAATCCATCGCTAACCATATTTAAAGACCCTTATGCATGTATGGGTTAAGTCGAATGTCTCTTTACATTCCCCGAAGTTGTACTCAGGAAACAAATTATAGACAACTCCGCTTGGGTAAATATATCTACACTACAACGCCAATAGCTTGTAGAATCCGTGCCATCACGCGTAACCTCTATTATTTATGCGCTGAAATGAATAAAATATTATTACTTTGCTGTTTCTAATTTTCTGGTACATTATTTTTACATTCCATCTTTTTTATATTATTCCAATACTTTTTATATTTTAAAATTTACTTTCTGATTCATAATAAGCTTCACCAAATAACACTCTTGTCGCGTAAAATGACATAAAGGACCCCGTAATTTTCCAAAACAATCTACTGAGGCCATCAAATAAATGGATTCCATATTCCTTAATAAGTTTTAAATATATTTGTTTTATTATTCTCTTAGATTTATATATCAATTTTTGCATTTTTAAAATTTTGTTTTGTATTAATTATTATGTTTTAATCGAAATTTTCATGCAAATAAAAACCCTAGAAAAAAAAACAATTAAATTAGTTTTTCGTATTTTATTACTTATTTCTAGTTTCTTACATGCGTGTTCTGACTTTCTTTCTCACCCGCTTTTTTTCTCTCGCTATTTCTTTTGCGCACAATTCCACCCCATTCCTTGAACTCTTTTACTGAATTTTTTATGGTATCCTTCTTTACGTCTTGGCTTTTATCAACCCTTTTCTGTTACAGCAATTCTTCCAATTTGTTAATTCTTGACTCACTTGTTCCATTCTCCAACATACTTTTCTTTCTATTTCCATTGATTTTTTTCTTTCTTACTTAGTCTTTTTCAAAATAAAACATATTTTATTTATATTTCTTACTTTTATATTTCTGTCTTAATATTTTACTTGCTACATTGATTTTTAATTTATTTCATAATTTTCATTCATTATCATTTTTATTTTTATTCATTATTTTTCCTTATTTTATTTTCTTACATTGACATTTTCTTGCTTTTTTCTTTACTTTTTTCTTTCTTATATCATTGTCCTTTCCTATCTTTCATTTTCTTTATTAAATCTTGGTAATCGCCATTTTGCAGTAACAATGACGACATTTTAAATTACATCAATTTCCAGCAAGTTCATTTTTGTTGTGTCTATAAGAACGTTCAGGCCGGTTTACTAGTAGGCCTTCTTCTAAAATGATGTTAGTGAAGCAAAACTCAAATTCAGAAAAAAATTCATAACTTTTCTCTTCAAAAATACTGATCAATTATCAAAAGCAATATAAACTTAAAGAAATGCATAAACTAAAATGATAGAATATTTGTGAAAAATAAGCTAATAAAAATGAAACAAAATAATTCATGTAAAAATGAAGTATTTCCGGTTGGGAATTATTGGTATGAAGTCATGTTATATCTCACTAATTATTTTTCAAATATTTGCAAACAATCAGAGTACACCAGAAATATTTGGCTTCTGAATTACAGACATAAAAACAACTCAATTTTTTTTTTATATTCTGCAACTTATCAAGTCAATTACCATTGAATCTTAATTATGCGATAATATGCTAAAAGAATTTAATATTAATTTATACTTTATTTCCACACGTTTCTATATTTTATTATTTTTATCTGGAGTTTCTAACTGACGAGAGAAACACAGTAGCATCGTATTCAGGTTCCTGAACTAGATTTTGGACATTTCGTGCATCGTGAGGTATTGACTTGTTTTTAACGGTTTATCAAAATTTTGAGGATTATTTAAAACTGAAACATTGTGTATTGTATTAATAATTCTATTTTTTCCAGGTGAATATTGTTGTAAGATTTATTCTTCAGATAACATTAATTTTATCTGGAGAGAGAAGATGCATTAATACTATTACCAAGAGTATTTCCGCGTGAATATGTGTAACGAAATCGACTTTAATTCCTTCTAGATTGATTCAGTAACATAAAAAAATGAATAAAGAATATCTCAATCTAATCCGGTATATAATCAGTTTGAAGGTTTTTCATTAATTTTGTTATATAATGACAAAAAATATATCAATACTCGCATGGCAAGTGTTAGAAAAACTACCGTAGCGAGCATAAAGATCAAAATAATGTTAAGAAAAATTCTAAATATGAAATAACTTTTTATTTGAAAGCTTCATAGAACATTTTATCAAGATAAAATAAAGATATAAATGTAAATTATATAATTCCAAAATATAAAGCCCCAAAAAACTTATTTTGATAAAGTTATAAGAATAATTATATAACATTCGTTTCATAGTTTCTTTCTTTTCATTAAATATTGTTTCTTGACAAATTTTTTTATTCCTTTGTGAATATGATTGCTAATGATGTTTTGATCTTATGTTTATGTACTTTAAATTGTGTGTGATTTCATATATGGAGATATAATACCAGTTTGTAAATTTAATTCTACATCTAAATATTGGACTATTTTTCTATTTGTTTCGACTTCATTTTCTTCTTCTTCTATGTGTCCTGTCCTTTCAGGACGTAGGCGATCATGGATTTCCACGTCTCCCTATCCCTGGAGGCTCTTAGCACGCCTACTCCTGTTACACCATGTAACCCTCGTTCCATCATTCACCTGATTAAGTCCTTCAAATATGTTATACGTACTTTCCCCTCTCTCTTTTTCTCTATAACTGGCCTGTTAGTATCAGGTTCGCTAAGCCCTCCTTCCTCATTGCATGTCCGAGAAACTTCAGCTGTCTCTTCCTGAGGCTCAGTATTGATTTCCTTTTCGTTTCCATCATTTCCAAGACCCCACCAGTGTTCCCATGCGCGATCAATGATATTCGCAGTATCCTTCTGTAGAACCACATATCAGTTGCTTCAAGTTTTTCCTTCATCTTTGATGATATTGTCCAGCATTCACTGCCATATTGAAAACTGACAACACATAGCAATCCAGTACTCTCTTCCTTGTTTCTTGCGAAATCGTCTTTGTTTCGACTAATATCTCAAAATTAGTGAATTTGCAAAGTGTTTTAATTATTTCATCATTTTGACTTTGTTGTCCGGTGCCAACATTTGTCTTTCATCTCTGTATAATCCATGGTTGTCTATGTGAATTATTTCGTTTATTTTATTTAAAATGTACATACCCATTAATTCTGAAATTTCGGCTTCGTCATACAATCCTTGTAAGACATCAAGGGTTTCATTAATAATTCTTTAATCCATGTTTACCGGTGTGGAAAGTATGGATATGCAGCAATGTAGGATTAAATCTATATGTTCCGATGCTGTGTTTATGTACGTTTTAGCGAAACTAAACGCTTCCATCAAGCATTTTTCAGAAAATGATGAGTAGCTTTTTTGTGTCATATTTAATGAATGCATATTTATCTCTGTTTCAGATTTTTTGAACGAGGATCTGCAATCACTTGACCTCCAAAAAAATTCCCAATAACCCTTCATTCCGGTTTATAAATTCAACAGAAACGGAAATGGGCAAAATTAGGCATTAAGTAATAAAATATATTTGTGACTGACTAAGAATTACCATTCAAGCTAAACATTAGAAGAAATGGGCTAGCCACGTGTGGAAATTGAAATTAAAATATGTAAATGACCCAGACATAAGGTTGAGTATAGTAAAAACAGCCAAGCTTAACAACGGTGCAAAATGTGTAGACTGTTCCAGCAAGAAAATGTAGCTATTATGTTATTCCAACACAAAAATGAATTACTGAAATTATGACTAAGTGTAATTCTACCAAAATTATCTATTAGGATCATACAAACATGCATGAATACGTTATAATTTTGGAAATTTTGCGTTCATATAAAACCCCGTTACGTGAGCGTTCATGAAAAAAACGGTAAATTCAGTTATTGTCAATCGCCCGAAGACACCAGAGGGTAGAAACCTGGGTTGTGTAATATAACTCGTTTACAAATGAAATATATTTAAAAGTTTTGCACTATGATTGTATTGAATAATTTTTTATATATCGGTTTACCGGTCTAATTTAATTATGACCAAAACCTAAGAAATATATATATATATATATATATATATATATATATATATATATATATTGTGTGTATTTTGGCAGCATTTTTTCATTAATGCAGGTTTCATTGAATAATATAGACAAGTTCTGTCGATTAATTTTGTGTAGGATCCGTTCATACCGTCTGATATACTTGATGGTGATATCGTTGAAAGAAAACAAAAAATCACAGTAATTGTTGATTTTTTTATCGGGTCTAAGCTTTCGGCTCACATAAGCCATTATCAAAGATTAAATATTAACACTTAGTAAACATAGAACAGTACAAGCTAGTAGAATTTTTCTTAAGATGTTGGGATTAATTTTGAGTGGGTGTAATGAAGGATTACTGTAAACATTTCTTATAATTATATCAATAGTTTCACTGACGGGTACATTAGTAAAAAGGTTTCCACATCAACCTGCATTAATATATATATATATATATATATATATATACATAACGGTCTTTATTATAATGGAGTGAATTGCCTTATATATTAAAGCTTTTTTGTTCATTTTCCTTTGGTATATTTAATTGATATATATTTCTCATCCTCTTGGCAACTTTTATTCTTTTCTTCTTTTATGTATAAAGTCCCCACTTTCTAATATTATTATTATTCTTTAATAAGATGAAAGAATAAACGAAGAGAGAGGGACGATGAGAAAAAATTAAAAAAAAATTAAAGTTAACTACAAAAAGACGGTAATATTAAATGTAGTAACAATATAATTACGAATGAAACATTTTTTGAAATGTGTAATACATTCAAAAGTAACACAGAAAACCATTTAAAAATAAAGAACAAAAGTTTGAACGAGAAAATATTCATCAATTTTTTTCTGTTCACTTTTTTTTTGGCTTCTCAGTTTCAAATGTCCCGTCATGCAATCAAAGCGTTGCATCATTGTGAATAAAGCAAGTCTGTGCAATGGCATATTCTTTTCTGACCAACCCATGACAAGAATGGAAAAAAAATATATTGCGGCATTTTAGTCATTAAAAATTTTGGCTGATTCTAAAAAAATCTTTAATATGAATACCACAAGAAAGGTAAAAAAATAAAAATTAAATTAAATTTAATTAAAAACAAAAAAATCTCCAATTTCGTCAGAACAAAATAGAATGAAAAAGCGGCACGGCAAGGAATAGTTTTCACTTTGGTATACGTTATCCCCTTATGTCCGACTATAATTACAAAAGAAATAGACCGAAATCGACCAAACGATAAAGATATTAATTTAAAAGAATTCGTGTTGGAAACCAATAAAGATGATGGTGTCTGTTATATTACTGAAATGAATTTTTTTCATTGAATAAAAAAAAAAGAAAAAGAAAGAAAAAAGGAATGAAAGAAAGAAAGAAAGAAAACCGAAACTTCTTTGTCAGTGGATCAGGGAAAATGGATTTTGTGCAGAAAGTTTGAGGTAACACGCGAAGAAATAATCGTTTGGTAATTAGTAGGAACCAAAATAAATGCTCAAATATGTCACATGTTTTTAATGAGTTAAAATCTCGTCTGAAACTAGTTCGTTATTCTAAATTCTATTATTAATCTGAAGTCTGATTAATAATTCAGTAGGCAAAGTTCAAATAAAAACAAAATCTGAAAATCCGGCAAATACTACTACTCACACAAGGAGATCTTTTTTTTTTTTTTTTTTTTAATCATATCACCCCAAGCAAGGCGGTAAGGCCACTGATGTGCAGGGGGCTACATAAGAGTGAGAAGATTGGAAAACAGAAAACCGGAAACCACATCCTAAACAGGAAACAAGGGATGAGCCTTAAATTCTATTATTAATCTGGAGTCTGATTAATTATTCAGTAGGCAAAGTTCAAATAAAAACAAAATCTGAAAATCCGGCAAATACTACTACTCACACAAGGAGATCTTTTTTTTTTTTTTTTAATCATATCACCCCAAGCAAGGCGGTAAGGCTACTGATGTGCAGGGGGCTACATAAGAGTGAGAAGATTGGAAAACAGAAAACCGGAAACCACATCCTAAACAGGAAACAAGGGATGAGCCTTAAATTCTATTATTAATCTGGAGTCTGATTAATTATTCAGTAGGCAAAGTTCAAATAAAAACAAAATCTGAAAATCCGGCAAATACTACTACTCACACAAGGAGATCTTTTTTTTTTTTTTTTATCATATCACCCCAAGCAAGGCGGTAAGGCCACTGATGTGCAGGGGACTACATAAGAGTGAGAAGATTAGAAAAGAGAAAACCGGAAACCACATCCTAAACAGGAAACAAGGGATGAGCCTCTTCACCTGTTCAATAGACGTGGGTGGAGTGTGAACCCGGCGATAGTTTAGTCTATCTACTCCAATTGAAAAAAAACCCCCAAAAAACAGTGAGAAGATTAGAAAAGAGAAAAAAGAGAAAAAACCGGAAACCGCATCCTAAACAGGAAACAAGGGATAAGCCTCTTCACCTGTTCAATAGACGTGGGTGGAGTGTGAACCGGGCGATAGTTGAGTCTATATACTCCAATTGAAAAAAAAACAGTGAGAATATTAGAAAAGAGAAAAACCGGAAACCGCTTCCTAAACAGGAAACAAGGGATAAGCCTCTTCACCTGTTCAATAGACGTGGGTGGAGTGTGAACCCGGCGATAGTTTAGTCTATCTACTCCAATTGAAAAAAAAAACCCAAAAAACAGTGAGAAGATTAGAAAAGAGAAAAAAGAGAAAAACCGGAAACCGCATCCTAAACAGGAAACAAGGGATAAGCCTCTTCACCTGTTCAATAGACGTGGGTAGAGTGTGAACCGGGCGATAGTTGAGTCTATATACTCCAATTGAAAAAAAACAGTGAGAATATTAGAAAAGAGAAAAACCGGAAACCGCATCCTAAACAGGAAACAAGGGATAAGCCTCTTCACCTGTTCAATAGACGTGGGTGGAGTGTGAACCCGGCGATAGTTTAGTCTATCTACTCCAATTGAAAAAAAAACCCCCAAAAAACAGTGAGAAGATTAGAAAAGAGAAAAAAGAGAAAAACCGGAAACCGCATCCTAAACAGGAAACAAGGGATGAGCGTCTTCACCCGTCCAACAGGTGTGGGTGGAGTGTGAACCGGGCGATAGTTAAGTATCTACTCCAATTGAGAACAAAAAGAAAAAAGTTAAAGATTTCAAAAAAAGAAAAAAATGTGACTTATTAAGTTTTAACTTAGTTAAAGTCCAGTCAAAAATTTCTTCTAAAAATAAAATCAAACGTACAGTTAGACATGAAAAGTTCTAAAATTCTCAAGTAAAAAGATGTGATATAAGAATCTATATGATAAAAGTTGACTTGTTTCTCTGTCAGATAGCGTGAGATGTTAAAGGGATGAATGTAATGTATATATAACAGTGTGGTGCGCTAGTGCATTACATATGATTGCTCTATTTAGGAACGTACCATCACATTTATTCGAGTTTGAAATAAGATAATATTATAATATATTTATCCTTTATATGCCATTCCCAAATGGCAGTCCAGTTGTGCCAATATCCAAACTGATAAAGAAGAACATACCAAAAATATCATCTATTTATGATTATATATTTTTTTTAAATTATGGATTTAATGTAATAAATAATATTCACAAATATTTTTATTTTATTTAATTTTCTTGATTATTCTTTTATTCTCTTACCTTCTACTGCCATTTATTATACTGTCATATGGTGAAATAACAATTGTTTGTACAATCACCGAAGTTAACCAACATTGAACTTATCCAGTACCTAGATTGGTTACCTCTTAGGAATACAAGATGGTGTAAACTCGAATGTGCAGCTGGTGTAATGTATAACGTTTCTTTATTAGAATTTGGAGAGACGGGTTCCAATTCCGCCCGAGTTCACTTACATCCAAATACCGTTGAAATGGTACAAATCCACTTTTCCTCTCCTAACTATGGTTTAACTAGTAGAACCTATATCAGGAAATAATTATTAGCTCAAAATCTGCTTACAATTTAGAATATTTTCTTTCTTAAGAAAACCAAAAATGCGTAGATGAAACGATGAAAATCAATCCAATTTCAATTTATATTTTCTTCTGCCTTTCTCTTCATCTTCTTATTTCTCGCTATTCTTCAATGATTTTAACTCAATGAATGTTATTTTCTTCAAAACAACTTTCAATTATTTTCACCACCGTATGTCTTCTTTATCAAATATCATCTTATTTCAACCTTTGTCATGTTTCTTCTTTATCTTCCTCCTACCATTCTCTTTCATTTCATATCTCTTCTTTTTTCTATTTCATACGATTTTATCTGATTATTGTTTTTTTTCAAAAAATTCCCCCATTTTTCTTATATTTTTCCTTCTTTTCACTTTTTTTATTCTTTCATTTTATTCATTTCTATTCTATCGTGCAGTAAAATAACTCTGTTCTGATTTATTTTCTTCCCCTTATCTTCTTAGCTGTTGCTATCTTTCTCCTTTCAAAATGAAAATACTGATCTATTTATTATAATGGATCGAGTGTTGTGCCTTCAGATAAAAAATCATTAATCTTATGACATGAAGTAATATCAAGAATTCCGCACACTTATGAAAAAAATATCTACTTCTTGAGACACTATTTAGTTGTTTCTGATTCATGGCAAGAATTTTAATGATTGATAGTCATATTTCATAGGCAATAATTACACAAATTGCAATAAACAAATACACAGAAATGAGCAAAGAGCATTCGATTTTTTTTAACATAAACACATTTTAAATAATAAAGCATATTCAGGCAAACAGAAGGCATTTAAAAGATTTTATATTTTCCGGGTAAAGAAAAGAGCATAAACAAGACATATGATTTAGGCTATTCAGATATGTCCTCTTTATTATGAAAATAGTAAGTAGAATTCAGGTAATAGTAGAAGTTGTTTCAAACATACACAATAATTGCATAGAACGGAATGTATATTTTTACATTACTTGAAAAAAAAAACTATCTATCTATCTAGCTAGCTAGCTACAATAATATATATATATATATATATATATATATATATATATATATATATATATATATATATATACTCGAAACACGTGTAGCGTCACAAATACGATTATAGACACTAAATGTATCATACAAGAAGCAAATAATATAAATATTAATAATAACAACTATAAATCCACACTTTAAAGAAAACGTTCACAGCTTCTAGCACTTTTTATTATACTAGCATTTGCTCGGGTGTAATGAAAGCTTTAAAACTAATCTATGGTCCTGGAGCTCAGACACTTTGGACGTTGGTACGAAAGACTAAAAAGCAATAGTTTCCAGTGAAAGCGAAACCGTAGACTGAAAGAAAAATGAATGGATGTAAGTCAAATTTTGATTTCCTGGTATTAATATCAAATGAGTTTTAGAGGCTAAATAAATTCTATGAGTAAATGATATCATGGCTGAATACTACGAACTACAATTATACCTACTTAGAGCCAAACCCGAAGCAAAAACTAAAATAAAAGAGCCGAAAAAAATACAAACATACAGGCAGATAAACAGATGCACACACAAACATCTTGCCTTATATATATATATATATATATATATATATATATATATATTATCGATTTTCTGCACTATTGTAAGACCTGCAACCTTGAAACATCTGAATATCGTTTCTTATGTCTTTGATTATGAGTGTATCAAATTTGATTAAAATCAAACCACTCCTTCTATAACCCGATTTTTTCGATTATCGATTTTGGATATTTATCGGGGGTACCTCGACACAAAACCTAGCTAAGAACATTCGTAGACGCTTATAGTGCAACTGTGTAAATTTTTAAGAAAATTTGTTCAGCCGTTTCAGAGTCTATAGGTAATGGACACACACACAGTCACACATATACACACAGACAAAGATCCATTTATAAATAAGTTTATATATATATATATATATATAGTGTGTGTGTGTGTGTGTGTCTAAACTACACACAAAAAAGTAACACTGGCATGTCATTTTAAAAGATATATTTACCAAAATTACAAAATTAACTTGGAATAGAAGAGAGTAAATTCATTCCATAAAATCGCTACGATTTCCAGACAATTTCGGAATCGCCAGCATCTCTTCTGAGTGTTCGGCTTCTTAAGTAGGTGAACGCTCGAATAGTTCTTGCTTTGAGTTCATATTTGGTGCTGCAGGAGGTTTTAGTTCGTTTGCCCAACAACCACCCACATATAATAGTCAAATTATTTTGAGTCTGAGTCGTTTTGTTGCCAATATGTAAGGAATGATTCAATCGCAGAAATTTCCTATCTATGACAGGTGTCTCCTGCTTGTGTAGTAAGATAAAGTGTTTTATTGCCTCATATAGTGTCCTTCCGCAGCCATCCCTTTGAAACAGAGCAGCACTGTCTCCTCATGGCATTTGATATAGTCGTGATGATTCTGAGGTCTTTGCGAGGATGAATAGCACAGCATTCAATAAATCTCGGGATTAACTTATGAAACAACAACTTTATTCATCAACATAGTCAACTTCTAGAGTGATACACTGATTCCAACGATTCTGTAACAATTCGGTGTCATTTTTGTAGAACGATGTGTCTTCGGCCTCAAAATACGCCTCAGTTTCTGATATCACTTCTTCATTGGAGCCAAATCTCTTTCCATGGAGCTTTTTTAAGGTCGGCAAACAACCAGTAGTCGCTGGGGGACATATTTAGAGAATATGGTTGATGCAGAAGCAATTCGAAGTGTAACTGATCTAGTTTTGCCATCGCCGCGATCGATTTGTGACAGGTGAAAGATCTCTTTTTTCTTCTTTATCTGTGGCCGTTCTTTTGGCAATTTCTTCCCTCAAACGCATCAATAATGCAATATAATATTCGCTACTGATTGTTTTTTCTCGAGGTAATTGATGAACAAAATACTTTGTGCATCCCAAAATACGTAGGCCAAAATCTTGCCTCCTCATGTTGGCGTCTTTGATCGCTTTGGACGGCTTCCACCTACTACTGTCTATTCAGCTGATTGCTAATTTGACTCTGGAGTGAAGTGGTGGATCCATGTGTCATCCATTGTCATATATTTATGAAAAGATTCCTTCTTGTTGCATTAAAACATTTGCAAACAACGCTCTGAATTATCGACGTGATGTTGTTATTGATCGAATGTGAGTACACTAGGCACCTATTTGAACAAAGCTTTGTCATACAAAATGGTGAATATATTGCCTTTTGATATATTCACCTACTCTGGTATCTCACGCAATTTCAATTTACGATCAGTCGAAACGAGTTTGCGGATATTTATTTATTTATTTATTTTTGTTTACCGGGACAACTGCCGTTTTTGGACGACCTGAGAGTTCAGCAGCATTTTGGTCTGTACAACCGTGTTTAAATTCAGCATAGCACCTCTTAACTGTTGCTTCTGATGAAACAGTGTCCGAATATCACTTACCAAGCTATTACTTTTTCTTGAACTGTATTTTCTCATCAGAAACCAATAGTTTATTAACACACAAGATCCATATGTTTTTATTGATTTGAAAGTTTTCAACAGTAGCTTCACTTAAATAACTGTACTTTATAAAAATAATCCTACTGGGCTAATATTTTGTCACCTGCGATTTGAACGTTAGGAGGTCATAAAATCATATAGATTTTTTTTTTGTGGCGCCATCTGATATATCAGGCTCAGGACTTATTGAGTGATGTATTAGAAGCTTAATGACGCCATTGCTATTGATAAGTACAAAAACCTTCATGATCACAATTAGACCCTTCGATTTTTTTACGAATCCTCTGCACTGCCCACAAATCGACAACCAAACACTGCGAATCGTTCTCCATAGTGCATCACAACAGCATATTATTATAAATTTTCATGGTGCTTTTTTTCTCACAGACGGTGCAAAATTAACCAAGTTATGAAGACAACAATTTCAAAAACAAACAACGCGCATTCACGAAATTTCAAAAAGTATAAAATGGCGATAATTTACCCATCGCACCATGTACACACACACACACACATATATATATATATATAGTGATGATCCACGTATACTGTCTTAATAATATGTATAGGAAAAACTACGAAAAAGTTGTAAGTTTAAAAATGTATTTTTCTGACAGTATTTATTTATTTCTATTATTATATTTGATATTTCAGACCGTCCTCGGCCTTTCATCAGAAACAAATGATCTTAAAATTTAAATTAGAAACGTATTTCGCGAGAGCGTTCGTGGAGAGATTGTTTACATCACGTGACGCAGAAAGCGACAGATTTTTAAAAAATATTTGTAAATGTAAACCGATCTTTAATAATACTTATAAATTTTGTTTT
>JBBBDQ010000833.1:3990000-4012500 GCA_037127315.1 Ascarosepion bandense
TGAATTCGTTGCATTCACTTACGCGCAAATACCCTTGAGAAAGGTATCATTATGTCTTTTCTTCTTCCCATTATGGGTTAAATAACAGGACATTTTCAGTTCTATAATCTTGATCACCAGCCAGTCTACCGCAGAAAGTAATTGCAACCTACTTCGGAAAATTCTTTTGCTCGAAAATGTTCTTTTGAGACATTATCGCCCATGCATGTATAACGTATGTCTGAAATTAAGTAAAAATGCTGGTAATATATACCGCTTATTCGCATAGACAATAGAACCGGGGATAAATTTTGAAATTCTTACCGAATCTGATATTTTCATTTCGCTGTAACGCACTTGTAAATGTATGAATCCTTCTCTTGTGGTATCTAGTGTAAGATGTTTTGCATTAATGCAGACCACCCCAAGGTTTAATCTTTGGACCTACAGTGATCCTAATTTTCATCAATGATTATTCTGATTAAGTCAGTTCTCAAATTGGTATTTATGACACAACCATTCATTTCTGTCTTTGACCGGTTTGATAAGATCTTGCCAGAAGTTGATCTAAAAAGTTCTTCTGTTAATTGGGGCAAGGAAGAGCTTGCTAATTTTAAAACATTTTAAACGTAACCGATCTCTTTAATTGTCTGAGAGAAGTTTTTTATACTTCCACCTTGGTGGGTTACTCATTGCGCCTACTCAGACAAACATTTTCAGTTGACATGAAGTGGAATGAGTATTTCAATAAATTTTTAGATCTGTGTCTAGAAAATGATTCATTGTAGACAATTTTTCTCATCAGAATCCATCTTGCATATTTGTAAGTCTGCTATCTGTCCTTGCTTTGAATATTGCTGCAACATCTGCACTGGTGGTCCTGCTATATATTTAAATATATCTTGATAAAATCCAATGTCATGCATCAGCCCCTTTTCCACTGCCTTAGTATAACTTGTTCCTTTACAATCAATATTTTGATTATAATTGTACTGAGAAATATTATTCCATGTTAGCTTGACTTTATAAATTTAAGCGCAATGCTAGATTGTTAGTTTGGTCTCATTATTTTACGGTTGAAATTGTTATGCGTAACTCTAAGTTTTATGCTGACAGTTTCTATCTCATTTCTCGCTAGCATAACAATCTTCCGACTGAATGCTTTCCAGCCAAATTTGATCTACAACAATTTAACGCAATGGTAATCACCATCTTGTAACTTTATAATTGCAGTTTTTTTTTTAATCATATCACCCCAAGCAAGGCGATAATGAAACTGATGCGCAGGGTGCTACGTAAGAGTAAAAAGACTGGAAAAAAATAAAGCCGGAAACCGCATCCTAAGCAGGAAACAAGGGATGAGCCTCTCCACCTGTTCAATAGACGTGGGTGGAGTGTGAACCGGGCGATAGTTTAGTATATCTACACAAATTGAAAAAAAAATAAAGAAAAAAGTGAAAAGATTGGAAAAGAGAAAACTGGAAACCGCATCCTAAGCAGGAAACAAGGAATGAGCCTCTTCACCTGTTCAATAGACGTAGGTGGAGTGTGAACCGGGCGATAGTTTAGTCTATCTACTCCAATTGAAAAAAAATAAGGAAGAGTGAAAAGATTGGAAATGGGAAAACCGGAAACCGCATCCTAAACAGGAAACAAGGGATGAGCCTGTTCACCTGTTCAACAGACGTGGGTGGAGTATGAACCGGGCGATAGCTCAGTCCATCCACTCCAATAGAAAGAAAATGATGGTGATTTGCTAAGTTTTAACTTACTTAAAGTCTAGGCAGTGAAATTTTGGTTGGAAAAACAAAATCAATCCTTCAATTAAGCATGAAAACATTTAAAATTAAGCAAAAGTTAAAAGAAAGAAAAAATGGCTTACATTTTAACAATATTTTAAGACATGATTCCATATTGTTTCTATCGGTGGTTGAAGAAAATATTTTAACTTTTAGTCCCAGAGAAGGGAGAATCAAATAGATAGCGTGACCAGTTCACTAGAATACAGCTAGCCAGTTTAAGAAAGAAAGAAAGAAAGAAAGAAAGAAAGAAAGAAAGGAACTGACGTCGTATGGAGAAAAAGTAAAGACAAATTCCACCAGGCAGTGAAATTTTGGCTAGAAAAACAAACTGTTCTCCTCTTTTAATATCACTTTTCTTATATTCTCTCACACTTAGTAATCCCTTGCCTCTTAATAGCTTTATTGTCTTACTTTAGATGATGAGAATAAAATTAAACAAAATGTTTCGTTCAAAACCGTGGAAAAGTCAACGGCAAATAACATTATTACCATTCCGAGAAAGTCGAGGAATTTTAACATTATTGAAGAATAAATTCCTACAAATGCAGATATGTAACTTAAAGATGAAGGCAATATATACATGATGATGAATAAAAGATATTTGATAACATTTTCAAGGTTTTCAGCCATTTAGACCTAGTAACACATATACATGTAGTGTATCTATTTCAGTCTTAAAGTGTGAGGTATGCGGCAGTAAGGTACAATATAAACACATTTCTGTGTACGTTAGTAGCACGATAAGGAAATTAGAATGTTTTCAGCGACTTAATATAGTCGACGTTTGACGTTCGAGATGTTAAATAATAATTTTAAAGAATTTTTGCGCGATGGATGTAATGCAATGATTCAATATTGCCACAGAGGTCATGTGCACATTCTTAAAACTAAAAAATTAAATTCGGTATAGCAACGATAGAGGTAGTGTATGATCGACATTATTAGATCGCAAAGTCATCATAGTATATTTCAAAGCAAATGGTCAAAGGATCTGAACCCGACCGCATGGGAATCTTTAAGGTACACAAAGAGTACAGACATGCATTAACACTATGATATATATATATATATATATATATATATATATATATATATATATAATTTCGCGAATGCAACCTGTTTGTTTTTGATTTTGTCGGATGCACATTATAGCTGGGTCAGTTAGATAACGTCTGTGAGAAAAAGAGCACCATGACACAATTTACTCTGCCAGGAATTTAGAACCAGCATTTTATACTGCTTGATATTTGCAGCGAAAGTACCATTGCGTACATTTCAATGTTTGGGTGTCAATTTGATGGAAGTGCAAAGGATTCAAAAAGAGATTTATGCGTCTAATTGGGATTACAAAGGTGTTTGGAATGATCACTAGTGATGGAGACGATACATCTGGCCACTGAACCTCCCAGACTTATGGACTGAAGGCAAGAGTTACAGCAGTACTCACCAACATAAACAAGGAGACCATCTCGGAAAGAGGCAGGAAATTCCGAATTCAAAATTCTTTGAAGTGATCACTAGTGATGAAGATAATATACTCCTTTCATCTTCCAACGTGTCCTCAAAAACAACAGGAAATTCCGAATTCAAAATTCTTTGGAGTGATCACTAGTGATGAAGATAATATACTCCATTCATCTTCCAACCTGTCCTCAGAAACAACAGGAAATTCCGAATTCAAAATTCTTTGGAGTGATCACTAGTGATGACGATAATATACTCCCTTCATCTTCCAACGTATCCTCAGAAACAACACGGAGCCCAACATTGAGTGCCTTGAGGTGGCAATCATGCTCTGGGCCAAGAGGTTGGTAGCTGAATGACACTGTATCTGCCAATAAGACTCTGCAGCATACCACACAAGAAGGGGAACCCAGTCATGTCTGTTAGACAATTTCTGCCATCACATTATCACTTACATCTGGCCACTTAACTCCCCAGATTCATTCCCTTTATTATTACGTGTGGGATATAGTTAATCGAAAAATGGACTGAAAGCAAAGATTACAGCAGTACTCACCAACACGAACAAGGAGACCGTCCCGGAGAGATGCAGGAGATTCCGAGGTCATCGGAATGCTGTCGTTAAAGCCAATGGCTATTATATTGAATAAATTTACTTTGAAGTATTTCAAGATACTTTTATACATTTCTGGTAAATATATATTTAAAAAAAAAGATGTCAGTGTTATTCGAATTTTTGTGTAATTTAGACTATAATTCATCTATCACACACTGTATATTATTAGCATTTTTTGATAAATAATTACAAACGTACATTCATATAAACAGTGCTGACAACCTAATCATCCATAAGTTCATCCAATTTTAAATGTATATGTGTTTGTGTGCGTCCGTCTGTATAAGCGGGTTTTTTGTGCGTGTTGTTTCGCCCTACTTATGCAGATCAAGCCTAGATGTTTTCTGGTCAGTTTATTGCATTCTGATGGAAGTGTGAGATGCTGACCGGATGGGACGAATGGTTGCAAAATTGTCTTACCCTGAAGACATTCATTATGACCGCCTCAGAATACGCGGATTTGGTTGACGCATATTCGACCAATTTAGCTTGATTAAGGTAAAAAGCAATATGAAGGTATTTTAGTTTCTTTCCTAAATGTTACGCCATTAATCATTGTTTGCTAAATAGAGCATGTCATCTTTTCGGAGAAGAGAGAAAATTACTGATTTTCAATACATTGATCTGTTTTTCTGCGATCTCTTCATTAGAAGAGAACTTTATAAAATTTTTAAAAAGAAATCATATATGAAAGTGTAACTTTTCTTTTTGAAGAAAGAAAACTTTTATCATAACATTTCAGTTGTGAAATTAATTATTTTATTTATTTTGAACAGAATCAGCGATTCTGTGCGAATTGAAATCAGTTAATACTGGAGGTATCTCTTCTCTTTTTTTTCATGTAATAATAGGTAATAACACTGAGTATATGTTCCATGAAAATGTATAAATCAAAGTGACACAAATGTGGAATTGCTTTGTTCATTTTAGACCAATCATAATATGTACATAGTCCGTCTGAAATTATAATGCAAATCACATAAACCTTAATATCTTGAAGTTACTTTAAACATGTTTTGTTATATTATAAGCGATTACATTAGATGTCAGAAAATATTGGAGTTAAATTTTGAGATATCTTCAAAGTATTTTTTAAAGTTATTAGATTTAATTTAAAACCACCATCGAAATTTATTATGTGAAAGTAGAAAATCACGTTTTACTTCAATAACAAGATAATACATTCATTAACACTTATAAGAGAAGAAATAACACACATATATAAGTCTTTGAAGAATTTCCACATTAATATAGTGACACTTATTCTCAATAACAGCCAGGCTTTTTTATTCATGTATTTATTAGTTCAAATTTAACGCTTTAAAATATTTGATTTACTAGGAGATCCCAATTTGCTGAGCATTTTAACGGTCTGCCCTTCCTGGGTCCCTTAGTTCTAACCTCTTCAAATATCTGAGCCTTGGCAAAACGGTGTCGCTGCGCTATAACTCGCATTTTACCAATCGCATCGAAAAAAACAATTTCTGATATTTCTTTGCACTTTGTTCCCTCACTTTTGAACAGGCATCATTATTGTTAGATGATCTCTGCCAACGCCCTTCGCCTTCTCCAGTGTGAACATTCTCTCAATTAATAACTTAATTAATATCTATTTTTCAGTATTTGTTATTTCCATATTACTCACGTGTCAACATATATAGGAAAAAGTTTATAAAAATTCAGAAGCTTCAAACTAATATTAGTTTACTCAGCGTAATAACTTCAGACGATAGGAATTTTATAATGAATCCAGTAACTTTTAAAAAATCTTGTTGAAACCACGTCTAATTTAACACAGGTTTTATTTTGACACCTAAATTAATCGTTTAAAGTTTGATAAATGTTGTCAGAAGAAAGTTCTTTGTATTAAGGGTTGGGTGTTTTGCATAATAAATTGAAACAGACTGTATATATATATTTCTGAATCCATGAGAACTGTCTTATCTCTTATCGTCGTCCTCTCTCTCCACCTCTTCTGCTTCCCTCTCTCTTTCTCTGTCTGTCTGTCTGTCTGTCTGTCTGTCTCTCTCTCTGTCTGTCTGTCTCTCTCTCTCTATATATATACAGGTGTCCATAAAATCGCTTTCAACTGAAACATTTTGTTACAAGTACAATTAATGAGATATCTTAATAAAAGATATTCTGTCTTCTAAGTAATAATAAAAGTTTTTATTCACATTGCATTTGTGTATTACAGGTATCCTGCTGATGAAGGAGGTACTGTTAAATGAACCCCTAAAAATGGCTACTCATCAAGAAAAGGTACAAAATTTGTTATGGTTTACTGAGACAAAATTGAATGCGCAGACTCAGCAAAACAACAGAACTAAGTATGTAAGCGATCCACAGTCACGTCCGTCAATTCGTGCATGGAACAATAAATTTATGAAGACAGGGACATTGGTGGATGAACAGAGGAGCGGACAACCAAGAAGATCTGAGGAAAACATCGATCGAGTAATGTCTTGGTGTGCTTCGTGTAACTAATGATGTTCATATATAGGTGGATTAAATTAGTTAAAAATAATCAATATCTTCTCGTTTTGTAACTATTTCCACATATTCGTCTGTTTATTTGGGTGTGTAATAAATTTTAAAATTTGTAAAGAAACTTAATGGACATTATATACATACATATATATATATGTGTGTTCACACTCCACCCACGTCTATTGAACAGGTGAAGAGGCTCATCCCTTGTTTCCTGTTTAGGATACGGTTTCCGGTTTTCTGTTTTCTAATCTTTTCACTCTTATGTAGCCCCCTGCACATCAGTGGCATTACTACCTTGCTTGGGGTGATATGATTAAAAAAAATGTGTGTATATATATATATATATATATATATATATATATATATATATATATATATATGTATGTATGTATATAATTGTGTGTGTGTGTACAGAGTCTGTTACTTCTTAATTATTTTGAACAGTGATCAAGGTGAAAAAATATACATATATACAATAAGGTAATTTTAATTTAAATGAAAACAAAAAGAACACATTTTCTTAGAAAAAACCCTTGAGGATATATTATATGAGAATTTGTATTCAAAACTAAATATTCCGCATAGGGGGAGAAACTCACCTAGATGAATGGAGAAAGTTTTCATACTTTTCCCAAGTTCGTTAGTGTTAAAAGACTAAACATAATTGGGTGGAAGATGCACTGAGCCAATCAATTCCATTTGTTCCACCTACACAATGAGACACACACATACTGAGACACACACTGACAGATACACACACTGAGAGACACACACTGAAACACACACACACATACACACGCGCCAACGCACACGCACAGACACAGACACACACACACACATATATATTAATTTATTACATTGTGATTTCGCTATATGCCCATGATTGGGATCCTAACAGATTCTACCAGCACGATTCAGATTCCGGGTGAATCGTGTAACAAAACCAGTTAAGAGTTGGTTCCGCTCTTCACAAAACCTCTAATCTCTTTGCTGCCAATTACAGTTTATCATTATACCCAAGACAAGAGATGAAAGACAACGGCTAACATCGTCATCAACTTTTCTTCTTGCTATCTAAACCCAAACCTATGTTGTTGCTCAATATGTGAACTTGTATGCATGTCACTAGCGGAATAAGAATTATCACATACGACACAAAAACACAAACTGAATATATTTGTCGCACCGTCATAGATCGAAATCGACGGGAGAAGCCATAATATCTAGCACTCTATCTATCTACCTATAGTGACTTGAATTAATAAATATATATATGAGGATACACATATTTTTAGTATTATTATTAAGATATTAATAAAACAGTGCCCAATGTATGACCAGAGCTATATATATATATATATATATATATATATATATATATATATATATATGGAGTAAAGCTGACGGAATAATTAAATAAGAGACTATTAGAGAAGCATTTATATATCCTCCCAAAATAAATTCTACAAATATTCCTACAATAACCATGTAAAAAAGTTCTTTCAAATATTCCTTATTTATTTGTCTGTATGTGTGTCTATGTGTGTGTCTGTGATTCTGAGCTAGATTGCATTCATGTGTTCAAACTGTTATTCAAGCAGTCAAGTTAGTAGTTAATCAAATTATATACACAATTAATCAATACATATATATATATATATATATATATATATATATATATATATATATATATATATGTGTAAAGAGAGACAGATAGACAAAGAGAGACAAAGAGATAGAGAAAGAAAAAGAGGAATGTAACTATTTATATATGTATGTGTATTTATATGTATATATGTCTTTCACCTTGTGCATCGATAATATCCCTGCGGGTCAGAGACAATCGGTTGGTGGAATTTATATTTTATTTTATTTCGCAAAACAAGAAATTCTACGTATAATTTTTGTTTTTCCTTTTATTGATTTCCACAGACATGACATTCGTTTTCGCTTTCTAATATTTTCTTCCTTTTTATTCTTTCGTCATTGCTTTAGTCGTTTTGGCCTTATTCATTCGTCATTTTGTTAATCTGTCAAACATTAATCATGCAATAAGGCATATTGAAATTGCTCGCAGCGAGTGTGCTTATCCTATACATGAAAGAAACTAGAAAATATAAATGTCACTATGTAGTTAGCTTCGTCTTCAACTCATGTATATGTGTTGCAAAAATTAACAGTAAAACAATTTTATTAAGTGACTTATCATATGCAAATGATAGAAACAACTTCAATAATAATAATACTACTAATAATAACAATAATTTCCTTTTATTTCTCTTGAAAACAGTATTTTGTCCTGGTTCCAAATAGAAAGTTCAGAAATAGCTTCATGACATTTCCACTGTTCATTTTTGTTAAATAAAAAGGAAAACCACCACCTCACTAACGTCATACATATTTGACAGTTAAAAATTTTCATAATGTATTAGCAGCTCTTGTTAGCAGAAATTTTGTGTATCATTAAGGGATGTGTTACTAGGAATAATACTAATAATAATACTAATACTAATAATAATAATAATATTACTACCACTACTACTACTAATAATAATAATAACTATTTCATTGCAAAGAAAAATCTTAGTACTGCTTGGATAGATTATTGTAAGGCATTTGATAATATATTACATTCATGGATCTTGAAGATTTTACATATGTACAAAGTATCCCCGTCATCATGAATTTTATCAAACAATGTATGTCGATATGGAAAACAACACTTCACCTCAATCATATAAATGGAAGCTATGCGTCTGGTGAAATAAACATCAAAAGAGGTTTATTTCAAGGTGAGTCTTTGTCTTTCCTTATTATTTTGCATATCATTAATAGCATTAACCAATCAACTTAGCAAGACAGAATGTAGTTATAAAATAGCTCAAAAGAAAATAAGCTATTTTACATGGATGACTTAAAGTTGTATGATAAGAATGATAATGAGCTGGAAGGTCTTCTGCAAGCCGTAAAATGCTTCAGTGAAAACATTGGAATGAAATTCAATTTGAAAAAAATGTGCAAAAAGTACAGTTTTACGTGGATCGCTACAACAAACATCAATTAACTTAGACACTGCTGTAACAACAGAAGATTTGGAGCCAGAAGAAACTTATAAATAACTAGGTGTAAATGAGAATGAAAAGATTCACCATAAAAAATGAAAGAAGGCTACGACTGATAATAAAAATTGAATTGAATTCTCAGAACAGAATAATGGCAATTAATAGCCTTGCCATCCCAGTGGTCCAATATAGTTTCAATATTTTGTACTAGACTCTAAACGACAGAAGACGAATGGATTCTAAAACAAGAATGCTTCTTCTTAAGCATAAGATGCATCATCCAAAGGCTGATATAGACCGTCTATACATAACCTCGTAAAGAAGGTTGAAGAGGTTTTATTCAGCTAGAATTGTTATATATTTGCATTGGATAATGTGGACATTATTGTTGAGAACCAGAAAGAAAAACTTGCCTATTAATTGATATGACTTTTCCAGGGAAATGTAACATAGCAACTAAGGAATTCAAAAAACTGTAAAAGTTTAAGGACCTGGTAATTTAAATAAAAAAATGTGGAAATTGAAAACAAGAATCGTGCCAGTGATAGTAGGTGCACTTGGAATGATAAAAAATGGCACAAAACATGAAATGGAGCCGTAACAACACACCACGACCTGCCTTAGGTCTTCATGCACACTTGGCAGGTAATGCGACCAAAGCAGAAATCAAAATATGATTAAAAATGACGACATAATAATAATAATAATAATAATAATAATAATGATAATAATTATTATTATTATTATTATTATTATTATTATTATTATTATTATTATTATTTCCATCTATTTTTGTCGTATAACATTTCTTTTGGGCCTGAACCAGAGATTCAAGGTCAGAAATGCCCTCATGATATCTTCAAATGATTATCCCTATAAATTTATTAAGTTTCCCAATTAATGCAAGGGTTCAAATTAAAGTAGCATTATATATGTCCTAGTGTGTAACATTTTTGAAATTTTATGTTCAAAATCCTTGTACTTAGATAGTTTTCTAATCAATCTTCAAAAATGCATTACAATCTGCACGGACTGACATGTCAATAAAAAAGTATGTTTTGTTTTGGGTCATTTTATTCCGATGTCTAGGCAATTATTTTGATTGTTTTGTCTGTGTGCATTGTCCCATTATTATTATTATTATTATTATTGTCATTTTTCATCATATTTCGATTTCTGCTTTGGTCTCACTACCAACCAAGTCTGCGGGGAGACCTAAGGCAGGTAGTGGCGTGTTGTTATGACTCCATTTCATGTTTTTCTATCTTCCCTATCATGCCCAGCATTACATAGATAACGTTTTCCTTAGTGTGTGGGCTGTACTTAATAAGACAATTTTTTGTATGTCTCTTAAGCTGGGGTTTCCAGGGATTCTTTCAATGTGTTATTTTGTTCCATTTTTTATCATTCCAAGTGCACCTACTATCACTGGTACAACTCTTGTTTTCAATTTCCACATTTTTTCTATTTCAATTTCCAGGTCTTTATATTTTGACAGTTTTTCAAATTCCTTGGTTGCTATGTTACAATCCGCTGGACAAGCCATATCAATTAATAGACAAGTTTTCTCCTTCTGGTTTTTAACAATAAGGTCTGGCCTGTTTGCTTCAATTTTTCTGTCTGTGTAGATGGTGTAATCCCATAGAATGGTTACATCTTCTATTTCTGTAACCGGTGCTGGATGATGTTCATACCAGTGTTTGTTTACAGCTTTTCCATAATGTTTGCACATTGCCCAACATTTGCATACGATCAACAGCAATGACTGTATCCTGATAGACTGTGCAATGCCTCCCCTTTTAAAATATTATGATGAGGGAGCAGGCGAAAAAAACCGGAGTAAAAATCTAAGCCAATGAAAAATCAGTGAAATATACCAAGCAGCAGCACATGTTGTTTTCTATGCCTGTCTCACTCGCAAATCTCGATAACCCGCTTTAAATAAATAAATAAAAACATTATTCGAACGTTGTATTATTTTTTACTCCAAAAAAGCTCACTGGAAGATGTCATGATGCCATTCCTAAATTGGGACCCAGAAAAAGTTTTACAGACCAGAAATCGAAGGAAATAATAATAATAATTAAAAGAAGAAAAAGAAATGTGGTTGATAAGCATAGCTCATTCAGTAAGAAGACCTTTATCCAAATAACTTTGGTAACGTTATGAGAGATAAAAAATAATGAAATGCAGGCATAACAAAATAGCATTACCTGCCGCATATTTGGTATGCTGTGTGAACGTAGCAAAAATCGAATAATAATAATAATAATAATAATAATAATAATAATAATAATAATAATAATAATAATAATAATAAACTATCAGTACTGGATTAGATGAACTGAGTAGAGGAATAAATGTAAGAACTAGGAAAAGCAGAAGAGCCGAAAGAAAATATAACATTAGGAATGAAAATGAAGTCTTATCAAATAAAGAAAAAATAAAGCAAAAAATCCAACTGAAGGCTCAAAGAATAAGACGCTATGAAAAAAGAGCAAGATTTTACAGACAAAACAAGATTTTTCAGACTGATACAAAGAGGTTTTACAGGGAAATAGGTAAAAAAAGAATTGAAGTGACAGTACCCCCCAGAATGGAAGAAGTCACACAGTTCTGGGAAAAGATATGGGCTTGCCCTAAAGAACATAGCAAGGAAGTACATTGGATTGCGCAAGAGATAGAACGAATGAAAAATAAACCAGAACAGACATGGTCTGGAATTACAGAAGAGGATGTTAAATTTGCACTAAAAAAGCACACAATTGGAAATTCCCAGGTATAGATAAAATTCCTAACTTTTGGCTATATTATTTAAATGCAGCATACAAAAAACTAGCCAAAGAACTTCAAGAAATGGTTGACGATCCCACTAAAATTCCTGCATGGATGACCAAAGGAATTACATTTCTTCTACCCAAGAATGGTGACACAAACAACCCGTAAAACTACAGACCAATTACATGTCTTCCGACAACATATAAACTATTAACATCTATTTTAACAAAATAGACATATTCTTAGAAAGAAATGACATGATACCGCTTGAACAAAAAGGGTGCAAACGTGGCTGTTATGGATGTAAAGACCAATTGCTAATTAACAAAATGATCCTGGAAAACTGCTACAGTACAAAGAAAAATCTTAGTACTGCTTGGATAGATTATCGAAAGGCATTCGATAGTGTGCCACATCCCTGGATTTTAAAGACTTTAAATATATACAAGATATCGCCCGTCATCATCAATTTCATCAAACAGTGCATGTCTATATGGAAAACAACCCTTTACCTCAATCATATAAATGGAACCTAAGAGTGTGATGAAATAAACATCAAAAGAGGTATATTTCAAGGTGATTCTTTATCTCCCTTACTATTCTGCATATCATTAATAGCACTAACCAGTCAACTTAATAAGACAGAATGTGGTTATAAAATACGTCAAAAGAATATAAGCCATCTATTTTACATGGAAAACTTAAAGTTATATGCTAAGCATGATAATGAGCTGGAATGTCTTCTGCAAAATGTAAAATGCTTCAGCGAAGACATTGGAATGAAATTTAATTTGAATAAATGTGCTAAAGCTACAGTTTTACGTGGATCAATACAAGAAACATCCTCAATTAGCTTAGACCCTGCTGTAACAATAAAAGAATTGAAACCAGAAGAAGCTTATAAATACCTAGGTGTAAATGAGAGCGAAAACATTCACCATAAAAAAATGAAAGAAATAGTGCGTAAAGAGTACTATAGAAGGCTACGAATGATATTAAAAACTGAATTAAATTCACAGAACAGAGTTATGGCCATTAATAGCCTTGCAATCCCAGTTGTCCAATATAGCTTCAACATCTTAAACTGGACTCTAAACGACATCAGATGAATGGATGCTAAAACAAGAAAGCTTCTTTCTAAGCATAAGATGCATCATCCAAAGGCTGATGTAGACCGTCTATATATACCCCGTAAAGAAGGTGGAAGAGGTCTTATTCAGCTGGAATTGTCATACAAGACAACAACTATTGGCTTACTAACATACATAGAAACAACAAAGGATTGGATGATACAATTAGTAAGGCAACATGAAGAAAGAAAGAAAAAATATTCAATAATAAAAGAAGGCAGTAAATACAAACAAGATTTACAGTTAGTAGATTCTGTAGAAAAGCAAAACAGAAGCCAAGAACCAACTATTGCGGCAAAAATATGAAAATGAAAGCCAAAGATAAAGCTCTTGAAAAGATGAAACAGCGCTGGCAAGACAAACCTCTGCATGGCCAATATCCAGTACGTGCCAATAAATCCAATGTTGACAAAGTTAATACTCATCGATGGTTACGTGCATCTGGATTAAAGTCTGAAACTGAAGGATTTATACTTGCAGCACAAGACCAAAATCTTTTCACTAGAAACTTTCAGGCAAATATTATGCATAATAATATGGATCCAAAATGCAGGTTTTGTGATAAACACCAAGAAACAATAGACCACCTAATCTCAGGCTGTTCTGTGCTTGCCCCAAACGAATATAAAAATCGCCACGATAGAGTTGGGCAATATTTACATTGGACAATGTGCAAACATTATGGAAAAGCTGTAAACAAACACTGGTATGAACATCATCCAGCACCGGTTACAGAAATAGAAGATGTAACCATTCTATGGGATTACACCATCTACACAGACAGAAAAATTGAAGCAAACAGGCCAGACATTATTGTTAAAAACCAGAAGGAGAAAACTTGTCTATTAATTGATATGGCTTGTCCAGCGGATTGTAACATAGCAATCAAGGAATTTGAAAAACTGTCAAAATATAAAGACCTGGAAATTGAAATAGAAAAAATGTGGAAATTGAAAACAAGAGTTGTGCCCGTGATAGTAGGTGCACTTGGAATGATAAAAAATGGAACAAAACAACACATTGAAAGAATCCCTGGAAACCCCAGCTTAAGAGACATACAAAAAATTGTCTTATTAAGTACAGCCCACACACTAAGGAAAACTTTATCTATGTAATGCTGGAGATGATAGGGAAGATAGAAAAACATGAAATGGAGCCATAACAACACGCCACTGCCTGCCTTAGGTCTCCCCGCAGACTTGGTTGGTAGTGAGACCAAAGCAGAAATCGAAATATGATGAAAAATGACATAATAATAATAATAATAATAATAATAATAATAATAATAATAATAATAATCAGTTCATCCAGTACTGATAGTTCAATAATAATAATAATAATAATAATAATAAGAAGAAGAAGAAGAAGAAGAAGAGACGAAATGGTATTTTCTCGAAGCTGCTGAAACGTTTATCTATAAAAAAACATAAATATGATATTTTTACAATTATTTTAACATAAAGATGAATTTTTCTTATTATTATCATTAAATGTATCAGATCTCATTTGATAACACTGAGTGATTGATCAAATTCTTTCTGTATTAATATTCATATTAAAGACTACCAGATTAGTAGTTAATATTTCGAACAGAGTTTTTTTTTCTTAGATGGACTATGATGGATAATAAATTAAGAATTCAAATCAACTTTCTTCTTCATTTTTCAAAAATTCACAATGACGTAAATGATTTTCTGACCAATGGAAGCAATTTGCAAGACTAAAAATAGTTAACGATCCAGTGCGAAAAAAACTAAATGACTACAAATGTTTTAGTCAGCGTCAGTCAGTCAGATGAGAGCAGTGAGACGGCACACTAAAATGTAACAAGAGAGAAACTTCAAATCAACCCGTACGTAAGAACGCGTCGCATATTCGTCTTCTTTCTTCTTCTTTCTCCTGTGCTGATTCATTTTTGTTCTTCTCCATTCAAAGATATTCCCACCAAACATACGCTCATATACGTGCGCATAAACTCTTTCCAACAAGTTACTACTACGGACATTTCTAGAACTCTTGATACACTTAATTTTCTAACTGAACATATATTTCTACAATTCTTGTTATCTTTTATGCGAATAAATTTCTATTTTAACATACAATTTTCATTCACATATTCAACATTCCAACCTGTTGACAACCTTCTTGATAATAAGGAATATTCTGTAAGCTGTAAAGTGTTCGGTTGTTTCACACAAGGCCAAATCAATAAACATTTACCATCTCCCTATAGCTTCAAGACTACGATATAACTTTCGATAACGCTACGTAGTTTTGACTAGCTAAGTGAATAAATAACTGAATAAACACTTGGACGAATAAATGAATGAAAGAATGAATAAAGTTTGTACATATATAAAATTCTATGCAAACAAATAAGTTATCAATTATCTTTTATTTTTTAAAAATATAATCCGATAAATAATATCACTGCTTTCTTTAAATTAAGTAAAATATTATTTATTTATTTTATTTTTCCCATTTGCTGGGTTGGTTCAGTTAAACTTATTGATTAAAAAATAGTCAACATTGTTGTTATTATTTCTAATTCCACAGCAGTAATACATTATTAATTGTATAATCTGTAAACATTATTTAATAATATTAACATATTCTTTTTTCTCTAATTTTATTTGACAATTAATTTCGTTAAAGGGATTTTGCTGGTAGCAGCCAAAATAATATTATTTAATTAATTAAAACTTAACCTGATTAACACGAGCAGTAGCAACAGCAGTAAAAATAAAAACAACCATCTCTTTTATTTCATAATCATAAATATATAATATATTATTTACATATAATACACTAGTAAAATAATATTTTGTTTCATCGAATATCTTCTTTTTCCAGCGTCTTTGTTTATTCTAATCCTGTCTCTGTATCTTAAAAAACCATCTAGGAGATAGAAAACCCCTGAGCAACAAGACGCAGCTGAATATATTAATCGTGCCCGAGATCGCAAATGATTCCGTACAAGCTTTGGAAACCTGTCTGTAAAAGACAATTACACAATGTACTAGGAAAACTTGGGTGAACTTTTGGTCCCATGCATCATTCGTGGGAAGAAAATGAGAACAACAAGTCAAAAAAAGAATACCAGTTCGGCTCTTCTAGATAAAAATTGGAGAGCCCTTTCTCTTTGAAGGAAACCTACCTGATGTCGAAAAATCTGCCATAGGAAGAACAACCGACACAAATAATTAAACTTCAAGCCCCATACAACCGAGATAATCCCTGCGAATACTCCAACTATATTCACAACTGTTCAGTTAAAGAAATAAACTATAAATTCTTATGACCGTATTCTAGGGAGTGATGCACAAACTTCAGAAAAACATCACTTGCCAAATATATAGAATTTGGGTGAGAAATTTTGGACAAGTAATTAGAAAGTGGAGTGACGAAAACAAACTAACCAAATAAATTAATGGTTTGGCCAATATCATTCATGTAAACTCCTAGCATTCTTCCACTCAAATGTGTTATTTATATAATTTTTATTATAATGAAAATACATTTTATATTATCTCATATGGAAGATATATTATTATTAGTAGTAGTAGTAGTAGCAGTATTATTATTATTAGTAGTAGTAGTAGGTTTGTGTGTGTGTGTGTGTGTGTGTGTGTGTGTGTGTGTGTGTGTACGCGTGTGCATTTTGCCCTTGAGTTTCATCTTCGTATGTCACCGTGATTGATTTTTCAGTTGAATTCTTGATACTACTAGTCTGAAGAAATTATTCTAGCGTGCAGTACCAGTGGAAAGTGTCACAAAACTTGCTTCGGCTTGACCCAAACATTCTGAACAAAATTGGATTTAAGAAAATGTTCAGAAGCCATAATCAATTTTGATTTTTCTAACGATTTTTGGGAGGTGGGCGGAGTATATCTATATAGAAATATGCTTCAAATGTTCTTCCATACTGCAAACGAAAGTTCAAGCCTTAATTACGTTAATATTCATCTTATTTCACTTTGTTATCTCTGAATGTTTTTACTGCACTTTATAAGTAATTATATTTTTTCACAAATAAACCAGCCCTTCAGGCACTATTTACGAGAAGTGATAAAAATACAAGTGACTAATCATGAAGCAAAAATAAGGTGTGGAAACAAAAGTGATAATTATAATATATATAACTTATTCTAGTAATACGGCTATTATTGATAAAATAACGAGTTTATCTCTAAACTGCTACAACAGCAGGAGTATTAAAACAGTATTAATAATAGTAAAGAACTTTCTCTGTTCATAATGACAAAAAAGATTTGAGCGAAGCAAAAGTAACTTAGCTTTTTTCTAATAAAATACAAAGCCAAAAAGCCACACAAGTTAGAGGTTTGCAGAATGAGTTGTCTGAGAGCAGAGGATGAGTTAAGAAGTGTATATTACCAGGGATATGGGAAAGATGACTCTAATTCTAGACATGATGAGGTTAATACTCTAGTGATTGCATAATTTCCGCTCGGGAGTGAATTATACAAAGTAGATGTTTTTGGGTAGGGTCTGACTAAAAGTAACTTTTCCTTACGAATAGAATATGCAAAGAATAAAAATGACTTATTCCATTCTACGTGAAATAGCTAGTCTGGTGTAAATGGCTGAATATGGAGTAAAAATATAATGTAGAATTTTTCCGTGAAAATAGAGACACTGCAGATAGAGATTTGCCATGCTTCGTCTCTAGAAAATGAGATTTAGAGAAGAAAATAATTCTTCACCCACAAGTTCCAGTAAAGTTTTTGAATACTTTTAGGGCGGGAAAGTGAAAATTTATGAGCCTCATGACGCATGGAAAGCAAACGTAATTTTTGCACAATAAATTTGCGTGAGTAGATTGAAGAGCCGATATAAATAGACAGGTTCAAGGATCAAACGTAGATTACGACTACAAGAGAAAGGAAGTTGTGAGGAGACATGTTTACTTGCATCCTGAAAGAACACGGTACAATATTATGAAGAGTGTTATTGGTATGTACAGGTTGGAAATAGAGGAGAAAAAATGAAAAGACATTTTTTTAGTAATTGTATAAAATTCTATATAAATAAAGAAATAAAAATCGTGTCACTTGTCACCGGAGCACGTGGACCGGTTGCAAAATATTTCGAAGAGAACTTGGATTCAGAGGGAAAATAAAATGATCGAGAACACAGTGAAAATATAAAAGAGATTTCAGGATACCAATTTCATCTGCAGCGTTTTCCATTCCAACACACACACACACACACACACATATATATATATGTATTAAAAATAAAAGATATAAATGTATTTATATATATATATATATATATATATATGCATTCTTTCTCTATTTGAATTAAAATTGCAAGATATACATATATAAATGTTTATATACACAGATGTAATATACATATGTTGATATATATATATATATATATATATATATATATATATATATATATATATACATATATATATATACTAAGTGCATTTTCGTTTGGCAGCCTGTTGTTTAATATTCTGTCATAGAATTTGCATGTCATCAGTCATATATATTTGTTCTCAGTGAAGAAATGTCCGGAATAAATCCATTGTGGTTGATTCACATCCGTTAAATTTCTTTACTTATTTTTGGTAAAATCTAATATTGAAATGTTCCTATATTTGAGAGCTCACATTGTTCTTTATTGAAAACTCAGTTCATTCGTTATATTACACACACAAATATATACGTTAAATATTTATATGCCTTCACACACACGCACACACACACACACACACACACACACACACATACACACATATACATACTTGCATACAATATATATATATATATATATTCCTGTTTATATGTATGTTTGCATGCATGTGTGTCTCAAACCCACGCATATAATCATGTGTGCGTTTTTTGGAATATAATTTCTAAAACACAACAGTAAGTATTTAAACACACATTTCATAAAACTTATGCTTAATTTGCTTTGTTTTTTACTTTTTTCTCCTGATTCATTAAATTATAAATATTTGATAAGATTAAATTATTAAAATATATATAGATATTGGGGTTGCACATCATTCGAAAGCTTTCATAATATATGTATATATATATTTGAGGAATGCCGTTATAGCAATATGTGCCCTTCACTAGTAGCCAAACCCACGGCTCTTCGGAGAAATCGTCTTTTACTAAAAGATTTTTCGAATAATTTTCTGACACGTTTATTGAGTATTCAAGTCAATAGATGTAAATATATAAATATACTCTTTAATAACTAAAAAGAGCATTTAATCAAATATGAGTATCCATTAACAAGTAACGTTTAAATAAATAAATTAAGAATATGTTCGATTTAATCTATTTTTAAAATACCTTACAAACTTTGTGGGTGGCGATCACATGAAAAAGAAATCAAATGTGCATTTAAACAAAAGACCTTTAATCCTTTCTTTTTTTTTATTTATCAAGTTTAAAGAAATGTTATGGTACATAGATTTGTGTTGCCGTATAGATTAATTTATATCCGTTATTCTTGTACATTTGTGGCTAATGTGCCTTCAACGTTTAACATGTGTAGTAGTGAATTAACTGTTCCGTTTAATTATGGCAGGGTATTCATATCGGAACAGGCAGATATGATTTTTACATATGGCCACGCTAATGTTAATGAACGCAAGGCTGCAGTGTTGTGTCAGATTGTGTCTCCAGACCGAAGTAAGCCGAGTCATCCAACCTTTGCTACGAGCCGTTGTCTTGTTAATATTTGTAAGAGAGTAGTAAATCTATGCATACAATATCTGTGTCCGACTAAAAATGGTACAATACAGGCTACAGGATGTACTCGTGCTAATACGAATACACATGTGGTTAACTTTAGTCACATTGTTCGCGATGCACTAGTTGCCATCTACCATGAAATATGGATAGGTAAGGGTGGACCAATTTTATAGTCTGCACTCTCCCACAGTCTTAGTCCTTTAGATTTTTATCTGTGGGACAAGTAAAAACAATTGCTTTATGCAGCAGACAGGAATAAAGCAGAGACGCTTCACAGACCTGTCAAGTGAGCCCGTGAAACCATTTGACATCGTGTTCGTGTATTTGAAAGGTCCCGCCAGTCAGTGATGCGACGGGTGCATGGCTGTGTAGAAGCAAGCGGGGTACATGTTGAACATTTGTTATGAGTTGTTGTGTTACGGTACAACGCATATTTTTATATGAACATTTCATATGTTGTGTTAAGAACCCGTCACCAAAATTTGTTAAAGTATTTTTGATACACATTTTATTAGAGGATTTTGTCCATTGAATTTTTGTGCTAATAAAATAGAGCCCGCTAGCACAAATCTGAGTTTCATGCGATCGATTGTGTTATGCTTAATTCTCAGATTTGTGCTGGAGATGAATATATATATATATATATATATATATATATATATATATATATATATATATATATATATATATCTGTGTCTCTGTGTGTGTTTGTGTGTAATAATATTAGAAACAAAGTGGAATATCTACAAAACGACGCGTTTTGCTGAGAGCAGACGCTCTCTCTGCCTTCTTCAGTTTTGAATGAAGGAAAGACAAAGGTCTTTTAAGGAATATATGCTGCATCCGTTAAGATATTTAAATAAAGTTATAATTTTTTAAAGTGCACTTGAACTTTATGGATACCCTGTATATATCTATTAGAGCTATTTAGTGTCTGCTGTTTATTAAATCAGTTCATCAAAATTAGAATATGTTTTTATATATTTACTTTTATATAGATATACATATATACACATCTACCTAAGCATGTACATGCATTAGAACATATATATATATATATTGCAGAGATTTTTCATATAAAATATATACACACAGACACAGTCACACGTATATGTATATACACCTGTAAACACAGAAACAAGTATATGTATCTCCGTCATATATACCCGTGCACACACGCAAACAGACGCGCACAATGATACTTGCATCTGCATGTAATGTATGAGTATTATTTATGAATGTTCAGTAAAATTCTTTCATAACTGGGTGCCAGATTGTATCAGGACTCTTGTTGGGATGCTAAAAATGATGAATATTTCCAAAACAATTGTATATAGGAGAACTTATAAAAATGCCTCGTGATTTCTGCTATAGAAAGAAAACTATAACACATACGAATTCAATAATTAATATCTTCGATGTAACGCCCTTCTAAAGACACACACATTTTCCAGCCTCGTTTCCACTGATGAAAACATTACTAGACATTTTTTTGCAAGCAACTGCATTGCCAAATTCTCTTGTATTTCAACTGTGTCTTTTAATCTTGTTTCTATAGATATTAGGACAGATGGAAATGTCCTAAGGCTGCGTTCTGTGGGCACATGATGGTTGTCGGACCTGGGTAATTTTCTACTTGGCCAAAATATGCGGCACAAGGCATGGTAACTGATAGGACCGCTATTGTATGGGGAGTCGACCCAACTCATCATACTTTTCATACAAGCCTTGCTATAAACAACGCAAGTGACAAAGAATTATGTGTGCTTTAGTGACAGGGTCAAGGTCAATTTGCGCAAAGTGGCTTTCACTCTGCTTATTTTAGCTCCGTTACCATAGCAACAGTTCTGATTCTAATTATATATATATATATATATATATATATATATATATATATAGCATATAGGAAGACTAATGCATCTGTGAGGTTTTCGCTAGTTGGATAAATACGTCAAAGATTGTATACATATCTTTTTTGTTGTCTCTATTTTAATCTATAGAAATATTTTTTTTAAATTGACTTTTTCTTTTTCAGATATTTTTTCCTTTTTCCCGGGACTAATCAAATATCCGGACTGACAGAAATGCAGGGAATATTAAAATGAAATATTTATTGCAATTTTGACTTGCTGACACGCCAGAAGAATAAAAAAACAATTAAATAAATAATCAAGTTAAAACAAAATCATTTCTGATTTTAGAAGCATGTCAATTTTGTTGATATGTAAAAAAAATAATAAAAGCTGATAAAGATATAAAAAGTCTTTTATTAATGGGTATGTGCGAATCAAATATTACGTATTTATTAATATTTCACTGATATAGCTGATTTGATATAAATAGAAACTTATTGCTTATGAGGAAGAAACTGTAATGTCAGCTATATTTAGACTTAAAGACAACAGTTTTAGATTATGTCACTGGTTCTATAGA
>JBBBDQ010000833.1:4015000-4127500 GCA_037127315.1 Ascarosepion bandense
AACAAAACCATGTGGTTGTAGTAAAACCAATATTTGTACTAGGTTTTTCATTAGTATCATAGATGCAATCTCTGAATGGGCATGTAAATTGGTACACTACATTGGTTTTTTGTAGAGAATTTAGTTTAGTGCTCGTTGGGTTATTATATACTATGACGTCAATTGTTTTAAACTTTTTATAATATTTAATAGTTTAATTTGAGTATTACTTTCCACTGGTTTAACATTTCTACGTATTATGTTTTTGAGAGTTTTTTCATCTTGTTTATAATTATTATGTATTTGGTTGCAATAGTATAAGTTAATAGTGTTATGTTTATTTTGATGTAAACCATTATTATTAGTATTATCATTATTGTTAGAGCTATTGTTAATTTTGTTGAGATACATTTTAATTTGTTGATCAATAACGGAGTTAGAAAATCCATTATTGACTAGTGTTTGCTGAATGTTGTGTAATTCTTTATAAAATATAGATTTGGAAGAAGATATCATTTGTGTGCGTTGAAATTAAGTTTTTTTATAACAGCTAACTTATATCGTTGGGGACATTCACTATTATAATTAAGAAGACACGAATTTATGCTAGTTGGTTTCCTATATAGAGAAGTAGTAAATTTATGTGTCCTAGAATCAATGAATACATCAAGGAATGGGGGTTTGTTATTAATATTAAGTTCTAATGTAAATTTGAGGATGGAGTGACTTCCAAATTTGTTTTTAAGATATTTAAATTTAAAAATGATCGATATTCTTAGCTGAAACAAAGATGTCATCTATGTATCTTACATATATAGAGGGTTTATTGTTGTCATTAATTATTTTATTTTCTAGATTTGGCATATAATAATTAGAAAAGAGGGGACTTAAAGGAGATCGCATCGCAATACCATCTATTTGTGTATAAATATTGCCTCAGGGATCGTGAAAGGGTACTTGTGTGGTGCATGCTAATAATAGTTTTTTTTTATATAGTGGGTTTAATGGGAGAGTAGCATGATTGTATACATCACGGATAATGATGTCAATTGTTTCCTGGACGGGAACATTTGTGAATAAGTTTTGGACTTCCAAAGATGCAATTATTTGAGTCTTACGTTTTACGGAATGGAGAATCTGTAAAAATTCGTCCGTGGAATTAATACTATATTTATCAGGAAGATAGGGAGTAATTAGTGTTTAAAAAATTGACTAGTCATACCACAACCCAACTTAAAAAAACATATTAATAAACTTATTACTGCAAACAATGCTGAAATAGGATCCTATAAACTTCAAAAGATTATAGGTGATTATCAGCCCGGCTACCTTTATGGAAATGTAAAAATCTATAAAAAAGATCATCCCCTCCGACCTATCATTTTTGAAATGCCCACACCAATATATAACCTTTCCAAAACACTTAACAGCATATGTTTAGAAAATTACTTGCTGCCTCGATATATATATATATATATATATATATATACACACACACACATTTCCTCATAGATAACACAACTGAGTTTCATGCACGATGTTGTTGCCAGGTGTTGACTAAAAACTGAATGTTACAATATTAAAATAATGATACGGTAGCAGTTTATTTATTAGAAGTGCGACTTGGAATTTACTGCACTACGCAATCATCTGGTGCATATAATGAGTTTAGAATTCATAATATTTCCCTGATAACTGCGTAGTGCATGACACTCTAATGAATATTTAATTATATATACTTAAAAACACTTATTTTATATTGAGCACTGCACTATTAACACCTGATAATTATTTATATATTAGTGTATTCAATACCTATATATATATATATATATATATATATATATATATATATATAAATGCAAATATAAAAATAGAGTTTAAATACAAATATACAAATCTAAAAAGTAGATTAGAATATAACACAAGTATATAGACAAATATTTATCTTTCTCTCTCTCTCTCTCTCTATATATATATATATATATATAATATTATAAAATATATATATATATATATATATATATATATTATAAGAAAGTGGAAAAAATAGATAAATTTAAAGCCACTGTTTATGTATTTACTTTTAAAACGATTGCTCAGTACAAAGTATAGGTCAATATTGTAATTTCACTGTTACAGTGGTTCATATAAGCCTATCGCTACATAAAAGTTTTCATGTTTCAGAACAATATTGTTCTTCTTCAGGTGATATTTTAAAATAAAATAGTCGATTATTTGTTCTATATAATATCAGCGTTCACTATGATATTAACATACATGACATTGGGTCATATAGAAATGGTAGATTCATGATAGTACATCATTTCACACATTTTTGAAAGCCAATAAAAGTAGAAAAACAAACCACAGGGAATACAATGTCTAAATCTAAAAGTAATTTTTTTTTTTTTATCATATCACCCCAAGCAAGGCGGTAATGTTACTGATGTGCCGAGTGAAAGATGTAAGAGTGAAAAGATTAGAAGAGAGAAAGCCGGAAACCACATCCTAATTAGGGAGCAAGGGATGAGCTTCTACACCTGTTCAATAGACGTGGGTGGAGTGTGAACCGGGCGATAGTTTAGTCTATCTACTCCAATTGAAGAAAAAAAAAGTGAAATCTAAATGTAATTTTTTTCTTTTTTTAATCATATCACCCCAAGCAAGGCGGTAATGTTACTGATGTGCCGAGGGCTACGTAAGAGTGAAAAAATTAGAAGAGAGAAAGCCGGAAACCACATCCTAATCAGGGAGCAAGGGATGAGCTTCTACACCTGTTCAATAGACGTGGGTGGAGTGTGAACCGGTCGATGGTTTAGTCTAACTACTCCAATTGAAGAAAAAAAAACTGAAGATTGGAAATGAAAACCGGAAACCACATCCTAAACGGGGAACAAGGGATGAGCCTCTACACCTGTTCAATAAACGTTGGTGGAGTGTGAACCGGGCGATAGTTTAGTCTATCTACTCCAATTAAATAAATTAATAAATTAATGGAAAATTAGTAAACTTTCTTTATGTAACTTATTAACTGTTACTTATCAACCATACATAAAACCAGCGAATATCCTTCATACATCCACCCAAAGTCTAATCACTTCCCAATTATAATCAAAAAGGTACTCCCCTCCATTGAATATAGAATTAGTAAAACTTTTCAAGTGAAGAAGTATTTTATAACCATAGAGAATTTTTATAAAACTGCACTAAGCGGCTATAAAACCATGATATATTATACATAAAATATATGATTATACCAGAAAAAAGATATACAAAATTCATTTGATATACACCCACTTTTAACTCTTTTGTTAACACTAAATTTGAGTTGAAGTTCCTCATTTTAATTGAGAAAGATTTCCCTAATAATAACGCTTTAAGTATTTTTTAAATAAAAATACCCTTAATTTAGGTTATAGTTATACAAATAATCAAGGGAAAATTATTAAAAATCATAATAATAAAATATTGAATCACCAAAATTAAGAATTAGTGAGTCAAGTGCCATACGTGATACATGCTTGGGCGATCAAGTCTCGAAAGAGACAAGACTGACTGGGCAGAAGATTATCCTGTTGCAAGCCAAGGCTATAGAACCCAATCTATTCTTTTATTTAACCCATAACTGGATGGAAGAGACGGATTAATACCTTTCCCAAGGGTATTTGTGCGTAAGTGAATACAACGAATTCAACTGGATTTCGAACACGACTCCCCGATTTCTCATTCCGAGTCGCTATCCACTGCACCACAACGTCCATCCTTACACCACATTGGAGAAATAAGAATAATAATCCAAATAAGGAAACAATAATACAAATTAACGTAAATGTAGAAATCCTTACAATTGCTCACTGGAAAAGAGGTGTCTAACGAATTCTATTGTGTACCAATGTCCAATAACTTTAAAGGAAAAACGAAATGTTAAGATAGTAAACAATGGATCTACGGAGAACAATTTTAAAGAGCTTTGAAATTTGCACTTAAATTCCCTACAAACAACACATACCTAAACCAAACATCCGTATCTGCGTCTTTTTAAAGTTAAAGGATACTAACCAGAACCCCAATAGAAAGTGGAAAATTAAGGAAAATACAAGAATCTGCTTGTTGTTATATGACATCTGCCTTCTGTGTCTGAATGAAAAGTTACAGAGTTTAAGGTTTCCTAAAAATAATGTACTGTTGAATCATACAAATGGATTGAGTCTTTTATGTAAACATCGAAAATATTTTTCTCTAAAATTTAATAAATTACAATTGTTCATTTTTTAACTTATGCTCTAATAAAACTTAAAAATTAAAAATTATTATTAAAAATTAAAAAATATTAAACCATTTTATTAAAAATTAAAAATCATTAAAAATGACACACAATACTTATTTAGTTTTCATGCAATATACATCAGTATAATAATTATTTATTTCTAATTCTAACATAAATATTCCAGCACTTTCAACACATGAGGTAGTACAAAATCAATTTAAAAAATGAAACCAAACATACTTTTAAAAATGAATATCGACCCATTTAAATAATGTATGGTTCCACTATGTATCTTACCCAGACAAAATTAAAGTGTCATCCCATGATGATCAGAATACTATGTTGCATTTTACGACCCAAATTTTCACCTTCATAGTTCAACCTAATTCTCATTTTTGATTGAAGAATATTGACGCACTTATATGCATATTCTCCAACAACCATTCCCTAATTTTCTAAATAACAATGAATTCATAATTTTCACCATTTGTTTTAACATATAACATGAAGGAGAACAGTGTTGTTCCGAAACATGCAAATGTTGTTGTAGTGATATAATGATTTTATAAACCATTGCAATGACAACATTACTATATATATATATATATATATATATATATATATATATATATATATATATATAATAAGTTGGTAATACATTCAGGAAGAGAACATTTAGAATTATTGCATATATATCAGTTATTTCCTAAATCGTCGTCAAATGTATGCGGCATTCAGTTGTTTTTAAGCTCACATCGTAATATGTTATTTCATAGTCTTTTTTTTGATCGACTCAGTTTCAATAATATTGCTCAACTGAATCATGTGGGCGACAGATATGCTGGTATGGTTGTAGGATTGAGATCAGATGAGCTTGAATCTATGAAAAGCAATTTCTATAGATTGATTAACATATGCACCTCAATATATCCAAGGAATATATCATCCAAAGTTCTGCATTAGAAAGAACACAATAACTCCCAGAAAAAAAAAATTGGAAAAACGTGGGACGATATTTTACTATTGTGGTGGAATTCGGTTCTAAAATCAATTCAATTGGTAAAGACATTTGTGTTCTGCATATTTGTTAGACGTTATCATACGTGTAAAAATATGAATTATGGGCATATATTAATGAGATAGTGAGTAAATTAAGCTATGGTATTTTGCCACCAGGCATTGAAAAGCTGACCCAGAATCTATAAATATACTATTTCAGTGTGCATTTGTTCTTGCAACTGATGTTTGATTTATCTGTGCGTTGCATAGTGGGTCAACCGTCTTGAAATTATTTTCTCTGGCAGTAACATGCCCCTGTTAGTGCTATGAGAACATCTTTTTTAATGCGATCTATCAGCCATCGATATTTGAATAACCCCTTACCTCTGCAAATTTTGAGCAAATTTTCGCCCCAAAAATTAATTTACCAGATTAACTAATTAGTTATTTAATATATATATATATTAAATAGCTAATTAAATTATCTGGTAAATAAATTTTTGGGACGAAAATTTGCTCAATTAATTAATTAGCTAGTCAATATATATATATATATATATATATATATATATATATATATAGAGAGAGAGAGAGAGAGAGGGAGAAAGAGGGATATATATATGTAGATAGAAAAATAGATAGATAGATAGATAGATAGATAGATAGATAGATATGCACAGGTCCGTCGACCTGTGCATATCTATCTAAGGAAATCGTTATTTTAAAAACAGTAACTACTTTCCTCTATTTATGCATCGTTCTTCAGCAAGGAATTGAACAATCTTGGCTACTGCTATTTGTTTACATTGTATATATAATACGCTAAAATCTGCTTTTCCCTGCAGTGCGTCGATAGCTTAGCGGTAAATGTCAATTATCAATCCCTGCTGGAAACAATCGTATGCCTAGCCGTACTAATGAGCTGTGATAAAACGAAACAGGACTGTATTCGGATGAAGTCAGTACATACAGACGAGAATATATATATATATATATATATATATATATATATATATATGTTTTGGTGTTAATAAAGCAGTACACGATGTCATATTACAGAGTTAGTAATTATATATTAATATTTATACTATTATCATACTCAGCACATCACAGAGTTTCTTACACTATGCAATCATCAGGTGCATATTATCTGTGTATTTATACCCTAATTAATATCTACTCACCATTCTATTTGTTGAAAGTCATATAATTCTACCTACAGATAAAAATTAGAAGATGCATTCACAACGTGTATATATACTGTCCTCAAGTAAAGTATACCATTTGTTTCTTTATCTGTCTACTTATCTTTCTATCTGTCTGTCGATTTTATGCCTCTCTCTTTATAATAACAAATATACACACACACACACACACACACACACACACACGCGCGCACACACACACACACACACACATATATATATATATATATATATATATATATATATATGCAGAAAAAGAATGTTACTATTTTATAAATAGGTATTTTTTCTATGGATGTAAATGTAGGTATGTTTATTTATATATTGTGTGTGTCTGTGTGTGTGTAGGAAATGTGTCTATACCCTCAAATATGTCTGTGTTTATGTAATTGATGTTGAACATGTCAGTATTTGACATAAATTTATAATTGTTATTCGACCGTTAAAGAATAAATCAAGTCTTGGCGAAACAAGTGAACGCTTACTTAATAATAAATCGCATTGCTTCTTCCACTAAAATTAAGAAATATCTATTTTCTTGCCCTCAGTTAAAACCTTCGTCTCAAACACAAGTGAGAAATAAAAAGACAAAAAATATAATTCATATTTAGGCAAAACCTTTAAAATATCCAATTAGATTTTTATTAACAAAATGAAATGGAAGGAGAAAGAAAAATAACGTAAAAAAACATAAAAGCACCTCCATTTATAAAATCAATTCCAGACTCGACTCTGTCAGATTTTCTGTTTTTTTACTTTTCTCCAGGGCCAAAGTGAACATCAGCGTATGATTCTTATTTTTCATTATTCTTTCATCTTTTTCATTCAATTTTCCTTCTTTTACAATCCTTATTAATTCTTTTCTTTCATTTCTTATTGAATACTTAGTTTAAAATATCCATCTTAATTTTTTCGTTTGGTTTGTCCGATTCGTTGTTTCTTTTTTTTTTTTCGAAATTGTGCCCTGTCTTTATCTTTTCAATTTCATTTTTTCTCTTTTTTCGTGCATTTTCCATAATTTTTATGTCCTTGATATTTTTATTTCTGTTTTACTTTTATTATTCTTTCACATTTTTCTCTTCTCTTATTTTCATCGTCCTATTTTGTATCGTTTGACACATTCGAGATTTTTCATGATCATCTTCTTTCATTTTTCTTCAATGATTTTGTTCCTTTCATTATTCTCTTCTCGTTTTTTCTCATTCTCATTCCAATTTACCCTCCTTTCTAATTAAAATATTCTTCATAAAATTCTATTTTTATTCTTGCATCGTCTTTATTCTCTTTCTTTTTAATTTTGTTTAATTTTTTCCATATTTTATTTCATTAGATGTTTACGTTTTTCTATGCATTTTCCCTCTGCTTTTTAGGTGCATTCTTCTATCTTTCGCCTCAGTTGTCTTTATTCAACCCTCGTACGATCTGGTCGATTATTCTCTTTTGTCATTGAGCTTTTGTACTGTTTTTACATAGTTATTTCTCACATCTATGTAACTATATTTTTAATCTATTCCTCTTTTATTCTATTCCTTATTTTATTATTTTCGTTTGGTCTACCCATCAAAATCATCACTTACATTACTTTTTCTATGATTTAGTTTTGCGTTTTTTGGTAAAACTTTCACAATTGCTTGTTCTACTTTTTTCCGAAAAATATGTCCAATATCTTCGGAAAATTGTAAACGAAATAAATGAAGCCCAGCATCATAGACAACATGATAAACTACGAAGAAAAGCGAAAAGTTACACTAGCAACATGCAACCAAAAAGAAATTAATGAAGCCCAGCATCATAAGGTAACATGATAAACTACAGAGAAAAGCGAAAAGTTACACTAACAACATGCAACCAAAAAGAAGTGTAAACCCAGCATCATAGACAACATGATAAACTACGGAGAAAAGCGAAAAGTTACACTAACAACATGCAACAAAAATTAATGACCCAATAACAGACAACATGATAAACTACGGAGAAAAGCGAAAAGTTACACTAACAACATGCAACCAAAAAGAAATTAATAGTATCATGAACAACACATGATAAACTACAGACAAAAGCGAAAAGTTACACTAACAACATGCAACCAAAAAGAAATTAATGAAGCCCAGCATCATAAACAACATGATAAACTACGGAGAAAAGCGAAAAGTTACACTAACAACATGCAACCAAAAAGAAATTAATGAAGCCCAGCATCATGACAACATGATAAACTACAAGAAAAGCGAAAAGTTACACTAACAACATGCAACCAAAAAATTAATGACAGCATCATAAACAACATGATAAACTACGGAGAAAAGCGAAGTTACACTAACAACAACCTTAAGAAATTAATGAAGCCCAGCATCATAGACAACATGATAACTACAGATAAAAGCGAAAAGTTACACTAACAACATGCAACCAAAGAATTAATGAAGCTGGCATATGAACAACATGATAAACTACAGAGAAAAGCGAAAAGTGCCACTAACAACATGCAACTATAAAAATTAATGAAGCTCAGCATCACAAGACCATTAATGATAAACCTACAAGAGAAAAGCGAAAAGGATTACACTAACAACATCAACAAAAGAAATTAATGACGAAAACATCATAGACAACATGATAAACTACAGACAAAAGCGAAAAGTTACACTAACAACATGCAACCAAAAGAAATTAATGAAGCCCAGCATCATAGACAACATGATAAACTACGGAGAAAAGCAGAAAAGTTACACTAACAACATGCAACCAAAAAGAAATTAATGAAGCCCAGCATCATAGACAACATGATAAACTACAAGGAAAAGCGAAAAGTTACACTAAAAACATGCAACCAAAAGAATTAATGAAGCCCAGCATCATAGACAACATGATAAACTACAGAGAAAAGCGAAAAGTTACACTAACAACATGCAACCAAAAGAAATTAATGAAGCCCAGCATCATAAACAACATGATAAACTACGGAGAAAAGCGAAAAGTTACACTAACAACATGCAACCGAAAAAAGTTAATAATGAAGCCCAGCATCATAGACAACACAAAACCAGCCTACAGAAAAGCGAAGAAGTTACACTAACAACATGCAACCAAAAAGAAATTAATGAAGCCCAACACATCATAGACAACATGATAAACTAGAAAAAGAAAGTTACTAACAACATGCAACCAAAAATTCAATGAAAACTATCATAGACAACATGATAAACTACAGAGAAAAGCGAAAAGTTACACTAACAACATGTAACCAAAAAGAAATTAATGAAGCCCAGCATCATAGACAACATGATAAACTACAATAAAGACGAAAAGTTACACTAACAACATGCAACCAAAAGAAATTAATGAAGCCCAGCATAGACAACATGATAAACTACAGAGAAAAAGTTACACTAACAACATACAACAAAAGATAATAGCCCAGCATCATAGACAACATGATAAACTACAGACAAAAGCGAAAAGTTACACTAACAACATGCAACCAAAAGAAATTAATGAAGCCCAGCATCATAGACAACATGATAAACTACGGAGAAAAGCGAAAAGTTACACTAACAACAGCATACAGCAAAAAGTAATGAAGCCCAGCATCATAGACAACATGATAAACTACAGAGAAAAGCGAACTACACTAAAAACATACACAACAAAAGATAATAAAATAGCATAAACAACATGATGAACTACGGAGAAAAGCGAAAAGTTACACTAACAACATGCAACCAAAAGAAATTAATGAAGCCCAGCATCATAAACAACATGATAAACTACAGAGAAAAGCGAAAAGTTACACTAACAGCATGTAACCAAAAAGAAATTAATGAAGCCAAGCATCATAGACAACATGACAATACGAATAAAGCGAAAAAAGTTACACTAACAACATGCAACCAAAAAAGAATTAATGTAAAGCCAGCATCATAGACAACATGATAAACTAAGAGAAAAGCGAAAAGTTACACTAACAACATGCAACCAAAGAAATTAATGAAGCTCAGCATCATAGACATAATGATAAACTACAGAGAAAAGCGAAAAGTTACACTAACAACATGCAACCAAAAAGAAATTAATAAGGCCAACATCATAGACAACATGATAAACTAGAAAAGCGAACAGTTACACTAACAACATGCAACCAAAAAGAAATTAATAAAACCAGCATCATAGACAACATGATAAACTACAGAGAAAAGCCGAAAAGTTACACTAACAACATGCAACCAAAAAGAAATTAATGAAGCCCAGCATCATAGACAACATGATAAACTACAGAGAAAGCGAAAAAGTTACACTAATACCTTATGCAGCCAAAGAATTAATGAAGCCCAGCATCATAGACAACATGATAAACTACAGAGAAAAGCGAAAAGTTACACTAACAACATGCAACCAAAAAGAAATTAATGAAGCCCAGCATCATAGACAACATGATAAACTACGGAGAAAAGCGAAAAGTTACACTAACAACATACAACCAAAGAAATTAATGAAGCCCAGCATCATAGACAACATGATAAACTACAGGAGAAAAGCGAAAAGTTACATAACAACATGCAACCAAAAAGAAATTAATGAAGCCCAGCATCATAGACAACATGATAAACTACGGAGAAAAGCGAAAAGTTACACTAACAACATGCAACCAAAAAGAAATTAATGAAGCCCAGCATCTGGAGCAACATGATAAACTACAGAGAAAAGCGAAAAGTTACACTAACAACATGCAACCAAAAGAAATTAATGAAGCCCAGCATCATAGACCACATGATAAACTACAGAGAAAAGCGAAAAGTTACACTAACAACATGCAACCAAAAAGAAATTAATGAAGCCCAGCATCATAGACAACATGATAAACTACAGAGAAAAGCGAAAAGTTACACTAACAACATGCAACCAAAGAAATTAATGAAGCCCAGCATCATAGACAACATGATAAACTACGGAGAAAAGCGAAAAGTTACACTAACAACATGCAACCAAAAAGAAATTAATGAAGCCCAGCATCATAGACAACATGATAAACTACGGAGAAAAGCGAAAAGTTACACTAACAACTTGTATGCAACCAAAAAGAAATTAATGAAGCCAGCATCATAGACAACATGATAAACTACGGAGAAAAGCGAAAAGTTACACTAACAACATGCAACCAAAAAGAAATTAATGAAGCCCAGCATCACATAGACCACATGATAAACTACAGAGAAAAGCGAAAAGTTACACTAACAACATGCAACCAAAAGAAATTAATGAAGCCCAGCATCATAGACAACATGATAAACTACAGAGAAAAGCGAAAAGTTACACTAACAACATGCAACCAAAAAGAAATTAATGAAGCCCGGCACATCATAGACAACATGATAAACTACAGACAAAAGCGAAAAGTTACACTAACAACAGCAATAAAAAAAGATAATGAAGCCCAGCATCATAGACAACATGATAAACTACAGAGAAAAGCGAAAAGTTACACTAACAACATGCAACCAAAAAGAAATTAATGAAGCCCAACGCATCATAGACAACATGATAAACTACAGAGAAAAGCGAAAAGTTACACTAACAACATGCAACCAAAAAGAAATTAATGAAGCCCAGCATCATAGACAACATGATAAACTACAGAGAAAAGCGAAAAGTTACACTAACAACCTGCAACCAAAAAGAAATTAATGAAGCCCAGCATCATAGACAACATGATAAACTACAGAGAAAAGCGAAAAGTTACACTAACAACATGCAACCAAAAAGAAATTAATGAAGCCCAGCATCATAGACAACATGATAAACTACAGAGAAAAGCGAAAAGTTACACTAACAACATGCAACCAAAAAGAAATTAATGAAGCCCAGCATCATAGACAACATGATAAACTACAGAGAAAAGCGAAAAGTTACACTAACAACATGCAACCAAAAAGAAATTAATGAAGCCCAGCATCATAGACAACATGATAAACTACGGAGAAAAGCGAAAAGTTACACTAACAACATGCAACCAAAAAGAACACAGAAGAAATGTCCTGGTCTCAAAAATAAATTTTAATCACATTTCAACCATGACCGTTTTAAAGTATATATACCCGTAGAAATGAAGCTTATATCAATATACATACAAACATTGCAAATTCTTTCTCCAAGCATAAATAATAGCCTACTGAGGGGTGATTTAAAATAAATACCTTAAAAAACTAAGGGACTTTTTCAATCGAATTCCTCCAGTCAAGGCAATAAATCCACAAAATTTTCCTCAGAGTTGAATAACTAGAAAACAGAAACATTGCTATGAAGAATAGAAGCGTATTCAGGAATACAGTAGATAGCAATTGATGTTACTTTTAAGTTTTTTTAAGTCTAAACTTTACTGGAAAGTATGAATCAGTCTGGACATTTTAAATTACTATGAATTTTCCTTGAATTTAATAACAACCTTCTCAATTCTAAGATGTTATTTTGGAGTCAAAAACGCTTTTAAAAATGGAGTTTATCACGCATTAACATAGTATTTAAATGAGAGGTATCCCTGAAGACATTCTCACATACAGAGATATCACAGTTAGATCCTTTATGGTGAAACTGTTAACAAACATTTTATAAACTATGCACTCATCGCTATATGAAACTCAATTGGTTTCATTGTGGTAAGTGTCAAAATATTCCAGTAAATTGCATACATTTAAATATGAAAATGTATAAAGTTTATCTCGTCCTGATAGCATATGACCAATACGGATTCATCTTCTCGTCTATCAGAAACCGCCTTCCATACGGCAAATTGCGAAAATGCATCTACCTAAATAATGAATCTTGTAGGTTTACAAATTCTTATATGTCTAGCAAGAACTTCTATTTAGAAATATTTATGTTAGGTAGACAAAATTGGTACTATAATATAAAACAATGGTACTATAATATAACATATACTACATATATACAAATATATATATATGTATATGAAAAATAAATTTATATATATATATATATATATATATATATATATATATATATAAGTAATGGTTCCTGTTGAAAGTACATTCCACAATTAGATACATACTTTTAAAAAGTGCTTAATACAAATGTAGAGCATAAATATATGCAAATATTTATTTTTATTATGATAATAATAGCATACTGCAACTCAATAGCTATATTTTCCGTGTTAAAACACAATCATCAGGCAGTAAAATATGTTTAATTTATTCTGTAATATATAGATATGGATATTTTAGAAAAAAATAACACGAAAAACATAAGAATAAGGAGATAAGCCAATGAGACGAATTAAGTCGGTGGGAGTTTATAACATTTTAAAGTATGGTGTGTATACAACTCAATAGACAGTAGGGTTTCAATGTTTTGCCCTTAAATAAGTTTTCTCGGAAATAAATGTACTGTTTTAAAAACGGAAACTCTACTCAAATTCGGGGATCTACTAAAGAATACCGGGGATACCATGGGCCGAGCATGTTGGATGCCAGGACAATTTATAGGAGTGGTAATAAAAAGATAATATTTATCTTTTAAGTGCGACAAAGGACAGGAAATTGTAAACGGCTATCCATGATCGCCAATATGCTGAGGGGACATAGCTTAAAATTTTTGGGTGAAATTTCAGTAACGATATTTTTTACCTTCTGTGTAAACACCTGCCTTGGTGATAAAACCGTTAATATGTCCATTGTCTTCCTTGACAGGTAGCAGTTAACGTGTTCTTTTTTGTCAACCATTCTTAATGTTTTTCTTATTTTTCCTCTCTACTGAAATCCTGCGTTTCCCTCTTATTTCTCATTTAATTTATGCTACATTCATCTTCACCCTAGAAGTTACTCATCTTTTCTTTATCCGCTTATGTCATTTCACCCTGTATTAATCTAACGCCCTGCTTCTGATCTCACCTTTTTCTTTCACCTTCTTCATTGCCTTCCCTTTATTTTAATCCTTTTTTCAATGGTTTTCGTTCCTTCCGATATTGTGCATATATTACTCCACATCTTCCGTATTTCCTCATCCTTGTACTCATTTTTCCGTCATTCACTACCTCCGAATATTTCGCTGTCCATACCCACATTTTATTTTCAGCCTGACTGTAATTAACCTCCCGTCCCCTATTCATTAACCTCTACAACTTCTTGCTCGACCCAAATCTCGTTTTCTTCGACTTCTAGCTACGGAACTTCTGCTTTTACTCTTTTTATATCTCCGTTTTTTTCTTTTTTCAGTTATTTTCTATTTTTCAACTCCTTCGTCTCTCCATGTTTTATTTCATTTTTTAAATATACTTCCGCTCCTGGCTCGCATAAGCCACTACTAATGGCCTCTCTAATTTTCATCATCGATCCAACACGTAGCCTCAGAGTCTAGACAGTTTTAATTCTATTTTCCAACAACAATCACAGAAAAGAAAAGTCCATGATATTTAACTTCACTTAGATCCCAGGTCAACAAGGGCATTAATCAATTAACTGAATGTCCCTTACACATATAAGCCTCATTGAACCTGTGCCTTCGATAAGTCTCTCCAACTGTGCATATATATATATATATATATATATATATATATATATATGTATATACTTAGAAGAAATGAGAAGAAGAGGAAGTGGGGGGAGAGTGAGATGTTCCATGAATTTAAGGTACAAAATATGCTTTCAAAGTAAGAAAAGTAATTGATAAAAACTAAGTTAAGTGATTTCAAAAGAGGTGGCAAATATGAAGATTTGATATGCATTGACAGGAGAAAATACCAAGTAACTCTTCAAATTGCAGACACACTGCCATATATATATATATATATATATATATATATATATATATATATATAGTCATCTGTTTCGCTATACTACAGCTCATCAGTACTGTTTGACATCTGATTGCTTCTAGCGAGGATTGAAACGCGACTGAATTGACATCAGACGCCGATTCTACCTCTGAGCTATGGGTAGTATTTAGCGCCATGGTTGTTATTTTTCAGCGGCTATTACCGATAAAATATATTCTGGCAAGCAGGTTTTATCTTAAAGTGCTCGATATCGAGCGTAGATAGAGCCTTGATAGGTGGTCCACAGAGTTTATATCTTTAATAGAGCATATTCATGCCAACTTCGTAGTTTCGTGAGGACACCAATATGGTGACGAGTGAGAACATCAGGAAATTTCGAAGTCTTCATTAATACGCTCATTAAAGAGACAAAGTCGTTTTACCTATATATATATATATATATATATATTTTAGAACATGTACAAAATTTTTTTTATATATCCACTAAAAATTGTACATTTGAAACTACAATGTCTCATCAGGCGGTAGCTATATGGACACTAACGCCCACTAGATCATTGAGTGTGAACTTAAAGGTTGAAGCATTAGTGAGAAAGAACAATAAAAAACAGAACACAAAAAGACGGATGCTGGCACTTGTCATTACACATACATTTTTAACGATCCTAGCTGACAGGAAAGCGGGAAGTTTCAAGGGATTTCCACGGACAATAAACACGATAGAAGAAACTATTTAAAGAAAACTTACGGTTACATTTGATTAAGATATTCTTCACCATACATTGCCATATTGGACAACCGATTTTACAGAGCAGATCACTGCACTTTTCTTTGTTTCTAATAACATTCAAATTTCTTGAAAGCGCCACTATTGAATCTTACCAAAATATAAATCTGCGCCACGGACCTTTTCAAATATAATCGTTACTGACATAAATATTTCTTTCCCAAGCTATACATGACTATAAAATTGCTAAAAATAAAATAAATAAGTTATATTCTTTAACTTCAGAAACTAAAATAACATAACAATATTTACATAATAGAAAAATAAAATAACAAAGCACATTGACTCACTTTTGTTTATTAATTATTAAATTGTTTCACTTAGCGCCTTCCATAATTAAACTAGACGTTTCAGTTAAACTGATGTATGTTTATAAGCGTTCTTAAATTTAAAATTTTGAAAAACATAACAACATATATCTCTTTTCTTCATGTTATGTATTAAAATTTTATACAAGTATAAAAATATATTTATAAACGTGCTATGATTATTAATAAATTATTCATATTTTTAATAACAACAATTAATATTATTTTTATTATTATTATTATTATGTCATTTTCCATCATATTTCGATTTCTGCTTTGGTCTCACTACCAACCAAGTCTGCGGGGAGACCTAAGGCAGGTCGTGGCGTGTTGCTATGGCCCCATCTCATGTTTTTCTATCTTCCCTATCATCCATAGCGTTACATAGATAAAGTTTTCCTTAGTGTGTGGGCTGTACTTAATAAGACAATTTTTTGTATATCTCTTAAGCTGGGGTTTCCAGGGATTCTTTCAATGTGTTGTTTTGTTCCATTTTTTATCATTCCAAGTGCACCTACTATCACTGGCACAACTCCTGTTTTCAATATCCACATTTTTTCTATTTCAATTTCCAGGTCTTTATATTTTGACAGTTTTTCAAATTCCTTGACGGCTATGTTACAATCCGCTGGACAAGCGATATCAATTAATAGACAAGTTTTCTCCTTCTGGTTTTTAACAATAATGTCTGGCCTGTTTGCTTCAATTTTTCTGTCTGTGTAGATGGTGCAATCCCATAGAATGGTTACATCTTCTATTTCTGTAACCGGTGCTGGGTGATGTTCATACCAGTGTTTGTTTACAGATTTTCATAATGTACAGATTTTCATAATGTTTGCACATTGCCCAATGTAAATATTGCCCAACTCTATCGTGGCGATGTTTATATTCATTTGGAGCAAGCACAGAACAGCCTGATATTAGGTGGTCTATTGTTTCTTGGTGTTTATCACAAAACCTGCATCTTGGATCCATATAATTATGCATAATATTTGCCTGAAAGTTTGTAGTGAAAAGACTTTGGTCTTGTGCTGCAAGAATAAAGCCTTCAGTTTCAGACTTTTATCCAGATGCACGTAACCATCGATGAGTATTAACTTTGTCAACAGTGGATTTATTGGCACGTACTGGATATTGGCCATGCAGAGGTTTGTCTTGCCAGCACTGTTTCATCTGTTCAAGAGCTTTATCTTTATCTTTCATTTTCATATTTTTGCCGCAATAGTTGGTTCTTGGCTTCTGTTTTGCTTTTCTACAGAATCTACTAACTGTAAATCTTGTTTGTATTTACTGCCTTCTTTTATTATTGAATATTTTTTCTTTCTTTCTTCGTGTTGCCTTACTAATTGTATCATCCAATCCTTTGTTGTTTCTATATATGTTAGTAAGCCAATAGTTGTTGTATTGTATGACAATTCCAGCTGAATAAGACCTCTTCCACCTTCTTTACGGGGTATGTATAGACGGTCTACATCAGCCTTTGGATGATGCATCTTATGCTTAGAAAGAAGCTTTCTTGTTTTAGCATCCATTCGCCTGATGTCGTTTAGAGTCCAGTTTAAGATGTTAAAGCTATATTGGACAACTGGGATTGCAAGGATATTAATAGTCATAACTCTTCTGTGAATTTAATTCAGTTTTTAATATTATTCTTAGCCTTCTATAGTACTCTTTACGCACTATTTCTTTCATTTTTTATGGTGAATGTTTTCGCTCTTATTTACACCTAGGTATTTATAAGCTTCTTCTGGTTTCAATTCTTTTATTGTTACAGCAGGGTCTAAGCTAATTGAGGATGTTTCTTGTATTGATCCACGTAAAACTGTAGCTTTAGCACATTTATTCAAATTGAATTTCATTCCAATGTCTTCGCTGAAGCATTTTACAGTTTGCAGAAGACCTTCCAGCTCATTATCATGCTTAGCATATAACTTTAAGTCATCCATGTAAAATAGATGGCTTATTTTCTTTTGGCCTATTTTATAACCACATTCTGCCTTAATAAGTTGACTGGTTAGTGCTATTAATGATATGCAGAATAGTAAGGGAGATAAAGAATCACCTTGAAATATACCTCTTTTGATGTTTATTTCATCACACTCTTAGGTTCCATTTATATGATTGAGGTAAAGGGTTGTTTTCCTTATAGACATGTACTGTTTAATGAAATTGATGATGACGAGCGATATCTTGTATATATTTAAAGTCTTTAAAATCCAGGGATGTGGCACACTATCGAATGCCTTTCGATAATCTATCCAGGCAGTACTAAGATTTTTCTTTGTACTGTAGCAGTTTTCCAGGATCATTTTGTTAATTAGCAATTGGTCTTTACAACCATAACAGCCACGTTTGCACCCTTTTTGTTCAAGCGGTATCATGTCATTTCTTTCTAAGAATAAATATGTCTGTTTTGTTAAAATAGATGTTAATAGTTTATATGTTGTCGGAAGACATGTAATTGGTCTGTAGTTTTTCGGGTTGTTTGTGTCACCATTCTTGGGTAGAAGAAATGTAATTCCTTTGGTCATCCATGCAGGAATTTTAGTGGGGTCGTCAAACATTTCTTGAAGTTCTTTGGCTAGTTTTTTATGTGCTGTATTTAAATAATATAGCCAAAAGTTAGGAATTTTATCTATACCTGCGAATTTCCAATTGTGTTCTTTTTTAGTGCAAATTTAACATCATCTTCTGTAATTCCAGCCCATGTCTGTTCTGGTTTATTTTTCATTCGCTCTATCTCTTGTGCAATCCAATCTACTTCCTTGCTATGTTCTTTAGGGCAAGCCCATATCTTTTCCCAGAACTGTGTGACTTCTTCCATTCTGGCGGGGGGGACTGTCACTTCAATTCTTTTTTTTACCTATTTCCCTGTAAAATCTTTTTGTATCGGTTTGAAAAATCTTGTTTTGTCGGTAAAATCTTGCTCTTTTCTCATAGCGCCTTATTCTTTGAGCCTTCAGTTGTATTTTTTGCTTTATTTTTTCTTTAGTTGATAAGATTTCATTTTCATTTCTAATGTTGTATTTTGTTTCGGCTCTTCTGCTTTTCCTAGTTCTTACATTTATTCCTCTACTCAGTTCATCCAGTACTGATAGTTCACTTCTTAGTTGTTCGATTTCTTTTTCTATTTTTCTTTTCCAAGGTGGATCTTCATGTCTGCGAGACTGCCTTGTTTTTATTTTGATGTTCAATTTTTTGTTGCTGCTATTGCTGATGCATATATTGCTTCATTGTGATTTGTATGAGTGTCTTCACCCAAGATTAATTTCAGTGCTGCATTGTAGAGTTTAATAGTTCGGAGGTTATGTTTTGTTGGTTGTAATTTTGGGAGCTGTTCTCGTTCTTCCATTGTAATATTTTGTATTTGACTTAGATGGTTCTTTATTTCTACCTTGGTTTCCTGTATACTATTCTTATTTTCCGTCAAATAATTATGTTCGATGTGTTCTTAACTCGTTTTATTTTCGTCTTTTAACTAACTCAGATCACATCTTTCCAGCACTTTTAAACTTACAGCATTATCTTCGCAGTGATTTGTGTGTTTCACGGTTTCTACATTATGACCTGTGGCTTGTTTGATGTTATTACTTTTTATTTCTGATTCTGATTCCGGTTCCTTTTCATATTTTGTTGCTTCGTCTCTTCTTGTTACAATTCTTTTAATTTCATTAATTTCAGCCTCTGTCAATCGGTTATTACGAATAATGTACCTTCGTACATTGGCTTATTTATTTTCGTCAATATAGTTTCTATTTGCTTGACCAACTTTTTCACGCCAAATGTCATATGTTTGGCGAGTCATGTTTTTTTGAGGTTTGAGTAACGCTTCATGAAATGCAGTCATAACGACTTTGTACTCCTCACGAGACCATTTTATTTTTTCTTTCTTTAAATATACGGTTGTAGATCTAGCTGGAGAATTTTCAGGACCATCATTAGGATTATCCTGGTTGTGGGGACCTGAAGATTCATTCTTTGTGTAGGAGTTTGTTCCTATGGCAGATTTTTCGACCTCAGGTAGGTTCCCTCCTGAAGGACGGGCTCCCTGTTTATCCACTGGAAGAGCCATACTGGACTTTTTATTTCTATTTGTATTTCTCATGTTTTTCCCACGAGTGACGCACAGGTCCAAAAGTCCACCCAAAGTTGCCCGGCACGTTGGGTTACGGTCTTTTACAAACAGGGTCCCGAAGCCTGTAGGGGATCGTTTGTGACCTCATAACGCAGTAGCCATTCACTCCTCGGCACGATTAACACCTTGAGTTGCGGGTTGTTGTTCGGAGTTTTCCTTCTCCTAAATGGGCTGCCAAGCGACAGCTGACATAGACGCGATTGGAATTCAAGGAGAAAGACGCTGGTTAAAAAAAAAAACAAAACAAAAAACCTTTGGCGTAGCAACGGCTCAACGAAACAAAACATCACTACTAGAGTATTTTGTTAAAAAAAAAAAATTAATGGAAAAAAGTTGACATACGTTTAAGTTTATTTGTGCTGTGAGATTTAAAAAAAAATGTAATAATTATTATTATTATTATTATTATTATTATTATTATTATTTCGATATTTGCTATAGTCACCTAACAAGTCTGCGGAAAAAGAAAACTAAGGCAGGCAGAATTGTGTTTTTTCGGCTACATTTTTTTTATTTCTCTCATAATATCACTTAACATGGATAAAGTTCTCAGTGTTGGGCTGTACATATCATGACAATATGTTGTATATTTCTTAAGCTTGGGTTTCCTGGGATTCTTTTTATTATTCCATGTTCACCTATCACTGGTTATATACTTGTTTTCAATTTCTACATTTTTCTATTTCAATTTCCGTGTCTTTATAATTGATAATTTTTGAAACTTTTATCATTTTAATAATAATAATAAAAATAAAAATAATATTGATTGTGGTTAATTTTGTGATAATTTTTTAATGCATTCACTAAATGACGTTCTCTATTCTGATCATTCTGTTTCTATAGCTACATTGAAATGTAACTGCTACAGATAGAATATTAAGATGCACAAAGGCAAATGAATAATAGGTTCACTTATTTGACAAAGGTTTTTATTATATTACAATATTGCTTTTCTCATTGGTACAAATTTGATTAGGTATCGAACCGTAGAACAATTGAGATGTAGATATACCAATGAAAACCCCTAAAGGTTTCAAGTTGAGGCCAATGATTTGAAATTGTCTTAATAATTTGTTAAATATTCATAACAAAGAGGAGATACTTGGAATCGAAAACTTAATTCAAACGGCTAAAACGTTGGAATTGTTGTGATCATGGATATGATCACGTCTTTCTTTCTGCCTATTCTATTTGCACTAATGATACAGAAGAAGATGTATCAGTGATTATTGACTTCTTTAACGGAATTATGGAATGATAAAATGCCAGGTCAAAATGATGCGTGTCCCAACTTTTAGATAAAGGATATACCGACGATCAATAGACATATTTTAGATATAGATTTAAATGGTTAAATCCTTGGAAATATATGAGCTTTCTGAATTTAATTTTTCAGTTGAATCTTGCATACTTTTGAGACAAATATTCCTCACTCATGCAGACATAATTATGTTCTTTTATGTGATTTTACATGCAAAAAATGAATAAATCAACATTTTACTGCGATTTTTACAGCTTTACTAAATGAAAAAATTAATGTGTTCCTAAAGTTTGACGAAGATAAAACCGAAAAAAAAAATACAATTTTTTCTTGGCAGATTGAATAAAAGCTTACTCCATCGAAAATTTAGCTCTGGTGACCTCTAAAGACGTTTGAGGTCAAAACTAAATATCTTATAAACATGACTGGCCGAATTTACTATGAGTACCCACTGGTTTACAAGAATCTAATTTGGCTCCAACGCAGATGATGAAGTCCATAAACTAATTCCATCTTTAATGAAAAAATAAAATACATTCTTGTAGAAAGTGTAATATCTAAGAAATTGCTTTCTTTTGATAAAAATAGCATTTGGTTCCTTGTTAAGATCTTTTGACCTCGAAAGACAAGTGAGGTCAACTTCAAATAGCCTATTACACAACACAATGCCTTGTAAGTTTTTAAACCAAAATTAGTTCAATAGACCCTGCCGTTTTAGTGTGGTTGTAAAAAGATATAACGTAATCACAACTGTAATATAGATATATATCTACTACCCCATAAACTCTTATACCTAATCAAACTAGTACCAATGAGAAAAGTAACAATGTAATTTAATAAGAAACTTTGTAAAATAAGTGAACCTATCACTTTGTGAATCTTAGCATTCTTTTTGTAACATTTATATTTCCATATAGATAGAGTGCAGATAATTTTCCTCGTTCTTTTGTTTAGCTAGGAGATCTGATAGCGAAGTATTGGGATTGTTGCTATGGTAGCAGAGTAGAATAAAGGCGCTTGTCACAGATTCACCTTGAACTCTTTCATGCATGCACACTAAGTTACAAAGTTCTTTCTCACTTCTAGTTTTTACATAATTGCTTAGTAGGAAAGTGTGTAGAGTGTGGTCGTCTCACTACACTACTGATGTTTTACCACTGACCATGGGTTATGCTGCAGTTTTTAAATAGATTCCTTAAAACTGAGAACTGACATATTCCCTGATTCCTTCCCTTACGATATATTCTTTTCACAAATCATATCCCACTTGAAAGGAACAAGGTTTCAAGATATCCAGGAAATCTAAGATAATTGCTATCTTCTATATGGGAACTGCGCTGGATAAAGCACGCGGATTCAGAAAGAACTAATTCCATGTAGAATAAATGCCGAAATTATATTTAATTTTCTTTTTATAGCCCGGTCTCGATATATTTGTTCAGAGCTCGTATATTAAAGATATATTCTAGGTTAACATTTAAAAAAAAATCTCCCCAAGGAACGTTGCGTATCCTTGATATGAATTAGATTAGCAATGTTCAAAAATTTCCACTCTTCACAGAAGATCAGTCGGTATTAACCGTGAAAACAAAATATGCGTCAACATTATCAAAAATGACAGGGATCAGTAATATGTAATTGAATAAATAATTATACATGCATAATATATCAACACAAACTCACACAAACATGCGCATATTATTGAATACTTGCTCCATTTATAAAGTAAGGATGTTTAGTATCTAATATATGACGTCTATAAATATAGGCAACTTGGACATAGACCTAATATGGAGTTATGTAGTTTCTGTTTGTTTCTCTTTTAATCAATCGATTAGATAAAATTATAAGCAATTCCTGTTCTGTAAAACCAATTGTAATGACAAATATGTCCTTCTATGTACTATTCATACGTAGCAATTAATAAATTTGAAGTATACTCACATAGTTTGATTTTGCACGTCAGTGGAAGCGTACACAGTGCATTGCAGAAAATATTTTCCAAGTCATGGACGCATATAGCAAGATTAACGGAAAAGGTTAGGAACTCGGCTGGTCTGTTTATCCTAACCTTCATATTTATCTGAGTCTGCCTCAAATGGTTATTAAATTTTTCGATAACCGCAAAATGCTTTTGTGGGTAAATCTTTCTCTGATTAAATGCGCATTTAAGATTCCAGCGAAAGCTTTGTCTATTCGCAATGTGTGAAATTTTACACCGAGGGTTTCAAATAACTGCCAAGTATCTGACAACAATCATTGCAAATAACGATGAATATTTTATTGAATAAAGTGTAAGTGTAATTTTAAGCATAAAGTTGATAAAGAAAAACGGATATTATTTGTAACGCAACTTAAATATATGTGCACACACACACACACACACACACACACACACACACACACACACACACGCAAGCACACGCAAGCACACGCCCGCCCGCCCGCACGCATATATATATATATATATATATATATATATATATATATATATATATGCTAATCGTTTCACCTTAAGCACGGCGGTGCCGCGAGGGCTACATAAGAAAGTGAAAGTTTAGTCAGGTAGAAAGTGAAGCGTAAAACGAACCAGTTAGAAGGGGTGTCAGAGAAAGAACAAGAAAAGGATGGGAACACATGTGTGAAGACAGTTGAGAAGGCAGAGGGAAAGGAAAAGAACAAGATATATGGAATAATATAGAAAGGAATGGAGTTAAGTGGATGAGATGGCAATTGGCATTGCATTTAAATTCCTAGAGGTTGTAGCCGTCAGTAAAGCAAATATACGGAAGGGAGTTCCAAAAGCGGGAAGTGCGATAAAAGAAGCTGATGGAGTAAAATTTTCGGCTGCATTTGGTAGGTTTAACTGTAATAGGGTGGAATCTTTTTGGCAGTCTGGTCGCCTGAGTAAATTCTTGTCAAGGAAGCAGCAGTGACCTAAGTTTGTCGAAGCAGAAGCCATAGAAGTAGAAGAAACAGAGGGAAGCCACATCACGCTGGTGAGGAAGTGGCTGGAGACGAGCTGCCAGATCGGGACTGATCTCATTACAGTTTTTCCTTCGGAGCCTGTCGAAATCCCTGATATGAACAACAGGGGCTCCTGACCAAATATGACAACAGTATTCTATGCACGGTCAGATGGTTGATTTGTAGATGTGCAAGATGGATTCAGGCGGAAAAATTATCCTGGCTAGACGCAGTGATCCAACCTTCCTAGCAGTGTATATATATTTACGAAGCGGCTTTTTTTTTTTAATCATATCACCCCAAGCAAGGCGAAAACGCCACTGATGCGCAGGGGGCTACGTAAGAGTGAAAAGATTGGAAAAGAGAAAAGCCGGATACTACATCCTAAACAGGAAACAAGAGATGAACCTCTTCACCTGTTCAATAGACGAGGGTGGAGTGTGAACCGGGCGATAGTTTAGTCTATCTACTCCAATTGAAAAAATAAAATAAAATAAAATAAAAAAGAGTGAAAAGATTGAAAAAGAAAAAAACCGGAAACCACATCCTAAACTGGAAACAAGGGATGAATGAGCCTCTTCACCTGTTCAATAGACGAGGGTGGAGTGTGAACCGGGCGATAGTTTAGACTATCTACTCCAATTGAAAAAATAAAATAAAATAAAAAAAAGAGTGAAAAGATTGGAAAAGAGAAAATCCGGATACTACATCCTAAACAGGAAACAAGAGATGAGCCTCTTCACCTGTTCAATAGACGAGGGTGGAGTGTGAACCGGGCGATAGTTTAGTCTATCTACTCCAATTGAAAAATAAAATAAAATAAAATAAAAAAGAGTGAAAAGATTGGAAAAGAGAAAAACCGGAAACCACATCCTAAACTGGAAACAAGGGATGAATGAGCCTCTTCACCTGTTCAATAGGCGAGAGTGGAGTGTGAACCGGGCGATAGTTTAGTCTATCTACTCCAATTGAAAAAATATAATAATATAATAAAAAAAAAGAGTGAAAAGAGTGGAAAAAAGAAAAACCGGAAACCACATCCCAATTCCAACATATTTTTAATTAAAAACTTATTGTTAATTGAAATTCATATTTTACTAAATGCATTTTTTTACAATTAAACACAATATCTATTTACATCTACTGAGCTGAATAAACGATAAATCTTGTTAGAAAAATGATGCGTCTTCAGACAGGATCCGAAACTGCGTTTCTTATGGAAGACCGTCATTAGATATAACGTTTCTTAACCGGAGCATCATGTAAGACTCTCGACCGAACAATATATGAATTTTGCTTTTAAACACACTTTCTCTATTTTTCGAAATATTCATACCTGCTCTGTTTTTGTATCCTAATGTAAAGAAAGACAATTTACGAAAATCCGTTACGGATTACTTCAGACATACTTTTAATTTATTTGTTTAAACAAAATCTTCGTTCGCGAAATCAAGCTCTGATATAATAATATTCTAATCATTCCAGGATAATAATATTCATTTAAAATCAAATTCTATCGAAGGTGTGGATTCAAGTGTAACTCTAAAATCTAATTATATATTCATTTCCTCGTTCACGTTTTATTTGCTTCGTCACAAGATAAAGTTAATGATGTACAGTTGAATAAACAGATATAATCCGCAAATCAGAGTGCTATGTTCTCGTGCAGTTCATTACATACACGTACACGCAAATAATCTTGGTAATCTGTGAAATTACAGGGTACCCTATGAGGATCAAGTTACATTCGCATAATGCTCGTCAACTACTACACAAATATAAGCAACAAAAATACACAGTAAATTGTTATTGCATCAGTTTTTAAAATGTGATTAAAATCAACATATGAATGATTGATTTGAATAAATCGCTTGAAAGAAACGTCAAACATGGTCAGTGGTTAGAAAGGTTACAGCTTGAGAAAACTAGGTGCTGCCAATTTTGATGTGAATGTGGTGTAATAGATAATGGCTCAGAATTAAAAATCACAGAGCCGTTTTAATTCCAGTTTGGTTCGTTATATTTACTTACACGAAAATATTTTTGGGAAGGTATGGATCCACCTTCTCCCTTACTCAAATAGTTAGGATTGTATCGAAAAAAAAATTCTAAAACTTTTGAAATAAAATGGCATTTGTCTTCAAATAAATAATATAAGGTTGATAAACCGTAAAAACAAACTAATCTAAAACGTATAAACTAATATAAAATCAAATGATGGTTGCACTCATTTGTTTAATATACCTGTTTCACATGCATGAAATGATACGTTTTATTTAAAATAGTACCATATGTTATAAATAACTAAACAATGCTTATAGCAAACGGACTTCTACAAACACGTTTGCTATAATAATATATAAGAGAAAAGTACAGAACTTGGTAAGATATCGATCGACAAGAATCTGGTTCAAACTTTTCAGGTAGAAAGAGAGATGAAAAATAATGTAGGTTACTCTTCTTGCAGACACAGGTATTAAAATGAAAATATAAGAAATATAAGACAAAAAGTTAATGTAAACGTTGACGGTTGAGTCCATTAAAATATTAGGAACTGAAAACGAAGCGTTACTTTTCCCTGAAGGCTATATACGAAAATAAATATATGAAAATATATATACGAAAATAAATATCGTCTGTTACAAAGTGCGAATGAAAGTGTGGGTTTTTAATTTTTAAAAAGTGATATCCGGTAATTGATGTCAAAAGTTGAACGTTCAATTTTTAAAGATGTTCTTTTTTTCATGTTTTTAAGATTTACTGTTTTTACTTTTTTAAACAATCTCTTCCTGTGATATCAAATGGATTGTGTCTATTCTTAAAGGAAAAACACATAGAGTTTGGATTTTAATATTGTTTCGCTATGTCAATATTTCTCAGTTTATTTTTTTGCCCAATGCATCCGTTTACCCAAACGTCAGAATGTAGCTTTACATATTTTTAATATTCTCCTTCTTCTTCTTCATGTGCCGTGCCCCTACAGCACGTAGGCGATCATAGACCTCTACTCGCCCCTGTCTCTCGTGGATCTTAATATTTTTCTTCTTGGTATCGCTCCCAAACTCCGCCATGCCATCCATTTGCGAAATCCCATCAAATATATCTCACGCTGCTTTCCCTTGTCTTTCTTTGCCTCTATCCGTACTGTAAGTATTAGATTCTTCAAACCCTCCTTCCTCATTATGTGTCCGAGAAACCTTGTCTGTCTCTTTCTAATGCTAAGTATAAGTTTAAAATACACCTGCGTATTTTGCATACTGGAATTACTAAATTTAATCCCTTGGTTTTCAATTAAATTTTTGTCGTATATTTTTTTTATACTTTCATTTTAATACTTGTGTCTGCAAGAAGAGTAACCTACATTATTTTTCATCTCTCTTCCTACCTGAAACAAAAAGTTTGTATCCTCTCCAACACATCAACGTTGCACACATGCTCAATCCAAGTTATCCTCAGCATCCTTCTGTAAAATCACATATTGGCTGCCTCGAGCCTTCCCTTAAGCCTTGTGGAGATCGTCCAACATATGCTGCCAGAAGGACAGATATCACTTATCAGTCAAGCACTCTTTTCTTTGTTTCCAATCAGATTTTGCTGTCTCTTAGTACTCTGCTTGGCTTATGAAATGCATCATTGTCCATGCCAATGCTTCTTTATATCTTAGTGTCGTACATTCTATCCTTTGTCAGAACTCTTCCCATGTATTTAAATTTCTTTATTTCCTAACTTGTCCAAATCATAAGTTGGATGACAAAGAATATGCATATATTATTAAAAATCTACATTCTTTTTCATATTAATAGATTAACATAGATTTCCCCCAGTTACATTATTCAGACTATTGTCCTTATCTTTACTGCCATGTTTACGACGTTCCGGCCGTTGTACATTCCAACCTCCTTCAGGTGCTAGGAATTTCAAACAGAATCCATTATTGCGATCACAGGCGCGATTCAACTTCTGGTAGCATATAGTTATCTCCTTTTAAAACTGCTTGCATTCAGAGTTCATTAAGGATTATATTTAATTCAATGCAAATCGTCACTAATAATTCTACTACGAAAACTACGAAAACTATATTAATTTCATTCTAGGTCAGCTGTTAAAAAAAGAGGGGTCACTGTGACATAATAGACATTTTTTATCTACAGAATATGTATTGGATATATATAAGTAGGTAACTCCACTCATTTTTCTATACCTACATTAAAATGAAATTTTAAAAATAAATAAGTTATCTTCAAACTTTAAAATTAGCTTTAAATGAAAGACAAGGGATTAAATTTAGTAATACGCTGGTGTATTTTAAACCGAAATTATATTAATCAGAATCAAACATTTTCTAAATTTAAAAAAAAATTTCAAATTTCAAATTTTCCGCAGTTTTTCATTGATTGTAAACAGAAGCTAATTCTCGGTTTTAAAAAATCATACAAAAATAAAATACATCTCGCTGATACATTATTTTCTTCAAATTAACGAATTTAAACTTACTTTAAGTTGGCTTGAAACAAGAATTATTTGCTTACTGCTTGAAAAATGTTACAAAAAGCATTTCTCAATCTTGTTATCCTAGCTGTCAAAACCTTATCAGCAGCCGACAACTGATGATTTACACTATCCGACAAAAAGTACGGAAGAAAAATTTTGGTATAAATTTTATTCATACAAATCATTTCTTTTTTTTCAATTTTAACTATGTTAAATTAAAAATTTAAGACGGTTTTCAGCAAATATCCAATATTTTAAAAATCTTGCGTTTTCAGTTGTTTTAAGAAAAATAAAAATAAAAATAATATTAAATTTTATTTTTCAAAAAATGTACAATTAATAACAGAATGAAAATAACAGCAGAGGTAACTCAATAATTTATGAAATGTTATTAATCTTTATTTTTAATATCTATTTTTCATATTCTTTTTAGGTGCCTCCACAAATTGTGAATTTCACAATTACTTTCTTTTTAACAAAATTAGAAAAATTAGGAATTACAATGTAAAAGTTGCTTTAAATGTTTATGGAATGACTTACAAAACAGGCTGCTGAATTTTATAAACATCTTGAAGAGACTTGAATCAGAATGAAAGTGCGGTTTCTGTCGTTTTCCATGTAAGGAGAATAATCCAAAACACTTGTCAACTTCTAAAATCAATACGACTCCTAGGGAATCTTGTTATTACCCCTATGGAACATCGTACTTAAATAAACATATTTATTTACACACACGCAAAATTAATTATTTTGAAAATATATTTGGTGAAAATTTTTTATTAATTTTTTTGTTTTCGATCAGTAATATAATCATCAATTCTTAATTGAAAAAGAAAGAATGACAGGTCTTTAAAAGATTTTTAAAAGATTTTTAAAACTTTATGAATTTTTATAATAATAAAAAATCAAAACAATTCTTTTAAAATTTTATTAGTAATCGAAATTTTTTTCTTCAGACTAAAATGTCCTTAATTATTACTATTTATTCCAGCAATTAAAAGTTTATCAAATTAGATTATATCAGAGTTTTATTGCATTTTTTTAATTTTAATCTTCGGAGCAGATATGCCGAAAAATTTGTAAAAAATAAACAAAATAGTTGATTTATATTCCCCGATGAGTTCTGCGTTTAACTAATAAAAACATGTTTTGCAGCCAATTAAAATTCATTAAAGTTTCATGAATTTACGTGAAGGGAGAGCTAAAATTTTTCACCAATATTTCTAAAAAATAATAATTTCAATTATAATTCCATTCAATTGTGTCTGAGTACGGAAAGTTTCATTAAAATCCGACAATGATTTGATTTTTGTAATAATTTCCGACTTAATGTGTTTGTCACCGAAAAAGTGAGTTACATAAAAATTAAGTGATCGATTATAAACAGTTGTAACATTTTTTGCAACGCTAACGCAAATCAAAACAAAATTTCTGCTAAAATTTCAAACCTGTTAAAAGGGATTACAAAATTAAAAAAATAAATAAAAATTATTTTGATTTTTTCTCTTAATAATATTATAAACATTTTGATGGAAAAAGTTTGTTTTATTAAATTTTCGACCTTTTTAATTCATACTATGCTAGTTGTTTTTGCGATGTAATGGAGGTACCGATTTATACGTCTACAGTTTGTTCATGATTGGAATACTGTTACCACATCTAGTCCGGTGCACCTGTTGTATATTTAGAGATACTTGATGAAATCCAGCGAAGAATAAGCTACATTATTTGTCCTGATCTGCCGTTTAGGTTTCAGTCATATTCCCATCGCTGTAATGTAGCTTCACTCTGTCTTTTCTATTAACAATTTGTTGGTAACTGAATTCTTGACTACGGTACATAAACTGTAGGAATTTATGCGAAGTACTAGATTGATACAAGGTCTCATCAATTTACAGCTGACTAGATGTAACCCTGAGTATTATAGAAGCAATTTCTTTTCTCTAAATTCTCTTTTGTGGAAATCTGTTCAGGCTTAATTCTTTCCAGTCAACTTTGATTTTCCAAAAGTTGAATGCAATATCAATCGTTATATAATGTCTTGATTAGTATTCTATTTTTCTCGCCCTCCGTTATCAGAATTCCTATCTTGAAAAGTTAATCAGAACATCTATCTTGAAATATTCAACAAAATATGTCTTGGAAGAAGAAAGAATTCATTATACTTTTTTCATGGAATCTATGAACTAATTTCTTTTCTCTCTCTCTCTCTCTCTCTCTCTCTCTCTCTCTTTTTCTATCTTTCTCACTCTTATATTAAAAATGAAATTTACAACAAATATGTATCACTTATTAATGAAAGTTACTCTCTGTTTTTACAAAATGAATATCACAAATCTTTATGAAGTTTTTGATTGATAAAAGGAGGTTTGTAATTTGGTGATATCCTTCGACCATTTCGCTGAGCCTTAAAGTATTGTAGCTATCCTCTTTATTATAATAAAGTCCGGTATTTATATATATATATATATATATATATTCTGGATGTTCGTCGTCAATGTGAAGTGTTAGTAATAAGTAATATAGAAATAAGTAAGTCAGGGATATTATTACACTGCCTGACTAGTAGTTATCGTTAACTGCATCTGTTAACTTTTGTACTTGACTGCTCCCAATTCTATACAAGCTACCCATTAGCTGTTCTCTAGAAATCAGGCAGGTAATTTATATGTATCCAGAAGAAGAGTTCATTTCTCGCAGAAGGGCACCATACCAGCATATATATATATATATATATATATATATATATATATATATCGTCGAATAGTGAACTATATATAAACGCACACACACACACACACACACACACACACACACACACACATATATATATATATATATATATATGTATATATGTATATATGTTTACATGATTTCACGCTCAGGTGTTTGGGATTACTTTTTTCTCTTATGTGTTGGTGCAATATACTCAACAGTAGGTAGATCAATATATATGTCGCCATCATCATGACGGCAAGGTTTAACTCGTATACTAAATAATTTAGCTTGTATTGTTTTACTAACTAATTAAATGGAATAATGGTTACATTTAAAATGTGTAAGGCTTTCTTTGTAATACAGATTTAATTGTTATTATTCTTACTGATATATTCATACAGTATGAAAATTTGAATAAGTTTTTTTTTTAATCATTTCACCCCAAGCAAGGCATTCCACTGCCACTATTGCGCATGGAGCTACATAGGGGAAGGTAAAGAGAAGGAGTGGTTAGACATAGGGAATATCAGGAGGAAGGTAACAGATGAGTAAGGATACCGAGGATAAGATTGGAAGAGTGTTTGATAGAATGGGAGCAGGTTAGTGTGTCAGGAGGTGTCTATTGACCTTACATTTAAACTCCTGGAGATTGTAGCCGTCGGGGAAGTAATCGTGTGGAAGAGAATTCCACAGTCGGGAAGTGCGAGGAAAGAAACTGTTGAAGTAGAAGTTACGGTTGCATTTTATCGGTTTCACTGTAAAAGGGTGGGATCTAGTTGCTAATCTAGTGTCTCGTTCAAATTCGTATTTAGGGGGCACCAGTGATCTAAGTTCATCGGAGCAGAAGCCGTGAAAGTATTTATAGAAGAGACACAGGGAAGCCACGTCGCGCCGGTGGGAAAGAGACTGCAGGCGGTCCGCCAAGTCGGTATCTATCACATTACAGACCCTCCTCTGAACCTTATAGAGAATCCCGAGGAGAATAGCAGGGGCACCCGACCAGATATGGCAGCAGTATTCAATGCACGGGCGGATGGTAGATTTATATATGTGCAGGATAGAATTAGACGGAAAAAACTTCCGGTCCCTACACAGAGAACCGACTTTCATAGCAGCGGATTTAGCAATGTATTCGATATAGTCATTCCATTTGAGGTCCGCTGAAAGTGTGAGACCAAGGAGGCGTAGTGTTTTACTCTCTGGGAGGCAAGCCTGGTCCATGCTAATGGGAAGTAGGTGAGAATGTCGATGATGGTTAATTGAGAGTAGCTTCGTTTTAGAAGCATTAAAATTTACTAGCCATTTCTTACTCCAGTCCAATATAGATTGGAGGTCTTTTTCAATCTCAGCTGCGAGGTTAGCTTTGACGCCTACACCAGATTTTTGTAGGAGGCGAGAGTAAACTGTGGTGTCATCGGCGTACAAACCTATTTGGGCTCTTATGGAATCAGGGAGATCATTAATGTATATCAGAAAGAGTGTAGGATCTAAGATGGACCCTTGGGGGACACCTGCGTTTGTATGGTAGTTCTGGGAGGCATGTCCGTTTAATACCACCTTCATTGTGCGGTTAGAGAGGAATGACTGGATTAGTTCAAACAAATGACCAGTTATACCATAGCTCCGCAGTTTACATAGAAGGCCAGCATGCCAAACTCTGTCGAAAGCCTTAGATATATCCAGTGCAACGGTACGGGCTTCGCCATTCCTGTCGAATGCCTGGTATATGTACTCGGTGATGGTCGTTAGCATATCAGCAGTAGACCTGGTAAAGCGGAAACCATATTGCTTGTCCGAGAGGAGCCTGTGTGCTGTGAGATGCTGAACCACTTCGGCGTTGATAATGGCTTCGAACACTTTGCCAAAGATCGGAAGAAGGCTGATAGGGCGCTAATTTGCAGGGTCAGAGGGTTCTCCAGTGTTTTTAAATATAGGAACTACAGAGGAAGATTTCCAACAGACAGGAAAGCAGGAAGCAGATAGGCAGAGGCTGTAGAGCTTAGAAAGAACAGAGGAGAGTTCAGGGGCACATTTCTTTAAGACTATGGTTGGGATTCCGTCACCATCGCTCGCTTTGTGAGGGTCAAGTTTTAAGATTATCTTAGAGACAAGCGAAGGTGTAATGTGGACATCATTCAGTTGGGCCTCGGTTCTAGGTGAGAAGTCGGGTGTAAAACTCCAGATGAGTCCAGACTCGAATTGTTCGAGAATCTGCGGCAAATCATTCAGCCTTATCTGCTGGGGAGGTGAGGACCTCAAATTTGTTGATTAGCGGTGGTATTGTGGACTTGCTCTTGTTAAGTACTCTTTTACAGAGTCGCCAGTAGTCTTTAGAGCCGAATTTAGAGCATGCTATGCGTTGCTTCATTCTGGCAGCAAACAACATCTTAGCTTTGTTAAGTATCCTTTTACACTTATTACGAGCTGAAGTGAAAGGCGCCTGTTTTGGTCCGACGCGTAGTTATTACAATTTTTCTTGGAATAAATACATTTCCATATTTTCCTTTTTTGTCTTTCGTCTTTCTATTTCTCACACACTCTCTCTCTCCTCCTCCTCATTCTCAAAAAATAAATAAAAATTAAGTAAAGAAATGAAAAATATGACAGGCTGTGTTTTTAAATGCAGTAATTTACTGTATGACAGTGAATGTTGAGTAATTTCTTTTCAGTTGAAGGAAGTAAACGCCAGTGATATTTTACTGACGAATGCGGAGAATATCATGATCCAGACAAGTAACAAGTAGACGTTTTTAAGGAATATAACAAGTAGAAAAAACTATTTCTTCAAAGGATCTCATTTTCTTATGCAGCCGTTGAAGTAGCCATTAGCTTGTAGAGTTGTTGAGAGAAACAGTGATAAAATACTATGGTAGGCGATATATAACAAAATATTCGCTAATGCATGCCCAGATCGGCAACGTAAAATCTTAAAACACAAATCCGCTCATGGCTAAAACAACCAATACACGATCGGCAAGATTTTTGATAATGACGGTAGTAGTAGAATACTTAGGTGTCATCCACCACGTGTGTTTGTCTAGAATCTACAGCGCGCTGGACATTATTCTCTTCATTGCTGCGGCGAAAGCAGAAGTTTTCCACCAATATCGATCCTGAGCAACTGCATCCCAGTTCACTACATTGATAGAAAATTCTGTCATGGACTTTTCACAACCAAAGTTACACGTTCCCTCTGACAGTTCGCATACAGTATCTGTACTTTGGTATTCTGGAGTTGTCTATGGACAAGCGCCCAAGTCACCTAAGATGCCGAGACAGTAGGATGGGAAAAAGTGACTGAATGCCAGTTCTTTGAAGAACTTTTGTATCTGGAATTCTATCTTGCTATTCAATGGTTTAATATCTCTTAAACATTACATACTAAATCAATTTAACCCCTTCTCCTGACTAGCAAACAAGGTCCGCCTCTCACACCCGTAAAAGAGGTTTGTATTTATTTCTGAAATGAGTAATTTTCAATAATCTTGGGTTGTTGAAAATTACTCATTTCAGAAACCAAGATTATTGAAAATTACTCATCTCAGCAATAAATAAAAATTATGACACGTGGCACGAACTCACTAACATAATTCAGTAGTCAAAAATCTATCTGACATTGAATATAAAAGGCTGCAAAATTACACCACTAAAGTCCTTCGAGACGGTGACCTAGTGGATATAGTAATCAGTTATACATGCGTTCGTACCATCTTGTGGTCATGAGTTCGAGCCTTGGTCTTGGTAGGGAGAGTACCAGATTCCAACATGAAAGAACAATAATTGATTTCGCAATAATCCCCGATATAATATGCATCAGCCAATCTATGGACACTTGATGATGACCAGCGGGTAATTGGTCAAAACGTTGTGTCTATTAGAACACCTATATAAAAGATGAGAAAAAAGTTCGAAATACTTCCAAGAGTACTGTAAAGAAGTGTTGAGAAGTCGTACGTTTGGTAAATCAGAGTTTTGGTTTTTAGATTAAGTTTATCAGTTTCTCATTCTCTTTTCATAAGTTTCTAGAATGTAGCTGTGGCCTTTTCTATCCTGCTTCTCGGTTCCTCATCCATTAATAGGTTTGATGTAATGGTAGATCCCAAGTAGACAACTTTATCTGCTGTTTTCAGAGATTCACTATCAGGTTTTATATCTGGTGGCGTGTTTGTCTTTTGTTTTTACCTCAGTTTTCTTGAGGCTGATTGTCAATCCAAGGAGATATCATGCTTCCGCTAGGGTCTAATCTGAAATTTTAATTTTCAATATCTGCAATCGGTTTGTTCACTTTATAATGTTGTTTTCTTTTTAAATGCTCTAAAAAACTTGACGGTTTCCTAGCTTTATTAAAAAATGAGCAGTTGCAAATAAGGCACATAGGTTGATTTTGCTTTCTACAAGCAATAAGTGAAATACTTCTTCACATACTGTCTACATTTCCTTATCGTACTCATAATTAATGAAACAACGGCGAAAAATATAGGCACCAAAACAACGTAGCACTAAGACAATTTACTCTCAGGAAAACTGAAATTTTTAAATTTTTTTCAGTTTTAAAATAAATATAAAAATGATTATAATTATTTCTTAATTTTTAAAATCAATATGAGTATAATGATTAAATATTTCTATTTTTAAAATTAATACAAATTAGGTGATTAAATTTAATTATTTTAATCTTTAAAGTTAATATAATATTGTGATTATAAGTACTAGTATTAATTCTTAACATTTATATAAATAAAAATATCAAATAAATTACTTTACATAATTTTGATAATTTTTTTATAAAAATTAAACTAATTTATCAATTTAAGCATGTTAAAAACCAAATTATAGAAATTCAAAAAGTAAAGTTTTACAGGTGCAGAGCTGGCGGTGACGAGTTGTACTATCATGAAAAAATATTACACAGAAACAACATTTTCAACGGAATGTTATTGTCACTAACAATTGATCTATTTATTAATAATATAAAAATGACATTACTAACATAAAGAAATATTCATCATTCACTTCTTACGATGCCTGACCAAATACGACAGTGTAATGCGGAAGTCAACGAAGTGATCGCAGACGACACTTACTACAAAATCAGTAGTTCAGTTGAAACATTTAAATATGTGTAACCAAAAAAAAAAAAAGAAAAAGAAAAAAAGAAACTACTGCATTGTTATATGATGTCTGTTCTTCAATAGAGCAGCGAATGCTGGTCAAACGCATCAAATACGAGAGAATGCTTTTGAGCAGCCGAAATGTGATTCTACAGGAGGATGCTGAGAATAAGGTAGACGGGACATGTGAGCAACGACGACGTTTTGGAGAAGATAGAAACGAAAAAGAAACTGATATTTAACATAAGAAAAAATAGCTTAAATTTTCCGTGACATGTAGTGAGGAATGAGGGCTTAGCGAACCTGATGCTCATGTGACAAACAGAGTGAAAAAGTGACAAGGGAAGTGACAAGTGACTTGTTTGATGGATTTGAGCAGATGGATCACGGTGATTAAGCGGTATAAAAGAAGAAGGGATGTTAAGAGCTACAAGGTATAAGGAGATCTGCAAAGCCAGGGTGTTAAAATATGCTATTACGACTAGATATCATGAATCTGGGAACACCAGAAATTTCGAGGGAGTTCAGTGCTATTCAAAATCATTAATGTGCCATTTAGAAACCTTGCTGCCGAATGAAGTTTATCGTCATACTCAGGACAGATCACCGAAGATAAAATGTATCTTCAAGTAAATTAATCCTCTATCAATACTTCATCATATCTTATAAACTGGCGCTACAGAATCACAAACAAAGGACATTACAAAATAACAAAAATCACAAAATCTAAACTTATTTATAAATGAAACTTTGTGTGTGTGTGTGTGTGTGTGTGTGTGTCCGTTACCCATAGACGCCGAAACGGCTGATCCGATTTTCTTGAAAATTTACACACTTGTACTATAAGCGTCTGCGAGTGTTTTTAGCTAGATTTTGTGTCGAAGTACCCCAAATAACTATCGAAAATCTATAATCGAAAAAATCGGGTTATAGAAGGGTGGTCCGATCTTACTCAAATTTGATACACTCATAGACAAAGACATAAGAAACGATATTCAGAAGTTTCAAGGTTGCAGTTCTTAAAATGTGTAGAAAATCGATAATATATATATATATATATATATATATATATATTGTAATACACAGACAGATCTGTTTCGCTGTATCACAGCTCATCAGTACGGTTAGACTCCGATTGCTACATAACGCAGGCTCAAAACCCGCCCGATTTGACGTCAGTCGACGACTCTACCCTTGGGCCACGGGGCGTTCGGTGGACGAAGGCAGTCTTTTTAGCGCATATATATATATCTATATATATAAGCAAGATGTTTGTGTGTGTGTGTCTGTTTATCTGTCTGTATGTCCTTTATACAAATCCACAATTTTTATCAGATTCTCATTAAACTTCACACAAATATTCTTTAGGCTGAGTCTGAGCTCCAGGAACATAGATTAATTTTAAAGCTTTCATTACACCCGAGCAACGCCGGGCTATACTGCTAGTAACAAATAACACAACACTTGAAAACCTCCAAGAGTAGCAACTAAAATGGATTGCAACTATAGCTGGAAGGTATATAATGATATAATCAAGATGATTAATTTCCAAATGGTGTAAAATAAAATGTTACGAGAAAGAGCAAAAACAGCGGGCTTGATAAATTCAGATTTAAGAGAAAACAATTATAAATTTCACCCAGCAATAACAATAACTTTTTGGTCAATATTTGACAAATGTTTTCCCTATGGAATATCATTACTTATTCTCATCATAGTTATATTTGTTTTCGATATTTGGAAATTAAAGGACGTCCCTTGTTGGTTACGTTGGGCGTTTTACGATTAGATTATATACAGAGAAAGAATCGATTTGATGCTTAAAATATTGATCTGTCAGGTATGGCAGAATTGTATTAAAAAGAAGCTCAGCTATTCGACCTACGCAATAACTAATCATTAAATTTGGCAGGATATTGATATATCCCATAACTTATTTTAAAAAAAAACTGTTTTAATCATCTGAATTAAAAGGAAATATATGTTAGACCCAAAAGTTCTCAGAATAATATCTTGGACAATGTTAAGGAAATATTGCAAGTAACTTAGAAGTATTCTTAGGATTTTATTGGAAATATTTCGTTTATAAGTTCGAAGAAACTTGAAGGAAAAAAAAACTTTATTTTTTCTGAAGCAATCGACAGGTTTTGAAACCAATGTTTATTATTATTTACATTGTTAGAACTGTTGTGATCATCTATATTACCATATTTACGACGTTTCGGCCGTTGTACACTCCGACCTTCTTCAGTCGTTTTCAAAATCTCTCTGTATTTTTGAGATTAGATATTGTAACGAATTACACTATTTACATTTTTCTGTTCTCCTCATCTTTGTTGCAATATTCAGGGCGTTTCGGCCATTGTATTCTCCGACATTCTTTACGTGTTTGCAATTTTGAACCGAACCCTTTAATTCAATCAATGGGGAACGAGAACAATGAAACCCATTGATCGAAATAAGTGATCGGTTCAAAATTCTAATCAGCTGATGACTGCCGGAGTGTACAACGGCCGAAACGTCCCAAATATTGTAATAAAGTTAAAAACAACAGTCTAGAAAGAGTAAATAAAGTGAATAACTCATCTAAAAATATAGACAAACAGGTGTTTATTATTTTTATTCGACATAAAATATCGACGTTGCTTGAATAAGGCAAAATAATTCGCAATATATAAAATTATGAGGGAGAATTTTATTTTGTAAATATGAAGATTAAAATATGTATTTTAAAATTTTATATAAAAAATTAACCCTCTAGAGCCATTCGTATCATATTTGATACAGTATGAAAACAAGCCTTGAAAGAAATATTTTCCTGAAAATTTTTTTAAGAGAAATATTTTATAAATTTCAAATGAAAGCAGTACTGACTGCTCAGTCAATGAATACCAAATGTTTCCTTATAGGGAAATACCAAATGTTTCCTTATAGGGAAATACTGTATCAAATATGATACGAATGGCCCTAGAGGGTTAACATTTTCCATCAGATGATAATTCTTCTCGCAGTCTAGACACTATGGGCATGTATAATAGAATCTGCATATCGAAGTCAAATGAGTTGTGTACGTATTCGCTAAAATAAATTCGGAGAGGTATGAATATAATTCTTCTACAGATCTATGTAAAATAGTACAACAAACTATACTTTGCGTGACAACTAGATTCTAAAGGATAATTCCAAATTCAAAGCAACATACGCAAAGAGTTGAAAGTCCGCCTCATGAAAGCCTAATAGTTACGAAAACCACGTCAGCAAACTAAGTGTAGTAATTTTGTGGTTCTCCATTCCATATAGAATGAGGGGATATAAGAATTTTCCTGAAAATACGTTTTCAGTGGGACAACATTTCATAAAAATTCATGATCATTTGTTTCATCGAATTTATAATGTCCAGCAATACAATAATATTGTTCTATCCTCTTGCAATTTCAAAAAGCCTCATTGTATCAATGCGCAGTGCAGTTAGAGTTGCTCCAGCAATTAGTATTAAAAAAAAGAATTCTATCTTACTCCTACCTTAAACCCGGAAACACAGAGAAGAGTCTTTGTTGAATATGTAGTTTAACTTATAACACAGAAAGTTCTCTATTGATTCTTAATTACAAATGGAAATGATATTTCTCGCTCCTGAAATATTTCGAAGGGTCTAAAGATGTAGAAGGCTTCACTGATTATACTCAGCAGAAAGTCCTGAATAGAATTTCAATAGATTTCTAAAATTTTAATAACAAGAAAATGTATGATGCTGAAGAGTTTTGCACCAAGTAGCCCACGCACGAGCACAAACACAAACACCGAGGAAGAGAGAGGGAGAGAGAAAGAGGGATAGAGAATGAGGGAAAATACATGCATACACACATATAAATATTCGACGGTATTTCATATAGTTCAAAATTTGACACACATTCGTCTAACTTTTACTTCTGATTCATATAAACATTTCCCTTTCAATATGATCGACTTGGAGCAAACTTAGTAATTATTATATGACTTTCTTTATGTAAAAAAGTTATTATAATTATAGATTCTTTTGGGGGCAACTCTTAGAGAAAAGTGAATATCAACCATATATTGTCAATAAAATACATTACTCTGTTTCACGATTCTTGTCAAATCCAAGACTGATGTTACGGTTTGATAGCAAAGCGTTTGTGCTTGAATTCGCGCCATAAAACTAAAATGTTAATCCGTGACGATGCATAAAATATTGTGATTTCAAACAAAAAAGGTTTTCTTTTTGTCTTTTTTAAGTATAAACAAACTATGTCTACATCACTTTTGACATTTACATTTCACTCTACAGATTGCTGTCCGGTTCATTTTTTATTTTTTAGTCATGCCATTTTTATTAATACCGTTTATGATTGTTATTTCTTCAGGATTTTTATGAAAAATATTATAATTTTTCACTTTATCTCTATTTACTTAAACCTTGTTCATGGCTCTTCCTCTAAAAGTTATTATTTCTAATACTTCACCAAATTCTTCTGGCTTTTCCTATTTTGCAATTAATTTTAGTTTTTTTATACTACATTTTTAGTTCTATTTAATATTTCTTTCTTACTTTATTTCCTTCTTTCTTTCTTTCTTTTGTTCATTCTTTTATTTTTTGGCTTTTGTTCTTCTGTTCTTTGTTTCTTAATTCATTAATTAACGTTTTATTCATTCTTCATTTTCTCCAACTGTTTTCAATTTTTTGTTTTTTCTTAGTGTCTTAACTATTCTGTTTTTTTTTCCTGTTGTTTTTTTATTAAATATTTCTTTCTTTCTTTCTTTTTCTTTCTTTCTTTCTTTCTTTTATTTTTTTTTCATTAAGTAAAGTTTATTTCATTCCCTACTTTCTCCTTCATCTTTTATCTACTTTTCTCTCTTCTCTCCTATTTTCTCTCTTGATTTCCAGAATCGCTTGATCTTCTTGCGTCTTCTTCTTCTGATTCCCTAATGCTATCTTTTCTTGCAACATTGATGATATACTTCTTCTTTCCTCTGTCATTGTACTACATTTTTAATTCTCTCTCTCTCTCTCTCTCTCTCTCTCTCTCTCTCTCTCTCTCTCTCTCTCCCTATTCTATTCATATCGATTCTGTCCTTTTAACTTTCCACTTTTTATATCTTTACTCTTTTCTTGCAATTTCTCCAACTCCATCTGTTTCTATCTTCTTACTCCTATTTTCTACATTCTTTTTTCTCTTCGCTTTTCTCTCATTTTTCTCTTATCTTCTTCTCTACTTATTTCCTCTCTCTCTCTCTCTCTCTCTCATGTTACTGCATCTTTTTATTCCTTCCTCTTCTCTGGTAATGTTTCTGCTCAATCATATCCAAGTCGCCACCTATTTTCATTTAGGCCCTCCATTACTGCTTTTTATTATTCTCGACTCATATTCATTATATTACAGGCTAATTTGTATAAGAGTTTTTGGGAAGTAGTTACATTTTTTGGCTTTCACTGTTTATATTTTGAAGTCTTTGTACGCATAATTAAAAAAGGAAAAGCGATGCACAAATGGTTCTAATAGGAAAACAAAATAAACTAGGGAGAAAGAAAGATGAGCTAAATTGGCTTGAAAATATTTAGATTTCTTGATGCGTTTCATATACAAGTGTTACTTCAACCGTAGTAGATTTTATTAGCAAAATATTATCGTTCTGGTCGATTTCTATGAGAGACGAGATAGTTATGATTAACAGAAAAGAGCTAAATAAGTAAAGATGATGACAGGGAAACTAACATAAATAGAAAGAAAGAAAGAATTAAAGTGTAATGGGTTCAAATCTAGAGAAACACAATGCAAAATTACACAAGCTTTCCTTTGCTGATTTTTAAAGCAATAACTAAATCGTCGCAAAATAATTTTCTCCTACTGGATCATGTCATATATTAAAGATGGGCACAAAAATCTGTTTAAAATAACTAAATTCTATGACCAAAAAAAAAAAACCCAAACACTGATCTAAAACCAATTATTAACAAATTCATACATGTCAAATAGAAAAAATTCATGGGATAAAGAAATACAGAACAAGCTTCACCATATCCAAGACATCATCAGTGAGTGACTGGCAGGCTACAGAAGAAACAGAAAGGAAGAAGTGATACTTTCCAGATTTTGCATTGGTCACAGCCACATCAACCAATCACATTTTTTTAAATCATATCACCCCAAGCAAGGCGGTAACGCCACTGATGTGCAGGGGTCTACATAAGAGTGAGAAGATTCGAAAAGAGAAAAACCGGAAACCGCATCCTAAACAGGAAACAAGGGATGAGCCTCTTCACCTGTTCAATAGATGTGGGTGGAGTGTGAACCGGGTGATAGTTTAGTCTATATACTCCATTTGAAAAAAAGAAAAAAAACAGTGAGAAGATTAAAAAAGAAACCGCATCCCTTGTGGAGTGTGAACTGGGCGATAGTTTAGTCTATCTACTCCAATTGAAAAAAAAAACAGTGAGAAGATTAGAAAAGAGAAAAACCGGAAACCGCACCTAAAAAGGGAAGACATTCCAATATGCCCAATGTGCAATGTACCCCTTACAGTTATACACATTCTCTTAAACTGTCACAATTTCAGACACATTCGGGCAAAACATTACCAGACTAGCAGTTTGAAGGACCTTTTTAAAAATACAGTATTAGAGGACATTTTGAGTTTTCTAAAAAAAAAAAAAAAAATAAAGGAACGTTTTTCATTAAAATCTGACTTACTTAACTTTTTCAGTATAAAAAAACAAAAAACAAAAAAAAACCCATCTTTTTGGCATTAAATAATCCACGGTGGTTGATATACCGTTAAACAAATCTGAAACTCAAAATCAAACTTAAATTGTAAGAGAAATCAGTAATATACTTGCGGTAGATTGTTTTGATTTATGGCTTATTAATACATTGTAGGCAGTGATGCAGAGGATATCATCCTGGAATGAGAAATCGGAGATCCGAGTTCGATATTCGAGATGAGTTTATTCTATTCACTTAAGCGCGAATACCTTTAAGAAAAGTAATTAATCAGTCTTTTTCTCTTTGTTAAATAACAGGAGTGATTGGGTTCTATAGCTTTGGTTGGTAACCAGTCTACAGCAGAAAATGATAGCAAAAAAAAAAAACCTACGACGGGAAAAAAAAAAAATATTCTGCGCAGTCAGTCATGTCACCTTCAAGACATGATCGCCCAAGCATTTATCACGTATGACACTAAATTAATACATCTTGGTTTATAAAGCTGAAACTTATTTCGGTTTATGAAATTTTTATGTTTTGCGAGTTAGTTTAGCAATAACAGTTTTTTGAGGATTAAATCGAATTTTCATAAATACGTCGAGAGCTGCGTAAAGAGAAGAGATGAATTAATATATTTTCTAAGTGTATTTGTGCTATGTGAATATAACGAGCTTGACTGGAATTAGAACTCGGCTCATTGAGAACCGGTATCCTTAACACCATTCATTTTGTTGTAGAAGATTTTTTACAAGACATCCACGTAGTAATTGTTAATGGGAAAACCGAGTTCCAATTCCCGTTAGGTTCGTTATATTCACTAACACAAATATACTGTTGGGAAGGTATGACTCTAGCTCTTCTCCCGAGCTATGGATCAATTAGTAAGACTTGTATCCATTAAACAATTATTTTACTTAAAAGATAAATTAAAATAAATAAAATTGCTTACAAAATATTTTGAATTTGGCATTGCACAACCTGTAGAGGTATTAATATGTCGTTAATATAATGATTTAAAACACATCCCTGGTCGTCCAGTATTGAATAATAAGTGCTGAAACAATACTGTCGTGTCAGAAAGATTTTTCGCGTCAGAATCGATCTTGCATATTTATAAATCTACTATTTGTCTGTGCATTGAACAATGGTCGAGTTCCCCAAAGATTTAAATACTACATCAACTGCCATCTTTTATATTCTTGAATACCATTCATCGTTTATCCTTTCCTCATACCTCCTGTACGAGAACTTTTCTCTCACTGTAACCCCCTACGCAACAGTGGCTGTCCCACTTTCATGGATGTGAAATGTGTAAAGAAATAAATCAATATTAACAAAATTACGAAAAAATATCTTAAAATAGCAAAGGGGCAATTTTATTCATTCAAATCGCAATTGGCTTTAACTACAGCCTCTAGAAAACTTCAGAATCTCATGTTTTCTAGATGTTCTCCTTGATGAAGTTGATTAATGATACTTAATACTTGCCTTCAGTTCATCTTCGGTGTTACAAGGAGTTTTGTTGGTGTCTTGTTCAACAGCGCCTAATAAATAATAATCAAGGGGGTTGAATTCTAGGGAGATAGCTGAGCAGATGTAAGGGGTATATTACAGCCATAAATGGGTTCTGGTGCTTGTGTGGCATGTTGCACAGTCCTTTTGCCAGACATAGGGTTTTCCAGCTATGACTCTTTTGACTTATGGCAGCACTAACTCCTCAAAGTACTTTATGTAGAACTACGTATTGAGTATGAAGCCCTGTGAAAATATTAATGAAGGCTAAATTTTGCCATCATTTGTGATCACTCCATGCAACTTCGTAATCAAAAGTAGACGCATCCATTTCTTTTCGAATCTTCTGCAATATCCTCATTGACTTCAAATCCCACTGAAATGTTCTTATTTTAGTTTCCAGTGTGAATAACTAGGAATAAAGCATAAAATTACTAAATTTCTGGTGAACTTAATTACGTCATAGTGATCTTTTCTACTATACAACTGATACTGTGATGTCGACATAATCTAAAACAAACGTGCATGCTATAGAATGGCAACAATTTAACTATCGCATCCTGTGTGTGTATATGTCAATACATGTATGTTTGTGTGCGTCTGCGTGTGTGTGGTGGGGAGGTAGAGAAACATGCGTATATAAACGAATAATAATTAAGATTTTCAAACACAAACAAATAAATATCAATAATCTTTATTTTTTTAGAATTATTTTCTTTCCAATTAAAGGAAATGATTTACAAAGATTCTTTGCAACTTCACACAAACCAATTTGTGCATCTTCTTTTATTATTTTTTTTTTTTTGCTATACCAACGAATAACTTGCGTTAGTACAGAATAAACGGAAAATGAGTCTATAAGTTTGCAGACAGGCTTACATTGTTTTCACTCTGTGCATGAACTTTACTAATTGACCTCATAAAAGAAGGCAGGTTATTAACTGCGGCTGTAGACGCATGTTAACAAATCATTGCTAAGTATAGTTTTTGTAATATTGTCTACTCGAACAAATATGTGAACGATGTGATCATCCGCCTGCGTATTGAATATTGCTGTCACATCTGGTCTGGTGCACCTGCTATTCAGCTCGGTGTTCTTGACTAGATCCAACGGAGAATCTGCAATGTAATCGATCCTGACTTGATAGCTCAACTTCAGTCACTTTCTCACCGACATCATGTGACTTCCCTCTGTCTCTTCTACAAATATTTCACGGTTTCTCAACTCCCTGTGCCTCTCTGCATGAATTTACTCGAGCTACTGGACTAGCAAATACGTCCCACCATTTTACAGTAAAACTAATAAAATATAACCACAAATTCAACTCTAACAAGTTCTTTTGCACGCACATCCCGCCTGTGGAATTCCCTTCCGTGTACTTGCTTGACAGCTACAATCTCTACGAATTTAAATGTAAAGTCAGTTGCAATCTCCTATCTCTCTGATTCGCATCCTTTCCCTCATGTACTATTTCCCGTCCACTCTACTCTCATAAGCTCTCTTCACACCAGTGTTCTAATTCTCTGACACTTGTTACTCTTTCCCATCACTCTCCGCTTATGTAGTTCCCTGTACACCAGTAGCAGTAAAACTGCCTTGCTTGGGGTGAAATGATTAAAAACAAATAAGTTTAATTAATATTGAGAATTCCAGTTTAGTTTGCATAACCATCGATCAGAGCAAACACCGTGGACAAGTTAGTAAACAGAAATTGAACATTGTTATAATAAAAATAGGGGCTCCGCGTAAATCAAAAATTTAGTCTTATTGATCTCAATATTATTGGCTGATAATATTTCTATATTACCAATTTTTAAATATTCACTTTGTTGGAAAAAAATTAATGTTGATTATATTCTGAAACTGAGCATTCAAAATTGTCTTTTTAAGAGATATGTTAAAGAATAACAGGCGTTTCGTACGACTTCACTTGTTGGTAAACATATATGAATACAAAACTTCAAATAATTAGAGCCGGTTTTCTATAAGCATTTAAGTTACTTTATATGAGCCGAAAATGTAAACAAAATTAGTTTTCAGTAATAGTACTTAAGTATATTTAGTTGAGTGATAAATAATATGAAACTTAAGTTTTTTAATCATTTCACCCCAATCAAGTTAATAAAGTAATTAAGACTCAAGAAGTTACTGAATGTGAGGGAATATATATATATATAAAAGTGCAAAGAAATTTTCTGGGGCCATATGAAAAAGAGGAACTACTTGATTATTTTAACTCTTTAAAATCAATAAATGTAAGAACTTTCAATACTGTCTATATTCTTGCACGCACACACATATGCGTGTGTGTTTGTGTCTATCCTATGATTTGTAATATCAATAGATTTTAGAGCATTTATAGCCATAGACATAGTGACAGATGTTTTAACATTGCGCGGTGCTTGTGGATTTCACGATATAATGTTTTTGACTGGTTACTGCGTGAAACACTAATGTGATAATCACGAGTATGCTCTCTCTCTCTCTCTCTCTCTCTCTCTCTCTCACACACACACACACACACACACACACACACACACACACACACACATATATATATATATATATATATATGTGTGTGTGTGTGTGTGTGTGTGTGACTGCATGTCTCCGGATGTGTGAGAGATACACGGTTAAAATATATGATTATAGTTTTAGACAAATTCTAACAGACTTTATAAATTCCTTCAGATAGATTTCATATTTTATTGTTTGTAGTTTTTCCTCCTCAATATTCAGTTCAATTGTACTTCATTTCTTCGTTTCTATTTACGGGAATTAACAATAGTTTCAAATGCAGCCAGTGAGTAATAAACATATAATAATGACTTGTTAAAATTTGGGGCTTAAAGAATCAGGAACAGACCTGTCTACTTAATAAGAAGCATACAAACCTAAACAGGACAAAAGCCAACAAACACCCTGTTAGCTGTTTTCCCTGCTGCATACACACACACACACACATACAGACACACATCACACATAAACAAATGTATATATATATATATATATATTTGTGTCTATGCCTGTATACAAAATTACTTTTGTCTCTGCTAATGCCAGAATCGTTATTAATCCAGAGAATGTTTGTTTTTATAGAATTTAAAATAAATACACTCGGTATTTTAATTACTGATGGAAATCTGAAATTGATTTGCCGAGAAGCAATCTCATTGTTTCAATATATTATTATTATTATTGTACCATTCATAGTAATTACATCATATTACATAGTTAAAACACACACACACACACACACACACACACACACACACACATATATATATATATATATATATATATATATATATATTTTAAAAGATATTAACAGAGAGATTAATGATGTATATCAGTATAAAATATATAATAGTATATATTATTTTGCATACAAATAGATGTGTCAGAACAACTTGTGTTAATCCATGAAAAATGATGTTTTGCATTTTGGTTATCGCTTAATATCCGGACTGATTACTGAAATTTGTCCAACCAATGTTAGAAAATTGCATGAAATCGATGCTTTGCATTGAGAAAAGATGGATATTGTTTTCATATTTCCTTTAAACTTCCATGTCACTTTTGGTCGGAGCCATTTATGGATGTCTACTCTTTACATTTTGATTGATTATTTTCATGATATTTCTTATGATTAGCAGTGCAGAGTTTTCCCGTCTGCCTTATTGAAACACCGCCTGTAGTTAGCTGGCCCTTGATACATCGAGACTTCTTCTGCCCTTTGTTAAGTCTTACTTTTTGAGCTACTGATAGGTTAACACCCTGAAACATTTACCAGAACATGAAATAGAGGGGTTACGATGGAATGCAAACGCAAACACACACACACACACACACACGCACGCACGCACGCACGCACGCACGCACGCACGCACGCACACACACACACACACACACACACACCACACACACACACACACACACGCACGCACGCACACACACACACACACACACACACACACACACACACACACACACACACACACACATATATATATATATATATATATGTATATATATTCTCTTATAGACGCGACCGCCATCCTGTTATAAGTAATATAAGAATGAAATTATGGAAAGTGAAGAAACCAAAAGCAGAACCCAAATTACAATAAATCCCGAATCTGATGGAAGAAGATATGGACAGTTTTTAAAAAAGATACGCGAGACAAAATGAAAACGGAACCTCGAAATTGGACAGACTAAGTGGAACTTATTGATATCAGCAAAAGACAATATACCAAAGAAAATGAACGTAGAAGAAAAAATGAATGGATCTCAAAGAAGATTCCTGACCGGATGCAAACAAAACAGAAAAAATGCCAACACAAGTAATAGAATACAGACAACTACACACAGAAATGAGGAACAAATGCTGCCAGGATAAATACGAATGGCTCAGCATATAATGTTCAGAAATAGAAAGATTTAGTATCACAGATAAAGGATATATTCCTAAAAGATAAAAGAACAATACGGACAAAAACATGTCCATCAACAAGAATAATACTTCCGCAATGGAACAAATAGATTAATGATCTCTGCCCATACGAAAGAGAATATCCGGCAAGACAGAAATAACAACGAGCCGGAAATATTAAAATTTGATGTAGATGCTGCACTGGCCAAATTGAAAAGAAACAAAGCGACAGCCCCAGACGGTATACTAATAGAGATGCTTACAGACTTACAAGCTTTCGGCATGTACATGATTGCTCAAATAATAAATCAAATCTACAACAGTGGTGATATAACGGAATATCTAAGCAGCGCTATTTTCATAGGACTATCTAAGAAACTCGGAACAAACTCAGGTGAACTGTACCGAACAATTAGACTTATGAGTAACACAACAAAACTCTTATTCAGAATTCTGATGAACAGAGCGCGCAGCAGATTCAGACCAGAGGTATGACAAAAATAGGGAGGGTTTGTGAAAGATACCCGAACAGGAAACACGATAATTATGCACAGAATGCCATCAAAAAGAATTCAAGTGCAGAAAGACCCATATCTCTGTTTTATAGTCTTTACAAAGGTGTTCGATAATGCAGCTATTCAACCTTGTCATATTCCGGAACGACACTAGATTACTCATTGTTCTATGCTACCAAACAAAACGCCTGCATACGGATAAACAATGAGTTCAGCAGGTGAAAACATTACGTTGGAAACAAAGAAAAGCTTCTTGAACTGTTACGTGATATATGTCCTCCTGTACGGCAGCGAATGCTGGACAGTCTCTTCAAATGTAAATAAGTGACTGGAATCTATAGAAATATTGTTCTACTTTAAGGATGATTAAGATATAATCGGCAGACAATGTGATTAAAGACAAGGTTTTGGAAAAAAAACGAAAACGAAATGGAAACACCAGGAAGAGGCACCTATTGAGGAGGAAGGGTCTTGGAGAATCTGATACTCACAATAGAGCGGGAGAGAGGGACAGGGGCAATCAGCGTGTGACATGGTTTATAGGCTTGAGGAAATGGATGTTAGAATGCGATTTGGGAGAAATGGCATAAAAACAAAACTTATTAAGAACTACAAAGCACAAGAAGATGCGGAGGATCATGATCGTCTAAGTACTGAAAAGACAGGAAAAAGATAGAGAATTTATTCATCATCCCTGTATAGATGAAGTGTTTTTTTTAAATTTCTTTTCTTCACATTCTTCTAGACTGGATGCCACAATATGCTAGATAGTCCTGTCTATAATAATATAATCAATATTTTACCGTTTGAATCCCTTCTTAAACAAATAAAACTGTGATACACAAACAGCAATGGATTCTACTAATGAAGGTTGCATGAAGGACATGTACACATGAGGTATGCTTAACCAATCAAAAAGACCCAAACAAAGAAAACAAATTTATCAGCATTTTTTTTCTCATCGAACTATATTGGTATCTGGATTCCAACTTTTTTCAAAGTCGAAATAGTTAAATTTACTAGTTAAATTTACTAGTTAAATAGTTAAATTTACTAGTCTCTTCTACTGTAATAGTGTCTTTACTCGCACACCCATTTGCGGAACTTCCTGCCGTTTGCTTGTTTCCTTGATAAATACAATCTTCAAAGGTTTAAATGCAACGGCAATTGCCATTTTCTATCACGTTGATTGCCATCCTTCTCTTAACCTTTCTTCGAAATTTGCTGTACCGTATTTTGTACCCCCCTGCGCACCAGTGGCGGTCATTGGGGTGAAATGATTATACAAAAATTATGTTTTGTCATAAAGCTTAAATAAAAGCGAAAAATGATCAATTTATAAGTGTTTCATATTTAATGGTATATTAGCTGCTTATGGGTTAATTAATGCCAAAATTTAATTTTTTCTTTAGCTTTGACGTAATAAAAACACGTTATTATAATGACTAAGTTGATTCCATTGCTTAATCTGCTGCTAGGAAAATCGGTACACTGTGTAGGGTCTGGAATTATACTCGTTTGAACCCATCTTGCACATGTATAAAGCTACCATCAGCCCGTGCATTGAATACTGCTGTCACATCTGGTCGAGTGCTCCTGCTATTCATCTGCTTCTTGAAAAATTTCAACGGAGAATCTACAGTGTAATTGACCCACACTTGGTGGCTCAACTTCAGTCATTTCTCACCGACTATGTCTCATAGAGATCTTGATTCTGGTGTCAGAATAGAATAATTTTCGATAGTGGAATTTTTACTAGCTGTAAAATTAGCTGCCAGAAAATATTTTTTCTTTCAACTTAAACAAAATTATTTGATCATTTCCACAGGTTTTGTTAATTTGGTACGTGTTCAAAATTGGTAGGAAGAGTGTGGATTGCGGATAAAACTGTATGTCTTTTTCAGTAATTAATTGTCAGTATTTTCATGATGTGTTCATACCTGTGTTCGAAATCGAAACATTTGCAAAAGCAGGATATTCTAAACTACACGTGCAAAACTAATTTTATTTTAAGTTGCTTGATTTTGTGTAGAATTATGTTGGTTATTCAATACCAACATCTTAATATTAACTGTCTTCAAATACAAGATAAATTGTATTGTTTGGTCATTTTGTTGGTCATTTTCCAATAATATTGTTGGCTTTTTTTATTAAAATGTATTGCTAGTACTTTTACTATAAAAATGCATTTTTATAGTTTCCTAGTATTTCTGGTTATTTTACTAAAAATATGTATTCTTGACTATTTTTATAAAAATGTATTGTCGGTATCAGTCAGTTAAGTGCCATATGTGATACACTCTTGGGCGATCATGTCTCGAAAGAGACATGACTGACTGGGCAGAAGATTATCCCGCAGTAGGTTGCCATTGCTTTCTGCGTTAGACTGGTTGCCAACCAAGGCTATAGACCCCAATCTGTACTGCTATTTAACCCATAACTGAAAGGAAGAGACGGACTAATATCTTTCCCAAGAGTATTTGCGCGTAAGTGAATACAATGGATTCAACTGGAATTTAAACTCGGCTGCCCGGTTTCTCGTTCCGAGCCGATATCCACTGTACCACAACGCACTGTCGGTATATTTACAATAAAAATGCATTTTTATAAGTACCTATTATTTTTGGTGAGGACGTTTCTATTTGGCCATAGCTCGGGCCCTAATAGATTCAACCACTTGAATCTTTGTACACTTTAAGTAAAGAATTAATTTATACAAATCAGAGGGCGATTTAAAAGAGCAAAATTTGACATCAAGAAGATTTACGAAATTACTGAAATACTATGTAATATCAATTTTCCTATATGGGCTAAAATGTTGTAGAATTTCCTCATAAGTGATGAGGTAAACTAAGGTAGTGGTTCTACAAACATATGCAGAGAAAACCATGGGTCACATTTAAAAAGCGAGTGACTTAAATAGTAAAGGGGAATTAAGTTTTTACTTGAAATCTGAAAGAGACAGTTTAATTTTTTGTGAGAAAACTGAGGAAAAAGGCTTTGAGAAATTGACACTGACAGGACATACTGAATGCAACTGGGACAGAAAGAATCAGCGATTAACTAACCTAGTGAGGTTGTCTAAGTGGATGTCAGAACAGAGATGAGGTAGCAAGAGAACAAAGAGCTAATAAGTGTAGAAAGTTGTGAAAAGCTCCGATCATAGAAGTCCTGACCATTCACGGTATCTAAAGAAAACGTTACGGCAACAATTTAGAAGTAGAAGAGGATAGATTGACTAAATATCAAATATTAAATGAGAAGGACAAGAAGATATTCAAAGAGTTAGTTAAAAGTAGATAAGAAAAAGAGGAGAAATTATTCAGTTATTATTTTTAAACAAAAAAAGAACAAATTAAATTATTGCGAAAGGAATTATTAACTAAAATGAATGATATATTTAAGGAAAAAGTGAGGATAAATTAAAAATGAAACAACAGATTACATTTGTCTGAGATAACTAGGTCGAGTAACATATGAGGAAAGAATAATTAACATCAAGAAATGCTTTCGGCAACAGAGATATAAGTAAACAGTCGGCATTTTTTTCCGAGTGCACATTTCTAGACAGTGTAGTTGTGCGTTGTGGTGCAGTGCATATCGGCTCAGAATGAGAAATCAGTAGAGCTAAGTTTGAATTTCAGTCGTATTCATTACAGTCACTTACGCAAAAATGCCTCTGGGAAGATATTAATCAGTCGCTTTTCCCTCAGTTTATGGGTTAAATAGCAGGAGAGATCGGATTCTATAGCGTTTGTTTGCATTCAGTCAACTGCAGAAATTAATGGCAACCTACTGCGGGAAAATATTCTGCCTAGTCAATCATGTCTCTTTCCAGATATGATCCCTCAAGATTTTATCACGTATGGTACTTAACTGACTGAGAGTGCTAGTCAGTTCATGCTTTTTTTTCTTTCCGAACAAATCGGGTTGTGATCAAAGTAGAGTATGTGTACTCATCTCTAATGGTATAGATAATACTACTCGTTGTCTTATAAAGAAACTTTCGTTTTCATCAATCGAGCTGCTAGTGTTACTTTCGTTCGAAATTAATAAATCTTTCTTAAAAAATTAAGGGATAACAGTTTTCTCGAGTATGGTAACTGTTATCGAATTTTCTAGTACTGATCCTTCCTAACATTTGGTTTAAAGTAATAAGAAACGTCAACACCGTGTGGATGTCATGATTATGAATTCAATTCCATGTGCTATACATTTTACTTAATCTTGTTGAAAGTCCTCAAGCCATATTACTTCTGTTATTTGGTACAGATATTTCTTTGTGATTATCTAGCGTCTGTCGCTAGCTTCAAAAAAGTAAGATGCCCGCTAATAGCTACCGATTCGAAGCCAATGATCTGATTAAACCAGTTTATACATGGGGGTTTATTACAGTTTATATATTTCAGTACTATTGTCGCGCCATATTTAACATCTTTATAAAAGTCTATAGAGTTTTTGGTTTAATGTTATTGTTTTGTAGAAATTTGTGGTGTTGGGCAAAAATCAGCACATTCTGTTTATGTTCAATTTTGTCATTTCCTGTACTAAATTTGTTAGAAATGATCGATAAGACAGTTAAGAAAGATATGAAGCGGAAGTAATTGGAAAAGAAAAGAAGACAAAAAAGGACCGTCCAAAGAAATGCCGAAAGGAACAATGGAGAAAAGAAGAAATGTATTTTATAAAAGAAAAATAGAAGTAGGCTTACATTAAATAGAAGAAAACAGATATTAAAAGAATGCTACTCAAATAGCTTTATTAAATGGTGTTTTCCTTCATTAGAAGTAAAAAAGAAAGAATAATATCAGAAAAGAGGAAAAGACAGAGATAGAAAGAAAGAAAGAAAGAAAGAAAGAAAGATACTGAAAAAGAGAGTTGCAGGAAAATTCTTATTGAAAGGGGAACAGGCATTGGTAAATCGAAAATACAAAAAAGGAAAAATCTTTAAAGGAAAAAAAAATGAAAATATGGTCCAGGACAAAGTGGAAAAATAACCAGCTTGACAAGCTGGAGATTAGGTATACTGGTGTCGTTATTGCAGTTGACCAACATTGGCTAATGTTATTGTCAGTATGAACGAAATATGAGGTTCGTGGCGTGTTTAGGTACGGGACTGGGGCACTTGTAGCCGTAAGATAACTCGGCTTTGCAAGGAATTAAGACTTCCGAGTATGATTTATGGCCTGGAATGCTTGATTTACATATATTTCAAATTAAATTAACGTTATGGCGGGTAAAAAAGTGTGTAAGTGATTGTGAATGTAGAAAGTATGATCTCTAACACAAGCAGGAATATACAGTTATCAAGGAAGATTAAAGTTGACTCAAATATTTTTTTTTATTTGTGGTCATCTTATTTTATTTGCATTTCTTTATTTATATCTTTACTTGAAATTGACTTTTGTAAGATTTGTCATGGCATGCTTTCGAAAGTCTGTAATTTCTATCCAATACATATGAGTGTGAAGTTGTGTCTGTCTCACTGGTAAGTAAATTAGCTGTTTGTGTGAGGTCGGTGGAGCGATTTCATATTTTATTAGATTTGATATGTCAGTTCTGTCGTGATAACAATATTATTTAGAAGAGCAAACACACGCACAAACACCCAATTTATCATCATCGTTGTCGTCATCATCATCCGACAAAAGCTTTTCCCATATCCTTCCACGAGGACCGTGAATATAATAGTAACTACTTATTAGGTAAACCTCTATGTCTCTTTATCTTCTTTCGGGTTTTTCTCCGTCATGTTTTCTTCTCATTGGTCATTAATCAAGTAACCTTCTGCTCCACCTGTTATCATTACTTCGGTGTTCCCCTGAGACCTAACTTGCAGACGACACTCCTATTTATCTCTGGTCAGTCTTGGTCGAAACATTTTGTTCCGGGAACTCGGATTTATTCCTCTCCTACTTAAGTTGGCAGGAGGAAAACAGCAGTTTGACACGATTGTCACTGTAAGGAATACAACATATCTGACAAACTTCAGTTTCCAACAACCTTTTTACAGTCAAGAAAAAATTTTTGCGACAAAAATATGGTTCTGCAGAGGAATAATGCGAATACCATGGGCTGGATATCATGGACACTAATATTTGGAATGCGAAAGAAACTGAAATTTCTTGGGCATATAATAAAGAAAGAAAGCATTGAAAATTTAGCACTCACAGGTTATGCTGACGGTTAAAGCGGCCAAAGGATGCAACGAACGAACTTGTGTAAATGTTTAGAAGAACAGAGATTAAGAGAGAGACCAAAAAAACAAACATTACTAAGAGTAACAACTGAGAGGAAAATGCCGGGATCCATAATCACACAAATTTGGAATGGGTACGGCACATAAAATAAGTTGTACTAGCAGCAGCTTTTCTGTTTTCGATTTTAATGAACATGAGTACACCAGATTGTTACCTGTAAACTTTTAACCATTAGTGATTTTTAGAAAACGGTTCATTTTCCGATCACATCAACTTTTCTGTATCCAGTCACAAAGATCATCCTAGAAACGTCATTTAACAGTCAACCAGATTTTCTACAAGCCTCCATTTTTGTTGTATCCTACTGGATGATCTATATTTGTGAGAGGTGAAACTTTGATATAACAGGATATGGTATTACGGTCTTGCACATTTGAGCATTTAATTAGTTTCCTCCACGTGTCTCGATATTCGTTCCACTTATTTTCCAGCACAGCCAGTCAGTTCAGTGCCATACGTGAGGCAGGCTTGGGTGATCTTGTTTCCAAAAATACACGATTGACTGGGCAGAAGATGATCCTGCAGGAGATGGCCATTATTGTCTAGGGTAGACTGGTTGCCAGGCAAAGCTATATAACAGTTTGTCCTGTTGTTTAACCAATAACTGGAGAGAAGAGACAAATTAATACCTTCCCCAAAGATATTTGCTCGTAAGTGAATGCAGGCAATTTAACTGGAATTCTAACTCGGTTCACCGATTTCACGTTCCGAGCCGATATCCACTGCATTGCGTTGTGGGGCAGTGGGTATCGGCTTGGGAAGAGAAATCTGGGAGCCGAGCTCGAATTCCAGTTGAATTCTTTGCATTCCTTTACGCACAAATACCCTTGGGAAAGGTATTAATCCGTCTCTTCTCTCTAGTTATGGGTGAAATAACAGAACAGATTGGGTTGTATAGTTTTGGTTGGCAACCTATCTACTGCAGAAAGTAATGGCAACCTACTGCTGGAAAATCTTTCACTCCTCCTCCCCACAGGAACCTCCGACCAGCAGAATATATTACTGTTAACAAAGAGCAGACAGAGTCGTTCCGCAATTTCCCGAGTAAGGTTACATAGAACAAAGTTTTTAGGCCTCCCGTTTAAGACTGTGCATCCGAGGTCTCAAATCAAATGGCACCAATTAGTTACGACTTAAACCCCATTCGTCCCCTTGGATCTCCCCAGCTTGTTCAGCCGCTTTTGCTCACAGTAATCACTTGTTCCGGATTTATCGGAACCACGCGTCTGTCCATAATAGGCGCCATTTTGCTTCAGTTCGTAATGAGTGCAAGAGTATCCTAAGTGATGCTAAGGTGTTGTTTGCTGACAGAATGAAACAGCGTATAACATCTCGCAAGTTCGGTTCCAAAGACTACGGGCGGCTCTGTAAAAATGTGTCAAATAACAGCAAGCCTTCAATCCCCACTTTGCTCAGTAAATTTAAAGTCTCCATATCTTCAGCGGACAAGGCCGAGGGCTTTCTTCACATATTATCCACCAACTCAAAATTAGATTCGCCTGGGTTATCTGCACCGATTTCCCACCTAGAACTGAGGCTCAACTGAGTGATGTTCACATTACCCCCTCCCTGGCCTCTAACATAATTTCAAAGCTTAACCCCTATAAAAGAAACAGAGGTGAGAGAATCCCAATAATTGTTCTGAAGAAATGTGCCCCTGAACTTTCCTCTGTTCTATCCAAACTCTAAAACTATTGCCTTTCTGCTTCTTGCTTTCTTACCTGCTGGAAGTCCACTTTATATGGTTTTTGTATTTCATTATTCTGGAGAACACTCAGATCCCTCGAATTATCTCCCTATCAGCTTCCTATAGATTTTTGCTAAAGTGTTCGAAGCTATCATCAACACTGAATTGGTTAAACTTCTCATAGCCCACAGCCTCTTCTTCGACCAGCAGTATGTCTTCCTCTTCACCAGGTCTGCTGCTGATCTTGAAAAGAAGCTCCAATCTGTGGTGGACCTGGGTAAAAAATGACTCGTAAGTTTTAATGCTTCCATAATAAAACTGCTATCTATTAATCATCACAGGCAATCGCTCCTACCACCCATCAACATGGATCAGGTTAACATCTCTGAAAGCAAAACGGTGCGCCTCCTCGGCCTAACGCTCTCAGCCGACCTCAGGTGGAATGACTACATTGAATCCATAGCTAAATCTGCTGCTAGTAAGGTCGTTTCCCTATTTGGGGACAGGAAGTTTTTCCCGTCTGAATACATCTTGCACATGTATATATCTACCATCTATCCTTGCACTGAATACTGCTGTCACATCTGGTCGGATGACTCTGCTATTCATTTCGGTATTCTATACAAATCCAACGGAGAATCTGCAATGTAACCGATCCCGATCTGATAACTCAACTCCAGTCACTTTCTCACCGACATAAATTGACTTCCCTTTGTCTCGTCTACAAATATTTTCACGGCTTCTGCTCCAATGAGCTCAGCTCAATAGTGCCACCTATGTATGAATTTACTCGAGCTACTAGACTAGGTCAGACACTTTTACAGTAAAATCAATCAAATGTAACCAAAACTTCTACTTCTCAGCTTCATTTCTCGCACTTCCCGCCTGTGGAATTCCTTTCCGCATGCTTGATTCTCTAACAGCTACCATTTACAGGAATTTAAATACAATGTCAATTGCCTTCTCTTAACACTTTGATTCGCATCCTTTCCCTGACAACCCTTTTATCACGTTCTTTTCCCATTCCACTCTACTCTCATTCCGCTCTCTTCACTCCAGTGTTCCCATTTCTCTCTTACCTATTATTTAACATTCTCTTTAACTTGTTTCTCTCTCTCATCACTCCTCATAGGTAACCCCTGCATACCAGTGGCAGTACTGCCTTGCTTGGAGTGAAATGATTATTTAGAAAAATACTCTTCAATAAAACGCGATAAAACATTATTCACCGAAATTAGCAACTTATTTTATTATTTGCCCTTGTTATTTATTTGTTTTTATTTAATACCGTTTGATCCGTCAGAATTTTCTAAATATTTCTATTTATCTGTTCTTTTTAAATAAGGAAATACCAGGTGTTGTAAGTTTAGATGTGCAGGTGGTGTAATAGATCATGGTTCGGCATTATTAATCGGAGAGCAGAGTTCTAATTTCAGTTGGCTTTTTTATGTTCACCTATAAGCAAATGCCGTTAGAAAAGGCAGGAATTCACTGTATTGAATAAGAAACTAAGAATTAAAATCAGCCTTCTTCTTCAAAAATTATAATGACGTGTGAAATCCTGGTTTTTCCCAAATTGAAAAAAGATTGACCATATACTTAAAGAAAAAGTCGAAAACGAATTTTGCAAGGTGTTAAATTGATTTTCTGACCAATCCAGTGCGAAATTCTAAAGGATTAGATAAATGATCTCGATCAACGTGAGCGAGTCAGTCAAATGGGAGCAACGAGACAGATACAACTAAAATATTACTTCAACTTCAAGTCGACCCGGTCATAAGGTCACATTTAACCTTGTTCTTTTTCTCCTTCTTTCTAGAGTGCTGATTCATTTTACTTCTTCTTCCCCATTCAAAGACATTCCTATTTAAACAAACGCCCATACATGCATACGGATGTAAGCATAAACTCTCTCTAACAAATTACTACTACAAATATATTCTTCTTTTCTTGATATCCTTAACTCATTACTTGTTTTTCATTGAACATTAACTGCTACCTATTCTAGTTATACTTTCCTTTTAATAAATTTCTACTCTAAAATGAAAAATGTATATTTTATTCTTACACTCTTCAAATCCACTCATTACAATCTGATGAAAACTTTCTGATAATTCTGAATAAAACTTGTAAGCTGTAGGGAGTTCGGTTAAAAAAACATTAATCTTCTCCTTACGGCTACACCACCTGTTCTCCCTCCATCTATGAGCTTGTTAGTAAAACTTATATCACTAAATCTATATTATCTCCAAATAAATAATTCTTGCAACAAAATATTCCATGACTTTAATAACCTGCAAATGTTTGATAAACCATAAAAAACAAATCCAGTAATTTCTAAATAATTTTTTGTCTATAATATTTATAATTTTCCGTCTAATGTCCGTCTGTTTATTTTCAAATTCAATACGTTTCGAACGATGTATACTCCGTTTTTCGTCAATGTAATTGGTGTAAATAATTATAATACCTCATCTTAGAAATATAGACATTATTTTTTATCTGCTTCTTTCTAAATATTTTTTATCTATTCGTTCTTTCTAAATAACTATTTATCCGACCGTTATTTTTTTGAATACCGTTTTATCAGTCTGCTATTTCTAAATAATTATTTATCTATGATCGCATTTGATGGCGTCCGATACTGATTGTCGTTCTTCACATCTACACGAAATTGTATTTCTAACGCTGATTTTAGATATAAATTAATACTGTTTAGTTAAAAGAATGGAGCAGTGTGATCTTGCTGCATTCACAATAGTTAGTACGTTGATATACTTGTAAAATTACAATATCTGTTTGATAGAAATACCGACCTATCATCACTTATGTATGTAATTGACATTTTAATGTAACCACGTGATTAATATTCACGCTAATCAGATTTCAACCTCGTGACACTCAAGTACTATCGATTGTCTAATTTCATTTGATACGAGTTATTCTTGGCCCGGGTTCTGTCTTTCTTTTCCTCCATTTCTTCTTGAGATGATTTCTTCAAAAGTGCTGATTTTAGACTAACTTGTTTTCTTTGGCTAACATCTCGGCACCCTCATCTTTTTTATCATCACCAGCATCATAAATTACTTTTCATTTCTCTTTTTTCTTCTTTCTTAAAGTTTCTCGGTTTAGTTCTTTTTCGCTTTTTTCATCATCTTGAGTTGAGTTTAATTTTTCATTCTTGCTTCTCCCTTCTTTCTTCGTTACAGTTTTTAGATTATTCTTTATTAGTATTCTGTCTACTCTTCTATTTTCCTAACCCCCGTCTTTTATTTTTCTCCTCTTTTCCTTTCTTCTTTTCTTCATTTAATCTGTGCTATTCTTTTACCCCCTCGTTTTATTTCCTCCATTATCTTTTGTCTCTAATCTCTTGACCTAAGCCGTCTTTTCTTGACGCTTTTATTTTTCTTTATTCCTCTATCTTTCTTTTCTTTTTTCTTCGGTTGCTTTTTCTTAATCCTCCTTGTCCCCTTCTATTTTTCTCGTTAATTTTTCTTCCTCGATCTCCACACTTAATTATTTCTTTTTCAACTCACGCTCTTCGTGGTTTTAATTTTCTTCTTTTCTTCTTGGATCATTTCCTTTACGTCTTTCTTTTCAATTAGTTCTATCCTCTTAACATCTAACTTTTATATACTTTGCCTCCTCTTGCTAAGTTTTCTCTTGGTCCTTTTATCTCTAATGTCATCATCTCCCTCTTCTTTCAATTTTTTATCTGCGTTTTTCATACTGTCATCTTTCATTCTTATTACATTTTCTTTAAATTCTATCTTTCTAGCAAATCTCTCATTTTAAACCTACACCATTTTCTCCTTCTTACTCTTCCTTCTTCCTTCCTCCCACTGTAACTATCCGGCGTAGTTAGCTCGTGAGAATTATTATACGCACCAGATAACCTTGTGGATCAATTAAAATTAATATACGCGAAAGCAAATAATCGTGTCGCGGAGAAAATTATTTAAAAATAATAAACATCAAGCTGAGTGGAGTGAAAATGAAAAAAATGATTTAATCATTCCGGCCTTTTAATTTGCTACACAAGACTATCATCTTTTTTTCTTTTACTTTTCCATCTTTCTTTCTTGCCCGTTTTCTTGTTTTGTCTTGTTCTCTTTCATTTTTATGTCTCGGTGAACATCGATTTTCATTTTTCTTTTATTCGCTAGACTTTTTCTTTTATACGTGAAAGTTTTCATCTGTATTTTTTTCCGAAATTAAACTCTTATATTTATTATACTAAATGTTCAAAGACTTGCTCTTTCTCCCCAGCAGTCTTACTGTATCTCCTATCTTTTTCTGAGTTTGGAATTCTTTCATCTCATTCATGAATAATTTCTTAAATTTTCTTCTATAACTCAATATTGTTGCTCGAGTTTCATTTTCTTCGTTTTTTATAGTTTTATTTCATTCTTCTGTTCACAAGTAATTTTGCTCGAGATTTTTCCAACATCACTTTTCCAATTACAATTTTTCATTTTCATTCTGGCATTATAACGTTCATTATATTTTTTTCATGTTTTCATTCTTTTCCTCTTATTTTTTTTTACAAATATTCTTTAGATATAATTTTTAGACTTCCTTTTTTTTTTCCTTTTGTCTGTTGCTACTTTTATCCTGTTCACTGGTATTTTTGTCTCGAAACTTCATATTGTCTTGTTATCATCACATCTTCTAATAAAAGATTTCCATATTACCCACTTCACGACAATTTGGATATCCTATCGTCAATCCCTTGGCATTATTCTTGCTTTACTTCTTTTTTTACCAGCTCAACGACTTATAGGAAAACTGAATACACTCAGTAGGCCTGGTTAGCAGCCAGTCTAGAGAAAAATCTTTGAATTCGAACATAAAGGAGACTGATTATTCAGTCCGCAAAACATTGTGTGTGTGTGTGTGTGTGTGTGTGTGTGTGTGTGTGTGTGTGTGCATGCTCGCGTTTTATTAAGTAATTTAGATTAGGTAGCTTAACCCATTTTCAACGCTTAAGTTTTAAAATATATTTTTTTAATGAAAAGCTTTCTTGAAGCTTTCATTTTAACTTTAACTAAAAGCTACATGATTAAATATATTGTTTTCAGTAAGTAAAATATTTTGGTGTATTTAAAACAGCAATTATATAGACTGGAATCTCAATTTTTGAGCGTTTTCAATAAAACTTTAAAAACGACCATTTTTGTTTACATATTGACATGTATGTAAAAAAAATAATTCTCATTTAGAAAATTTTGCAAAGAAAAATATGCATTAGTGACACGTTATTTAGGAAAAATTAAGGATTTAAAAGATAAATCAATCTGATTTGAATCAATTATGACTTACTTACAGCATGAAATTTAGAATACAAATATCAAAAGAGTGTATTTTTATGATTTTTTATTTAATATTTTTTATTTTTTATTTTTTGTAGATATTATTTATGTAAGTTTATTATAATCAACAGTCAAAGACTATTTATGAATTTTAAGTGATCAACTTCATTCCGTGTTTCAGGAACTGTTTCTGGAAGGCATGCACCTATTCTTAAAGCTTAAGTTATAGCTGAATGGTACGATTAATATTCTAGTGACGTAAAACATCTTATCAGTTCCTCAATCTCAAGATCATTGGATATTTGTAGTTCATTTTTAGGAAAACATGAGTCGATATCCTCAACCATCATGAATTGGAAACTGTTTTAGTTGAATAATGGATAAGAATTCCTCTGGAAAAATTAAAATTTTGTTCAAGTCGATCCCACGCAGAATTCAAAGGCGGTCCTACACAATACTGAAATAAATTTTATTGAAATATCGAGATGTTAGCACTATTTTGTCTACCCGTGTATGCAGAGAGAGAGCGAGAGAGAGAGAGAGAGAGAAGTTTTCGTTGTGAAAATGCTTACTTACTAATTTAAGAAAAAAATTTCAATACTAACATTTGATGATCTAAAGAACTGCTTATATATATATATATATATATATATATATATTATTTAACAAATAAATGGATTTTCATCTTAAGTACGTGTATTCATGAAAAATAGCAATTAAATAATATATATATATATATATATATATATGTATGTATGTATGTGTGTGTGTGTGTGTGTGTGTGTGTGTGTGTGTGTGTGTGTGTAGAAACGATAAAGCAATGAAACTGACATGAGAGGCATTGGGTTTGAATTCTTCAGGTTATAAAGAAAAACAAAACTGTGTGTAAGAAATAAGTTGTTTTTTTAGGATAAAACTTACCTTTTCAGATCCATCGACCATAGATCAGAATATAAGTCTACAATATTAGAAGAATTTGTAGCACTAAGATATAAAATCAATGCAGAATGAGTGTATATGTAGTGGATAAGAAAATAATTAAAATCAACATCCTTCACTTTTACAAAAATTCACAATGACGTGTGAAATCCTGGAATTTTCCCAAATAGAAAAAGGATTGACCATGTGCTTAAAAAAAGTCAAAACCAGATTTCTCAAGTTGGTGTTAAAATGATTTTTGACTAATGGGAGAGACTTACAAGACCAAAAGAACTTCGCGAGTAAGTGCGAAAAAGATAGATTACAATAAAAAGACTTCATTAGTGTCAGTCAGTCAGAGAGTTAGAAGGGGCCGCAAGACAAAACATCTAAAATGTAACTTCAGTTTCAAGCGACTCGACATGGCCCTGTTGCGTTTTCTCCTTATATCTTTCAATAACTTCTACTACGAATATTTTGTACGAATTCTTGATACTCTTGACTTTCTCATTGAACATTAATTCCCACGAATTCTTGTTATTCGTTTTTTAATATATTTCTATTTTGAAATACAAAATGTATATTTTATTCTTACACTATTTTACACAATTCCATATATTCCAAACAAACAACCTTTTGATGAAAACCTTCTGATAATAATTCTCATGATAATGCAGCATAAAACTTGTAAGCTGTAGGGAGTTCGGTTATGTCTGACACAAGGCCGAATCAAAGAAAAATTAACCAGCTCCCTACGATACATATAAATATTTTTTTGTTTGGCTTTTTAAGGTTGTGTGTGTGCGTGCATGTGCATGCGTACTCGTACTCGTGCTATTTCCCGGTTAACCACATTTAAAATTTACGTTTATATTCTTTACCCAGTAGACATGCACACCTTCCCAACTGCTTTAGTTTAAAATCTCGTGTGCGTATTACAAATCTTTGACGAGGATGGACGTGTAACCAACTATTTATTCGTTTCTCTACATGTGAACGTGTTTGACACCTGGGTAAACGCTATTATGTATTCGGAATACATTGTGCTACGGGGATACAATATAAACTAAACTTTATTCTTGTGAGATTTGATGTACGCGGTTTTTGAAGAGGTAGCCTTTACTAAAATCACGAAAGCTTTATTTGCCAAAATCAAAGGCCAGCCTAAATGTGTCTATTCAAAAATTTGGTCCATTCTCTGTCATCCGCTAAATTTCGATATCTTAGGCTTCAAATCTTATTAAGAACGACAAGGGATAGGGTTAACTGGAAATCCATGATCGTCTACGTCCTAAAAGAACACGGCACATAAAGAAAAAGATTGCCGCAGTCTACTAGGATTTCCCCCGAGTTCGCAAGTCACAGTGACAAACATCTGATACTGCTTTTGTTATTCTCTAGGTGTCAGTCCTAGATTAAGTAATATCTTCTAATCTGTTTCTAATAATGCTCCAACTATTGTCTTCATTTCTTTTTTATTGGCAGATAATTACTACGGATGAAATCTACGAACATTTGATGATTTCTGTCTTTAGAATTTAGTCAGGATATTGCCTATTTACTTTTCTTTTCTTTATCGATAAACAACCAATTTACTGAATGGACTGATAGGGAATCCACAAAAACAAGTCTGAAGTATTTCTAGCTTAAAATGTGAATAAAGAATTATAAATATGTAATTACGATTATTATAGAAATTAATATCTTTATCTATGAACTTATCTATCATTCCTCTCATACCACCCTTTACTTCTACCTCATTCTCCATATATATATATATATATATATATATATATATATGAAATTTTATCTCTTTAGCTTAGCAGCTTCATGCCAACTACAAAATTTCATGAAGACATCCTTTATGATATCTTCACTCATCGGGACTGTTTATTTCTTTTTTGCGCCGATGAGTAAAGACATCAAATCGGTGTCCTGACGAAACTTCGAAGTGGGCATGAACCTGCTCTGTGAAAGTGACAATTTTTGCACTAAAACTATCAACGCACTGTCTCCACCTCAATATCAAGCACATTACAATTAAGAAAATCTACTTGCCAAATTACCTTTTATCAATCTACAAAAAAACAAAAAACAAAAACAAAAAACAAAAACAAATAAACAATCTTGGAGCAAAATCTATCACAACTCAACACACCACATACGCACACACAATATATATATATGTGTGTGTGTGTGTGTGCGTGTGGGTGTGGGTGTGTGTAGAAAATATAAATCAATAATTTTAATTTTTATAAATTTTTGATTTAATTTTGCCAGTGTTCTTACCTGTTTAACTTTTGCTGGAGTTAATGTAAAAGTGTTTCATAATTTTCGACTTTCCAATCACTTTTCGCCGCTTTTCAGGCCATTTTGAAGGGTGTTATTTCTCCGGTTTTTGTCTTATGTTCTCATGTTTGACTGTTATGTAATTTTCGTCTTAGTGTTTTTTGTTTTTTGAAAAGGAAAGTTCATTAAAGCTGTCACATGATGTGCACGGCAGGCTTCATATGAGCGTTCGTTTATTTAAAATAACTTTTAAAACTCCATTTCAACCTTTAAGTAGTGTAAAGTAAAATTTAACAATAATTTAACAATGTTTCTTTGGACATTACGACTGAAGGGTTTGTTAAAACAAAGAATGTTACGTTTATGTAGGTTTTGCTTATTTCTGCCTGCCTTGTTTTTATTCTAAACTAGTGTTGAGTTTACTTTTTTCAAAAGCATCAATGTATTTCATTTTAGAATTGTCAAAAAGTTTCTTTATTGCTAGAGTTTGTAACTACACGAAATCAGACGGGTTTATGTAGTTTGTTGATTATTCTAGTGGGGGTGAATTGATTCCTGATTAAGGTATTTATGGTTATGTGAGTCCTTAGTGTACGGTTTGTACAGACTATTGCTCACGTCGAAGGTAACATCTAAGAAATTTACGACTTTAGGGTGAGTGATTTTGGTAATATTAAGATCGTGATCTTTGAAAAATTAATTAGATCCTTTTCAACTTTGTCCCTTATTTTGTATACTCGTTTTATGAAGTATTATGCAAACGTCGTCTCATTAGAGTCTGCTTTTAAATAAATCGAAGATGCGTCTAAGTGTCCAAAGCAAAAAGTATCCGACCAAATAACAATCTTCTGCAAAATCATATGTTCCCATAGAAATGCAGAAATCACGGTTGTTTTTCTTTTTAGTTATCAGGCATTAATCGTAAATTAGGATAGATTTTGGCACCTGTTTAATGATGCTAGTGGCTTGGCCGCTGATGGGGCTGTAATTTTTAGCCAAATTTGAGGCTACTCTTAGGAGTTTTTCAGATATTGACGGATAGAAGTCACAAATATCAAATTGGATGACAGTTTTATCGGTATTGTTCTTTTATTGGTTCATATCAAGACATTCATATTGAATGTGGAAGCTCTTTCATGGATCATTTTGCTAATTCTATTTATCTAGTTTTTGAAAGGGCTTAGTAATCGGTATTGCTGTGTTTATGATCTTTAATTATGATGAATGGTTGTTGCTTATATAAATGTGGGGCGCTCTTATCGATTTTAGGTTACTTAGAAATTCTTCAATTTCCTGTTTATATTGATTTTCTAGTTACCAGATAACTTTTTGTAGTTTTAATTTTAATTTTAATTTTTATTTTTTCACGGAGAATGTTTTGTTGTATGTCTCCGCGTTAATAAGATAACGTTGGCTTGTCATGTTCGATTTAATAGTAATTTTATCAGATTTATAATATAATTTTATCAGAACTTTGATTTGTCTAACCGCATTGTTTTTTGTAGTTTATTGGTGGTGTTTCGGAATTTAATTTTATTAATTAGAGCAAAAAATTATTCACAAATTTTAAAAATTTGTCGTCAGTTGGAGAGTGTTTTATTTACTCTAAGATGGAGAAATCTTTACCATTTGTAGAGAAGAAGATCTTGCAAGTGCCGAAAAAATAAAATCTGGTCAGTCAATATCTGAAAGTATTGTATATAGAGCTGAAATTAATTCGAATGATGATGATGTCAAATTTTACTTTGCATCGACTGCTACCACCTAGAAGATTAAATTTAATAATAACATGTTGACAACAATAAATACATCAAAAGTACTGCTTTATACATATATTATTGACAATAAAAAAACAAGAACCCAATTGTTACCTGGAATATGGTACTTAAATAAAAGTCATGCAATGGAAAAAGAGACAGACGTGAGTTATGCCTTTTAGAAAATGTTGTATTCTTAAACCATAAAAGCAATCCAAATCTACTTTTTAGAAAAGCGCTCTATTGACCACAAACTGCCATAGAAGAAAATACTTAAATTCTTAGACTACGATTAAGAAAGATTTCTATATACGTTTTCCTCTTCCTTTCTCTCATTTTATTCACTCCCTTCCTTCCTTCCTTTCTTTCTTTCTTTCTTTCTTTCTTTCTTTCTTTCTTTCTTTCTTTCTTTCTCCTGCAAATATTAATATTAATAATTATGAATAACGCATTTTAATAACATTTAATCTTTTTAATTTTAAAATTTAAATTACAATTTTGATTCCAATTTTTTATCTACAGGTAGTTTTAGTATATTTAATTTGTTATTCTTGTTATTAAAAAGGAGGAACATAGCTTTGTGTCCTTTTACTCCCATGAACTTCCAGTGAACTTAAATTCAAATCTATTATATTATAGATTCTGATATTAATTCTACATACTCACGCAGAAAGAAAGAAAATACTGGATTTTAAAATTAAATACATACAGGCTAGGATTAAATAGGGACTTAGGTGTTTTGAATCTTTATAAATATTTCAAAAGTTAAACATTTTTTAGATAAAATTAAAAAGATTTCCTTTCAAACAACATTTATAAGTATTATTAAAGATAGGTTTACGTTTACAAATATTAAAAAAATCTGTCGCTTTCTGCGTCACGTGATGTAAACAATCTCTCCACGAACGCTCATCGCGAAAACGTTCCTAATTTAAATTTTAAAATCATTTGTTTCTGATGAAAGGCCGAGGACGGTCTGAAATATCAAATATAATAATAGAAATAAATAAATACTGTCAAAAAAATACATTTTTAAACTTACAACCTTTAGTAGTTTTTCCTATATATATATATATTTTTACCGGCTTGAATATTTATGAGAAATTTTTTAGAAAGGAATCATTCAGCAGGATTCGAACCTGCGACCACTAACAACATAGGGGAAGTCATCAATTGGTCTGATTAGTTTTATACAGCTAGACCATGAATTATTTGACTGTCTAAAAAAGTCAAATCAAGCTTTATAAACCTATATTTTTTCCTATATCTCGTAAATAATCATCTCTGCTCTTAATCTTAATCTAAACAAATTTAGACAGACAATGCTATGGAAAGTTCCGTCGATTAACGAAATGGAATTAACAATTTATTTGTTTGAATTATATATATATATATGGGGATGATTAAATTTTCGTCTGGATGAGGTAAAAATGGAAATAAAGCTGGCATCTTATTTTAGAAGACATATTTAAGAAAATTACATAAAATATGTTAGATATACTAAAGAGTTTTTTGTTTTGTTTTTTCAATAAAATCGCCATTAGCTTTAAAAAACGGACTTTGGACTTATCTGGATGATCTTCATGTGTGCTGCCATAATCTCGCATTTAGTTCATTTTTGATGTTACAAAAAGTTTTGTTAGTCTTTTACTCAACCGAGCCCTACCCATAATAATCAAGTGGGTTGCACTCTGGGGCGTTGTGTGGCCATAGCTTCTGGCGCGAATACCAAAGCACTATTGGGTATCGTTTCCAAATTTCTGGCGGAAATAATTGCGTCATGATACACATTTTTTCACAGCGATTGCCTGCTCAACTGAGCCTATTATATTGTTCAGTCGACAAAATCAAAACAAGCAATGTTTTTCTAATTGAGTGGTTTTGCCTAGTTTTGAAGCTTTTAAAACTCTTCAACTTGAATTCACCACCATCACTTGATAAGATACAAGTAGTGTCGAAATAAAATAGTTACGTTTTTAGTGATAATAAATATATTAATTAATATAAATTATATTATAAATTTAAAAAAAATTTCGCTCTAATTTGTAATCAGCACTTTTTAAGGATATTTTTTTTTGTCGGATACGAAATTTTTTTATATCCATACCTACCCCATATATATATATATATATATATATATATATATATATATGTGTGTGTGTTTTAGTGTGTGTGTGTGTGTGTTTTAGTGTGTGTGTGTGTGTGTTTTAGTGTGTGTGTGTGTGTGTGTGTGTGTGCTATTATTAAATGAAGAAAAACAAGGACTTTTATAAATTTGATGTATCGCTTTTATTTCAGCTTAGTAAGAAATTCCAGGAAAAGAGATGTGTAATTTTTGTTATTTCCTATAGTATGTCTAATTATATGTCACATTGTCTTGTTATATGACATCTTTAAATGATGAGATTAAAGTGCGCATAAATTAATGTTTTATTGTACTGGATTGCAATCCACGAAGTTCATTGATATTTATTGAACGTTCATGAAGAACAATCAGTGAATGTGAACACAGTCGTTGATTAATGATATTCCGTACTATCGGCAGAAGGTGGCGTCAATAATTTTTTATTAGATTACGACTGTTCTTTAGCGTTGCTAGTGGTTGTGACAGAAATGAGAAAACAGTATGTGTGGCTGAATGTTTTCTTCATCCAACGGTGTTATGGGACTTCCTTATCTCTTTTAGTTTCCCTCGAAATGTATATGGGACGTTCCTTTCAGAACGAGTCTCGTAGAATCGACGATTGTCGTGCAAACAGCGTGTGTTGGTTTGATCTGAAAATAAATTGAACTTATTAAAAAAAATGCAAAAAACTGAAATGATGTATGAAAAGAACGGTATTTAGAAAGAATACATTTTGGCAGCCGAAAGCAGGTTTCGATTGCTTTCTTAATTAACCGAATTCTAATTTCGGAAACGCGCAATTAATTAATCGCTAATTAATTATGCAACGAGGGGTATATCGCTGGCGACAGCATATATGTATTAATAGGTGTAGAGAGGAAGAAAAAATTGGGAGACAGTCTAGAAACATGATATGAAAAGATAAGTAGAAAAAAGTATTGATTTCGGATAGTAGTTGAAAGAATAAAAGAAATAGATACGAAGATAGAATTCACAGATGGTATGAAAAGAGAGAGAGAGAGAGAGAGAGAGAGAGAGAGAGAATAGTTTCTAAACGATTTTTGAAATGAAAGCAATCCTTTGTTTAAAAAAAAGACAAGTATAAAAAAGACTGAGTAAGTAAAACATAAATGATATCAAGCGCGTGACAAATGAAGATATGGACTATAGACATTTTGTAACGAGAAAGAGAGAGAGAGAGAAAGGGAGAGGGTGAAAGATTAATAGAAAAGAAAGAGTATAAAAGAGAGATGAAAGTTATGTTTTGTATGCATGAGAATATAGATAAAATGAGAGAGGGAGAGAAATGTGTATATATACAGTATGGATGGCCAAAGTGATGAGAGAATGAGAAAGAGAGAGAGAGAGAGAGAGAGAGAATGGGGAGGGTACAAAGAAGATGGAAATAAGAGAGTAATGCAGTGAGATGAGAATAATAAAAATGATGAAAAATACAATTTAATAAAACCTTGCGAAATAATATTCGGCAAGAGATGAAAGACAAATGTAAAGTTATTTCATCTGAAATGAAAATGAATAATGGAAATTTGTAAATTATATGTAGACGAAAATTAGATCCGGCTGGATTTTACAAAATATCAGGAATTGTTGGGTTATTTAATATCGAAATATATATATATATATATATATATATATATATATATATATATATATATATACACACATTTATTATGGATAATAGTCGATTTTATACTTGAGTGTATACATAAGTAGTTGTAATTTTACTTGAGTCTATACTCATGTTGTGCTCAGCATTTTACTGGCATATAAACGTAAATATTTGCTGATTTTATATTTGAATCTATAGATTAACATACTTATACTTAAGTTTATTGTTAAAATCGGGTCGGAATATACGTATGTGTATCGGTAAAGTCTGGTTGGTTAATATTTGAGTCTATAAGTAAAATTAGGTTTGGTTGATACTAGATTCTATAATTAAAATATGTTCGGATTAATACTTAAGTGTATGTAAGTACAATCAGATCGAGTTAATACAAAAGTCTACAAGTAAACTCTGGTCGGTTTAATACTGGTGTCTATAGTAAAATCTGATCAAGTTAATAATCTAGTCTATAGGTAAAAGTCAGTCAGGTTGATACTTGTGTCTAGAGGCAAACTTTGGTCAAGTTAATACAAGAGACAATAAGTAAAACTTTGCCTGGACAATACTGGAGATTATAGCGAAAATATTGTCTGGTTAATATTGACTCTTGAGGCAAAATTTGTTTCGGTTAACACTAGAGCTTAGAGTTAAAATCTGTTCGACTTAATATCTCAGTCTTTAGGTAAAATCTGGAATTGTTAAAACTACAGTCTAGATGTAAAATATATTCGGCTTAATACTTGTGTCTATAAGCAAGATTTGTTCTGGTTAATACTATAGGTTATAGTTAAAATCTAGTCCGGTTAATACTTCAGTCTATAAGTAAAATCAAGCAGATTTAATATTAGAGATTATAGGTAAAACCTGACACGCTTAATGCTAGAGCATATCGGTAAAATCTTGTCTGGTAAATACTTCGGTTCATAGTTAAACATTGGTTGGTTTTATACTTGATTCTAATGGAATATTTTGGTTAAGTGTATATTTTATTCTGTAGGCATACACTCTGAATTTGGATTTTGGTCATAGTCTTCTGCAGTCCGTCTGTTATAACCCACACAACTGTCTAACTATTTAACCCAAATCTGGATAGAGAAGCAACAGATTAATAGCTTTTCCAAGGGTATTTGCGCGTAAGCAAATGCAACTGGAATTTGAAAACAGCTCTCCGATTTCTCGATTCGAGCGGATATCCACTGCACCAAAACGCACATCTCTTCAGATAATAAAGTTTTATTCATAATGCTAAGTTTTAAAACAGATAAGATCTCTTCAATTGTTACAACCAGCACGCGAATTACTCTATCCTGCTTGCCTGTCTACATGTTCCTTAATTCTAAGTTATTTTGTACTTAACGAAACAGGGAAGATATAAAAAAGTCTATATCGCTAGATAATTTCATGTATCACATTGGTCCATGACGTCGGTGTTCAATCCCAGCTGGCGATCAGATAAACGAATCGTGATTTTCTGAATAAAATAATTCTAAATGCGTTTCTTCTCATCTGGACTCGTATTACACTAAGTTAATTCTAGTAAATATATGAAAAAAACTGTGAATTTCTAAATTATGCCATGAATTCTGAATACTTGATGGCAGAAATTGTTGTATATTTTTCAAAGACGCTACTAGTCACTATTTATTTTCATTTAAAATTGATATTAAGAATCATCATTTACAAAAGGAAGAATGAAAAACGGATATATTTCAGTGTTAAAATTAATTAATAATTTAGAAGTGTTTTATCATCACATAAAATAATAAAAATATTATCTTGGACATGACGACTATATCTCTGAAATATTAACTAACAGCATTCAATCACTCGTAAGACAAAACGAGTCGGCGGATCTCTTCCTTAGATATTTTCTCAAACTTATAGATTTTTAGAACACATACAATACAGATTTAAACTAGATATACTTAGAGTGACACTTGATGACGGTTTGCGTTTCAATACCCCGCAGTACTAAATAAGAAATAGAATCCAAATCTTTAGATATTACCAGCAAAACAAGGACAACCTAACACTGTAGATAAAATAACACGTTCACTTCAATATTTAAAAGAGTTTACCTGGATCAACAAAAACCTGACGAAAGGCGCAAAAACTAAAACACTTACGATTATAACAAAGATGCGAACTCTAGACCGCATGCAAGAATTATATTGAAACAATAAACAGTTGAAATGTTTTCAAGAAATAAGCACACAATATTTTATTTTGTTTTAAGAAAAGGAAGGGAATTAATTAAATGATTCTTTTATAGCTTCCTCAAACGCTGTGTTTTTTCAAACAATTTTTTTGCAAATTATTTCTGTTTGATGAAAATACTCGAAAAAGTCGAAATTAATCTGAAGTTTTCATGAATGAATAAATATACTGGTTAATTTTCTTTAAAGCAACATCTAAATAATTCTTCACCGACACAAAACTTCGTCTATTCTGTCGAATAGAGAAATAAAGGGTATTCGTGATAAAGCTTTATTTATTTTAATTTTAGATTTAAATTCTCACATTTTGTCATATTATCAATAATTAGTCGCTATTAAGTCCAGTTTTCTTCAAGAGTCTGTCGATCAGAATTTTAAATAACATGCAATAATCATTTTTGGCGCAATTCAATTCAGATGTCGGTAAAAGTCAGGCTGGTTACCACACATTGCCTTTATGAAAAGTATGGAGACTCATCTTCGGCACGCTCCTATTGCAGCTGGATGTTCTCATAGCGGGTAAGGTTATTTCTTCTTCAACGCACTCTGTTCCTTTAAGATGTGGACGATCATGGCTTTCCATAAGTTTCTATATTCTGTAGCACAGTAATAATTGTTGTTTTAATATACCGGACTAAATCTGCCATCTACTCAGATAAGATTGAAATTAGGTGGTTCAAATGAACCACCTAATTTCAATCTTATCTGAGTAGATGGCAGATTTCGCCTCTTCCTAGCCTTAGATGGCAGATTTCGCCTCTTCCTAGCCTTTTTGATATGCCATGTGTAGTAGCAACCTCACGCCCAACTGAGCTATCATTCTCCGTCATTGACTGCGAGAGAGTTCATTCTACCCAGATAAGTAGCCTACTGCTAGGATACAGAAAAGAAACATTTTCACATCTTTTACAAATGTATTTCTGCTAAAGCGATGGAAAACAGTCAAATTGTGCTGAATCTAAGATTCTCATTTGATTACCAAAGTTAATCAACATCAATTCAAGTCAGTATTTAGATGGCAGAGGGTTTAACGCCATTTGTAATGTAAAGGAAAATGGATGTACAACCAGATGGCCAGAGCGCTAGTAACTTCAGCCCGTAAAAAAACATTTTGGTGATGGAAACAATGGCAGCAGTGCTTAGTGTTGCCGAGTATTTTGCCCCCATATGCTTCAGTAAAATCTACGGGGTTAAAGGAAAAGTCTTACTAGAGATACGTCAGAGAAAGGACCGGCAGCAAAGCTGCGATTTTCTATTGATCAAGTATAATAGATAGATTGACTGTCAAGACTGTTTGGAACTTACATTTCATACATTTCCCAAGGATATACCTTTTTTCAAGGCAATTCGTAAGGAAATGAATGCAGCCGCACTAGTTGCAAATTCAATTCGGTTCGCCAATCCCGTTGTCTGCGCTGACAAGGACAGAATTACCTAAAAAGAGAACAGATACATCTTTCGGTCAAATAACACAGAAACACCAGTTCACGTTTGATATCCGACATTAAGCACAGTCGAATCAGGAAATTACTGTAAATGAATACCGTGTACAAAACCGGTTGGGCAAGGTTTTAGAAACTTCATACAGTAAAGAATAACTTTCTATGGAAACGTCTAGAGAGCTGTGGGTCTAGAGTACTCAGTAAAGTCTACGGGACGTAAGAAGGGAAAATTGCAATGAACACAACAAAAATGTGGCATGCTACTCATATTTTATGAGACGGTAAACAAGAGATGTCCGCTAATAAAACTATTTTTTTAAATAACAAAATTGTTAGCTAAATAGAAAAACTCGCAAAAAAAAAAACTCCAAAAGAAACAAGAATTCACTTCTAAATTGATATCAATCTCTTCACATATCAAAAAGTGAGTAACTAGAAGAGTGCTTTTATATATAGAAAGTTGCTGTGTCTATGATATCATTTAAGGACGATAGACAGTGCAAAGGGAATTATCATGGCAGATCATCAGCTGTCATTGCCATGGTAACATGATACTGATATCTGGTGCGATGCTTAAAATAACAGGATATAAATATAATGAAAATGCTGATATTACTAGTTTAAAGATATTGTTGCTTATACTTATCTTCTTTATATATATATATATATATATATATATATATATGTATGCTGGCATTATTGAAGTTAACAGACGAATTAAAGTGATCAACTTTTCTTGGTTCCGAACAAAACACTCAACTTAAACAGAGTGCGAGGGAAAAAAAAAACTTTTCTATGTTATATTTTTATATACATTTGTTTTAATCAATTCATCCAAGTAAGTCGATAATGTCACTAAGATGATACAAGCCACTGGGAGTGAAAGAAAAGGAAAGACTTTACAGTGAACCGGAAATCCAATCCTTACCAGAGAAAATGAATATGCCTCTACATCTTTTCAAAAAGCAGAGAGGAGTGTGAACTGGGAGAAAGGCGAATTTACCTACTTCTATATGCGCGATAATTCTGCCCTGACAGATCTGACGTATCTTTGCCTGAGCCCCTACTTAAAAGTGATTCTTACTAAGCGATAAGCATTAACTCTGTGTATATCTATATTTCAAAGATGAGGAATTATTTACCCTACTTACACTATTCAGACTATTGTGCTCATCTTTGATGCCATTTGTACGACGTTTTGGCAGTTGTACGCTCCGGTCTTCTTCAGATTCTTGGAATTTTGAACCGACCCTTATACACTGGGGTATATCATTCTGATCCCTTGCGTATAACTTCTTTTGATAGTCAAGAATTTTCCCCCAATAATCTTCTAAGTTACTTGCTCACCACTCATGTAGCCTGGCATTAAACTCACAACTGTTTGGGTCCTTAAAGGCGCATTGCCCTGTAGATATAGACGCTGGTTAGATCCAGTGACTTGCACAGCGGCAAAAGTTTCATCCCCTTACAACTGAAATGTTTTGACGTAACCGCATGTTCTATGTTAAAAGTTTCTTCTGTCACACATCATTTGTGTAAATCTCTTCGAGCTTCCCAGTCAAATTTAATCATCATAAATTTGAATGCAATGTCAATTGTTAACAACGTCTTTTTTATTTTTTTTATTTTCTTCTTCTATGGTCTCAATAATGGTTTATTTCCATATTTTTAATATTTAATAAAAATATTTTCGTTTTATTGCCTTGTTTTAGGGAAAATGATTAAACAATTTTGGACTAGTTTTAAAGTATATTTGTAATATATATATATATATATATATATATATATATATACAAATCAAACATCCGGCCGTACATAGAACATTGTTGTCATATCTGGTCAGGTGCCCTGATATTCATCTCAGGGTTTTCGACAGGCTCCAAAGGATAATCTGTAATGTGACTGGTCCCGACCTAGCAGCTCGACTCCAACCACTTTTTCACCGGCGGGATGTTGATTCCCTCTGTCTCTTCTATAAATATATTCACAGTTTCTGCTCCGACAATTTAAATCACTGGTGTTCCTTCCACAAGAATTTACTCGTGCAACCAGACTGGCGACTTTTACAGTTAAATCAACCAAATGTTGCCGATAATTCTACTCCATCAGCTTCTTTTCTTGAACGTTCCCCCTTATACTCGCTTTCCTGACGTTTACAACCACCAGGAATTTAAATTCCCATCTCTTATACACTTCACTCCAGACCTATCTACATCACTCCGTGTATCTTGTTCTTTTCCTTTCTCTCTGTCTTTGAAACTGTATTCATACCTGTCTTTCCATTTTTCTTTAGCCCTTTCTCTGACACACCCTGTAACTGGTTTGTCTTTCTCTTCACTTTCCTCCTGCTTAAACTTTTAGTCTCTTCTACAAATAGAAAAAGTGTTTCACTTTTATTAAAGATTTATCAGAGAATGAGATATGGAGAGAATATTTGCACACACACACACACACACACACACACACACACACACATATATATATATATATATATATATATATATATATATATATATATATATAAGTAAATTTGTCACTTAGCTGATTGGTGTTATCATCAGCGTCCTTGCTCTGGAGTTTCATAGGCTGACCTGTCCGTCTACTCTTATGACACATTAACAATGCTTTCATTATAATCATTTAGTTTTCGATATTATAGTGGTGGGTAAATATATTAAGGAATTGTTTTAAAATGGCCTTACAAAATTTGATTCTTGGAGAGGAATGAAATGATATAATACCTTACCGTCTAGCCGAAAAACGGTTTAATTGTCTTAATTTGACCCTTGAATTGATGTTGAGAATTGGAAGGCCTTCAATATCGCGTATGATACTTTAAAACTCAATTTAGAGATGCCAACCAATAAACTTAGATCATTTTTCTAAACGTTCCGATCATCAAAATATACCATATATTGAGCAATAAATAATCTAAAAAATAATGCAGCTAACGAAAAAAAATACGAAAATGCTTTTGAAACACCCCAATATTCGAATGTTGTTATATGACCACGGGGATTTATAAAGAAAACTAAAATTTTCTTTCACCCCAATCGATTTTCTTACAAAAAATCAAATCGAAAAATGTCTCTTCTGCGCAACAGGTCATAAACACCAACCATCATTTCATCATATCCTACTTTCGTGTCGAATGTCAATACCTTTCCGGGGAATTAAACATGACTCTTGGCTTCCTTGTTAGTTTATGAGCCTTGTAAGAATTGACAAGTCACTTAATACCGTTCAATACCCACAATGTTATCAGATTTTATCAGCGCCCTTGTAGAAAAAAATAATAAAGTTGATTTTTTTAACTTTTAGTTTATTCTGTAAGTATTGAAATGAGCTCAGTCAGATGTAAAATTGCTGAAGAAACAGTGCAACTATACAAGAGATATTTTACAGGGAGATAAAGAGTCCCGATTCTCCTGAAATATTGACGTGACTTTTAATATTATGTTAGACATATCTTAATATTTTAGTATATATTTCAGAAAATGTGGTCACTTATGTGATTAGTTAGATTTCTAGTTCTCGCTCGATCATCGAAGTTAAGCAACGTTGAGCCTGGTCAGTACTTAGATGGGTGGCCGCTTGGGAATACCAGGTGTTGTAACCGTATAGTGACGGATGTGCGTTTGTGGTGCAGTGGATATCGTCTCGGAAAGAGAAATCGGTGAGCCGAGTTCGAATTCCAGTTGAACACCCTGCATTCACTTAAGCGCTGGTACCCTTGGGAAAGGTATTAATCCGTCCATTCCCTCCAGTTATGGGTTAAATAACAAGGATAGGACTTGGGGACCCTGCTCTTAAAAATAAATCCCAATGAATCGTGAAAAGAAAAATGTTGTAAAAATAAAATAACCTTACCCCAAATCATTGGTTATGACCTTAAAATGATCCCATAAGGATTGATAGGTCGTTAAGCCTCAAAAACAAACTAGATTTCTAACCATGAACCTCGGTGTGGTATAAGTCTACATATGAGAGAAACAGTTAGGCACCCATCGTTCGCCAGTAGTTCTTTACTCAAATATATTGGTTAGATATTTATCCATATTTCATGATTTAAAACAAGCTTCGCTTAATGATAATATATGTCCGGAAAAAGCTAATAATACTTCTTGGTTAATGACTAATTTTAGCTTACTTTCAGACAGGGTCTAAGTAGTAAATACTTTGTGAGTCTAACGGACTCGTTTGTTAACTAAAGCCATTTGAAAGGATCCTGGTTAGATATCTTTTAAATTCAGATTTGAATCAGCTGCACCAGTAGAGTGGCTTAAATTCATTGCACACGCTTACCTTTATTCAGAGCAATGGCACTTAATTAGTAACAGAATAAACTCTGTCGAGAAAATCAACCGAATTACACTCGTGCGAACAAAGAATCAAATAAGATTCTGCATAAGTAACATTTTCAGCAAGACATTATATTTTAAAGTTTTTTTGTCATTATGGTAAGTCTGTTTGGATTTGCTACACTATAAACAGAGTTGGCCAAAGGAGAAAACTTTGAATAAGTTTTTTAATTGTTGTATCTATACTACTACTACTAATAATAATAATAATAGAAATAATAAGCAATTTTTCTCTAATTCGATACATTTTCAAGCGAATCAAATAAAAGATATAATTTTGATTTATTATGTTAATGGCCGTAATTTTGTGGCTACATTCCATTAATTAGTAGTGTCGTCAAATGTTGAACGGCGAAAATGGTTATTACGAAAGCTGAATGGAATAAACTTGTAACTAATGTTGCTGGGTTAAAATTCTATAAATCTATATAACTGTAAACATTTTAAATTAAAATTTCGATTAAATATTGACAGGGAATTCTTTCTTTTAACACAGGATAAATTAAAAACATTTACTGATACATTGCTTATATATGTTCCTAAATTTCTAATTTAAATTAAATATTAACACTTATTTTACAACCGCAATTTGTTATATATGTATGTATATATATATATATATATATATACTGTCCTAAGATTTTCTATTTTCCTATTTGTTGATTAGTAGTAGTTCATTTTTTTGCTAAAATCATTTTTTTAGATAAGTTTATTACAATCAACATTCAGTAATATTAAAAAGAATTAAATGATCAACTCGATCATGTGGTTCAATAATTGTTTCCGGAGGGAAATGACATATTTCAGGATGATAACGCACCAAATCATACTGCTAAACTTGTAGTTGAATGGCACGAGGAACAGTCTTTTGACGTAGAACATTTGTCTTTCACAGCACACAGATCTTATCATCATTCAACATTTATAGTACACTATAGAAAAAGAAAACTAGTGAGAAGTCTCTATCCTCCACCATCAACATTGAAAGAACTGGAGACTGTTTTAGCTTAAGAATTTATAAAAATTCTTCTGAAAAAAAAATTGAAACATTTTATGAATCGATCCCACGCACAATTCAAGCTCTAATTACTGCAAAAGGCGGTCCAACCCCAGAGTAGAATAACAAATTTGCTTGAAATTTCAAAGTGCTTCAGTTATTTTTTCTAAGCCCCGTATATATATATATATATATATATATATATATATATATATATATACATAAAAAAACATAAACATGTAGGTAATATCAGACAGATTTTGGTCAACCATACGGTGACCTGAGGTACCTGCAGATATTGGAGGCCATGTACATCAAATCGAAACAACCAACACTCAATAAAATCAACTTTAAAACAGAAAATAACATATTACATTGCATTTGACTACACGGTTTTGTTGTCATTTCGTGCTATCCCGCGGTGTGACGTCATAAAACCGCATCGCAAACTTAAGAACTGCGTTTATTATTTTTGGTAACTATTGCCGTTGCCAAGCGGAGTTTTATGTCAACACAAAATAATATCGTCGGTGATGGTGGATTTTATAATATTTCAGTTTAAACAACCGCTCTGAAGATGGCTCATGTGAGCCGAAAGCTTAGAAGGAAATTAATAAATAATTATCCAAATGTTGGAGAATTTTTGTTTTTATTTTCAACCGAAATTAAAGCAAAAATACGATGTTTAGAACGGCTCATGATTAAACATAATAGACATTCATTGTCTCTTATATTTAACAGCGTATGTTTAGAAAATTACTTGCTGCCTCGATATACTATATATATATATATATATATATATATATATATATATATATTAATGAAAAGTCAATTTTTGTTTTCGCCTACGGGTATCGTTCTGTGATGGACTTTATCAAGACAAAGCGATGAAATGAATTTTATTTTAAATAATGTATCTATAAGCATAAATTTATTTGAAATAAAATTTATATCTATGCCTTGACAAGACAGGACGAAACGCCTAGGTGGGAAAAATTTAGTTTTCCTTTTGTCTTCTTTATTTAACGATAGTGTCTTTTACTCGATTTTATAACTGAGTATAATTTTGGACACACACACACACACACACACACGCACACACGCATGCATATATATATATATATATATATATATGGTCTTTAGCGTGATCGTTTTTCTTTTATTGTTTCAAGGTGGATTCACACATATAACATAAAGCTTTTAAAAGATAAGTAAATTCTAAATATAACTGATATGTTTTAGGTAATTTCATCCATTTTGATTTTATTCAAAGATGAAACATTTCAGATTGTCGGAGATTGCTTTAAGTTTTTGCTGTTCCCAAGGTGTCTTCATCAAAGGACTGACCGGACTATGATTGAACGAGAACCAGTGTGTTCATTGTGATCTAATCATAAGCTTCGATACATGAAGATGCATTTGAGAAAAATAAATAATTTAATAGGGAACATCAGTATAACTATTGTTTTGTATTGGGATTAGGATTTTTTTTGCTAGATACGTATTGATGAATCCAGTGTGAAATTGAGCGTGTGTCACACGTTTGGCAGTCTTAGAAGTTGATAACATTGGGTTATATATTAAATAATCATAGATAAGATATAAAACATTTATTAATAGCCACCATTTGAGAAATTTGGAAGCACTATACTAAACAAATTGATCTAAATTAATGTTCTCCCCATCCACTAGATTCTATCAATTCTTATGGTTGCTCCATAACATTTCCTCTGCATGGCTTGGAAAAATATGCCATTATGTTTAATCTACTTTGTTTAATTTATATTTTATGCAGAACGTTCAGATACTAAGTAAAAGTGTTTTGCGTTTTGTATTTATTAGTTTATTTACTGTTAAAAAAAGAGCTGAACAAACCTTTAAGCGAACAAATCTCAATTTTTTACGATTGTAGACTAAGTCCCTTTAATGTCTGCAGATACGACGACCAAGCTTTTCTCACAAGCTATTATTATTATTATTATTATTATTATTATTATTATTATTCATTATTATTATTATTCATTATTATCCTTATTATTATTATTATTATTATAGATATATACAGTGTGCGATGGATCAATCGTCGTCTAAATTTCGCAAAAATGAAAGTAACAATGGCATCTCATTTGAACAGCTATATTTACCAAAATTACACAGTAATATTTTTAAATAGGGGTAAATTTATTCAATAAAATCGTCATTGGCTTTAATCATTGCGTCCAGACGACTTCGGAATCTTCTGCAATTGTCTCCTTGTTTAAGTTGACGAATGCTGCCATGATCTTTTCCTTCAATTCAACTTTGTTTTACGATGGGTTTGTTTGGTTTCTTGCTCAACCAAGCCCCACACATAGTAATCACGAGGGTTGAAGTTTGGGAAGTTAAGTGGCCAAGTTGATTGGATGATGCGGTCGCAGAAATTGTAGATAGCCAGGAATTGAGTCTCCTGTTTTATGTGATATATTGCATGTCTCTGTTGCCAGACAGGGTCTTCCAGCAGATACCATCTTGACGCAGGACATCACTACCGCTATAAGTTAATTGGTGATGGCCTACGTGTTGAGTTTGATGACACTCAGGAACAAATTATCAGAACGGTCAGGGAAGTTGCCGTACCTTCGTAATGACAAACACACTCATAAAACCTTTTTCCGAATCATTTGCACTGTCCACAGATGTACACCCATACACTTTGAAATGTTCGTATTGGAGCTACCGGCACGAATGCCAAGCAGTGAAGCATACCGTTTTTTTTAATTCTGGAGGAATTAACTGCGTCATGGCGTTCTATTTCTGACAGATGTTGCGCAACTGGCCCTACTATTTTGTGTAGTCGATAAAATCGAAAACAAACGAACCTGCGCAAAATTAAAAATGTAAAAGTATGACAATTTATCCATCGCTTCATGTATATCACCCCTTCAATATATTTTCTCCTATGATTATCTGGCAAAACCAAGCTTAGTAAATACCTCTGCCTAAAAATGTATTTATTGGTTTCAGGATATTCTTCCATCGGACATATACCCTCGGGTAAAAGCTTTTTTTCGATATCGCCTTATAATTCAGCAACCCTAAGCAAACGATTTCGACGAATGACATCGTAAAGGATTAGATGTGTATCGATAAATCTTTTTCAAAACGCAAAGGGCGAGCATGTATTGAATATCATATCCAGGTTCATCGTTTTTCCTTTCTTTATCACAAGGTACATTTAAAATCTCATTTCTCTTCACGCACTTCCAATTTTTTTTCCTTCCCCGCCGTCATCGTTCATCTTCTCTTTTTTGCTTGTTTTCCATCATCTTTTTTCTACATTTTATTTTGTTTTAATTTTATTCTTTATTGGTATATTAAACTCAATCCTCTTGAATCGATTTGACTTATACCTCTCTTCTTTGATTCTCCAATTTCTCTGTCCTCTCCTTATTTTATGCGTTCCTCTTCTTGAACATGATATTCCACTTGTTCTTATGCCTTAGAAATGTATTTTATTTCATTAACTAATTTCTTCAACTGATTTCACCATCACCTTCAAAGTTTGATCTTCTTTAATATCGTCATCATTCTCCCTTTTTAGTTCTTTGCGTCGTAGTTATCTCCCTTATATACATTAACTGATTTTTCCCCAAACTACTACTACTACTACTATTTCTTCTTCTTCTTCTTCTTTTTCTTCTTCTTCTTCTTCAATACACGCCAAATTTGCATGCTACGGTAGTTCTTCCTTTTGTTTTCTTCGACTGATTTCTCCATTCCACTAGAATTTCTTCTTCAAGTTTTATTCGTCCTATTTTCATTCCCTCGCATTTATTTTCCTTCTTCTTTTCCTCTCCTTTAATACTACTCTCCTCGTATTTGTTATCGGTGTTCTTTCTCTTATTCTCTCTCTTCGACATTTTTCTCTACGACCTTTTTCCTCTTTTCCTTCACCGTCGTCTTCCTTTATCTATATGTCGTTTCCTCTTAACTTCATTGCTCCCTTTATTCACCCTGTTTTTTAGTAGTCTGCATTCTCCATCCTCCAAGATATATACTATTTTTTTTTAATTTGTTCTTTTTATTTTATCGCCGCCATTTTGCTTCCTTTCCAACCCACATTCAGCATAACGATCTGATCTGCTTTGGAGCGATGTATTCGCTTTTATTATGGCGAGTCAAAGGGCTGGATTAACTCGTTGCCAATACATAGAACCACTATAGGTATGAAGTTAATGGAGCGTGTCATATTTTACTGTTCCATCATTTTCCTTCCTCTGCCGAGCTCGCCTGCATCTCTCCCCTCACTCTCACCAATTCATCGAACCTCCCGTTATAAATCTTTTCAGTCACTTTGCCAATCACAACGATATTGCCGAGCACAAGAGTCATGTGGCTCCTGCCATGTCATCTTGATTGTCTACGAAAGCGGGTGAAGTGAAGGAAAGAAAGTTGGACTTTCCCACTCTACTCTAATATGCACCCCGACCATTGTCTGCCAAAAGCCGTTCACCATCCATCAAAAGATCTAGTAACAATAATAATTCAGCAAAGAAAGCTACGCTGAATAGAGTGGAAATAGAGTTAGTGTTTGGGCCATTGGGAAGGCCATGGCACTGGCTGTTTGACGGTGATGACGTGGAGAACAGCAATTATGACGAGAATCCATTGTTATTCTTATGCGCAGAGAATAAGCGGAGAATGAGAAATTAACGTGAAGGCTCGAGTCAAGTATAAACTTCCAGACTGACGAAATCATCTGAATCCTCTTCGCACAATCAGCTGATTGCTTCCATGTTGGTCTATTCTTCTTCTTCTTCTTCTATGTGCCCTGTCTCTTCAGGACGTAGCCGGTCATGGATCTCCACGTCTCCCTATCCCTCGTGGCTCTTAGTATGTTTGCTTCTGTTGCTCCTGGCAAACCCCGTTCCGTTATCCAACTGATCAGACCCTGCAAATATATTATCCGCTGCCTTCCTCTGTCTCTCCTTCCTTCTATCTGACCAGTCAGTATCAGGTTCTCAAGGCTCTCTTTCCTCATTGCATGTCCCAGGAACTTCAGTTGTCTCTTCCTGATGCTCAGCATCAATTTCCTTTTTGTTGCCATTCTTTCCAACACCTCCTCGTTGCTTGCATGCTCAGTCCACGATATCCGTAGCATCCTTCTGTAGAACCACATTTCGGCCGCTTCCAGTTTTGTCCTCATTTTCGATGATATTGTATAGCATTCACTGCCGTATTGAAGAACTGACATCACGTAGCAGTCTAGCACTCTTTTCGTCGTTTCTATTGAGATTTTCCTGTGTGTTAGTATTTTGCTCATCTTCTGGAACGCGTCCTTTGCCATGCCAATTCGCCTTCGGATCTCCGTGTCGCACTTTCCATCTTCTGTTAGAACACTTCTTAGGTACTTAAATTTTTGTACTTGCTTGATTCTGTTATCCCCCACCTGTAATTGGCATTTTGGGTTGTATCTTTTGATAGGTTAACTTTAAGGAAATATTCATTTAAAATGCAGAATAATTATTTAAAAAATGCTAAGCGTTTTAGCAATAGTGACAGTTATAGAGAAAAACAATTGGGATTTACAATTATTAATTAGTTTTAGAGATTGATGAGCTTCATTTCTTTTTATTAAAAAACTAGCAGTATAACCCGGCGTTGCTCGGGTGTAATGAAAACTTTTATATATATATTATCGATTTTCTGCACTATTGTAAGAACTGCAACCTTGAAACTTCTGAATGTTGTTTATCATGTCTTTGTCTATGAGTGTATCAATTTGATTAAAATCGGACCACTCCTTCTATAACCCGATTTTTCCGATTATCGATATTTATCGGGGGTACCTTGACACAAAACTTAACCAAGAACACTCGCAGACGCTTATAGTACAATGTAAATTTTCAAGAAAATCGGTGCAGCCGTTTCGGAGTCTATAGGTAACGGACACACACACAGACACACACACAGACAAAGTTCCATTCATAAATAAATTTAGATAGATAATTACATTTACATTATATTCAATTACATATCCCCAATTATGGGCATTAGTCCGAGTGATTAGAACGTTTGTCACTGAGGGTTACTTCTTAGTGTTATCGGATTAAGAATGTGATCACAGAGTGTCAGATTGGGAAATTGCTGGAAATTAGCACCACAGGTTAAACAAACCTTGTAAGTGAAATTGAACATATATAACCGTCAGTATCTGTGCTAACATGAAGTTACGTGTTTTCTTGACGTAGGTTTGCATTTAATTCGCCTTGATCTGACTGCAGATTATGCCAGATGAATGCGCCCTCATCTAGAAACTAATGTATGCTCAGCACATTTTCACCACCCGGATAACTCACAGGTGGGCCATTCCAGTGTTGAACAACCATAAATCTAAGTAGGCAACTGCATCCGGGATTGCATAGCAGCCCTAGTAGAGGTGAATACAAATAGTCAACTATTATTTAAAATAACTTGTGCAGCATATCAATTAACTTTGGAATAGTTTTGGAGTGGAATTCCGCAGGTTTTGATGTGAGCAATACTTTCGAGGAATGTTTAGATCTGGGTATTCATCGTGAAATCATTTTACTGCGATCGAAATAGCTAATATTTTAGTGCCAGACCAAATGAGTATTGTCGGTGGAGAAGAACAGAAAAATTGAGTTCAAAAATATTTTCCTGTCATTCATGTTGTATGTGTCGTTGCGTTTTTCCTCTTCATCTACTTTTTAACTAAATTTATATCTGTAATTTGCAAACTCTGAACATTTAAACATATATTTGTATTTCAATGCTTTTTAAGGACTCCGAATGAATTCCCCTTCAACGATCTTATCTTATCCGTAATATCATTTTTTCATGAGCGTGGTCAGTTATATTCTTGTCAATGGACTTATGTTTACGGCAAACATGTGTTTGTAAAACGGTTAGTCAAGATGTTAAATTCGACTTTAATATTGACTATCACAAAATGAAATTACAGGACCAGTAAAACGTTGTGACGACTGATGTGACTGAAGAAACTGAAGAACAACCTCTGCACATTTCGTCAATCGACACGTTGGATGATCTTCTTTGAAAAGTACAATAGCTTGACGCTCAAAATCAGTGAGCTGGTTAGCCATACGATAAGGGCAGATAAGAAGACGAAAATCGTCTACAAAACAATCAGTTAAAAGAAAGTAAAAAAGAACGCAATCAAAACTTTAACGCTTACGCGCTATTTGGTGTTTGCGTAAAGAGTTGTAATACATTATATTTTACAAAAGAAAATTTTAAGAATGAAACCTCTTATGACAAGCTATGTATACAGAACTAAAATGAATGAAGGCATTAAAAAAATTAGCAGAATACCACAGAAGTTGTGCTCTGGCAGAAAAATCACATACTAGGAAATTATTACAGCCTTGGCTCCAAACATATTTAGCCATCAAGATTACACATAGATTTCGCAAGTCGAATAAACAAATTACATCATCTTGCGGTAGTTGATAACTTTAATTAGTTCCCTGAAATTTATAAGTGCAAAAAACAAAATCTACAGCTAAACTGAATTATTTACACAAATTGTTTACCAGATATGTCTTTCCGGATCTCATAATCTCGGGTAACTGTGAACAATTCACTGCTTACAAATTTGATAGTTTTTCGTAAAATGATCACGATTAAACATGTTATTACACCGCTGTATTACCCAAGGTCAAACGTATAAAGCAAACGGTTTGTGAGTAATGAAAAGTAGCTCAACATATATTCTTGAGAGTATACAGAATAATGTCGAATCCAAATGCACACTCAGGTATGTCGACAACAGAATTGATGTTCGCCAAAAAAAAAAAAAAAAAAAAAATTAAATCAGTTTTAGCCGAGTTGTTATCTCATTAAAATATGACAAGAACAGATAACAAAAATCGACACTAATTCTTTTTGCTTTTTGCGTTTTGCTGAGTATATCGTAATAGAAAAAAATTGAGATGAGGCTGAAATAATGTCTCAAATTAGAATATATGGTAAAAGAAAAAACACAAAAGACATTGCAATCGTATATAGAAGTCTTAATAAAGAAAGGTCTGCAAAAAGTAAGCATGTATTGTATTATAATTTTGATGTACCAACATCCCACGAATTCGATGAACGTACAGCTACGATTTCCAGAAAAAGTAAAAGAAAAGATTAGACGTTTACACTAAACGTAAAAAATACAAAGTTCCGAACGTAAACGAACTCGCCAGAAAGAAGAGTGGGTAAATACTAATAAATAAAATAATTTCAAGGTGTCCTGGAGTTTGTTTGTTTTTTTTTCTCTGTATCACGGTATCATCTGCGTGTCTTAGCTTGTTAAGATTGTACAGAGATATTAAATCCTCGTAGAAGCTTCAGCTTCCTCAAGAAGGCTCCAGTGTTAAGGATGAATAAATCTAGTGAAAATAATAACTTGGTGTTAATAATGATTTACTGGTAAAAGTTCTACTATTTAATCCATAGGGCATCCAAGTGAATATATTATTTCTGACAGACGTCTTGGCGAGTAGCCTAAGCAAGACTTACTATTATAACTGATAGATAGCAAGTTATAACATTTTATTTTACTGCTTTGTCTATGAGATCCTGTGGATTTATTTCTGCGCCTGCCATCAATACATTACCATCCATATGTCTTATATTGTTAAGATTGCGTGAATAAAATTTGGTAGAATCTTCAACTTCCTTAGGGTAGTTCCGCTATAGATGTATAATTAATCCCATGAGAAGAATATTTAGTAATAGAAAAGGCATGTTACATATTTCTAAATGTTATTCTATATATATATATATATATATATATATATATATCCGATGAACTTAGATCACTAGTGCCCCCTAAATACGAATTTGAACGAGATACTAGATTAGCAACTAGATCCCACCCTTTTACAGTGAAACCGATAAAATGCAGCCGTAACTTCTACTCCAATAGTTACTTTCCTCGCACTTCCCGACTGTGGAATTCTCTTCCAAACGATTGCTTTCCCGACGGCTACAATCTCCAGGAGTTTAAATGTAAGGTCAATAGACACCTCCTAACACACTAACCTGCTCCCATTCTATCAAGCACTCTTCCCATCTATCCAACCCTCATCCTCGCTATCCTTACTCATCTGTCACCTTCCTCCTGACATTCCCTATGTCTAACCACTCCTTCTCTTTATCTTCCCCTACGTAGCCCCATGCGCAGTAGTGGCAGTGGAATGCCTTGCTTGGGTTGAAATGATTAAAAAAAAAATATATATATATATAGGGCATAAAACTATTGTCTATACTTGCAATTATATTTTTATATTAAATTATTGGGTAATTATCTTTGCTAGCAGGTTTACTCAGCATATATTAATTAACCCAAAAGCATCAAATTCTCATAAGTTATATAAATTCATTTATTTATATTAATTTATGTATTAACTAATTTGTTAGTTGTTTTAAAGCAAGAGTGACTGATAGTTAATTACAATTCTATTAGATTGTTTCAAATTGTTTAGAGTAACATTAAAAGGATGCTTTTCAGATATCAGATTAATTATTCTTCTTAAACTTGTACCCGCGTAATTTATATTTTTGACATTACCATTCAATCTATTTGATGTTTATGCTGTCGACAATAGTGGGAAAACATAGTACAATTGATAGCAAAGAAAGATAGTTTGTTTGCAAATCAATTTTTATCTGATTTCGAAATACATATGAACCTTGAACGTAAAAAGCTATCGGAATAGAGTTAATATGTATCAAGAAAATTACAAAAATGGTAGTCAGTGAAAAACATAATTGTACATATAATGTTCTCATTAAAAACGGTCGTTTGCTTTTTCATTTCATAGGCAGGAGTTTTACTTACAGAAAATAAATTGGTAAATGATACCTTCGATGGTTTCTGATCGATATGAATTCACTATTTATAAAACTAATAATATAATTATTGATAACAGATAATTATCACAAAGCATAATTATTGTAATTAATTATTAGGATTAATTATGATTTATGCATCGCCAATTTTTAAACAAGTTTGAGAAAGAATAGGAAAGCAGGAAATACAAAGATTCTTACTGCATTTTCTTATATTGGTATTAAAAAAAGAGGAAACAAAAATAGAGGTAGCATGTAACGGATCACGAATTTTGAACTCACATTAAAATTCAGATTCCCGTTTGGTCATCATATTTAAACAATATCGAGGCTGTTCAGTACTTTGGTGAATGACTGCTAGGAAATTCCAGGTGAATGTGTGCGCGAGGTGCAATGGTTATATGCCCGGAATTGGAAATCAGAAAACTGAGTTCAAATTAGAGTCAGGTTCATTATATTCACTTGGATGCCCTATGGATTAAATCGTAGAACTTAAAATCATTATTAACACCAAGTTATTATTCTCACTAGAATTAATTCATCCTTAACATTAGAGCCTTCTTGAGGAAGCTGAATTCTCTACGAGGATTTAATATCTCTGGGCACAATCTTAACAATATAAGACACGCAGATGATACCGAAATACAGAAAGATATCTCCAGGAAAAACTGCAGTATAGAAAGTATGAAGAAAAAACTATCCGTGAACTCTAAAATGTCAGCATGAAACAAACTCAAGAGGCAAACTAGGAATTGGAGATGTCTACTTCATTTTCCAAGTTAGAACATATCATCCCTGACTGTAATTTAAAGTTACTACAGTTTCAATGTATGTGCGTTGTCGAATGGATGTGCGTTGTGGTGCAGTGGATATCGATACGGAGCGACAAATCGGGGAGCCGAGTTCAAATTCCAGTTGAATTCCTTGCATTCACTTACGCACAAATACTCTTGGAAAATATATTAATCAGCTCCTTCCCTCCAGTTATGGGCTAAACAATAGGGCAGATTGGGTTCTACAGCCTTGGTTTGCAACCAGTCTATCGCAGAAAGCAATGGCAACCTACTGTGTGATAATATTCTGCTCAGTTAGTCATGTCTCTTTCGAGACATGATCGCCCAAAACGTGTATCACTTATGGCATTTAACTGACTGAGAGTTTCTATGCGTATGTCTTTGTTTATATTCATTAAGTTCATGTTAGAGTAGAAATATTGTTCATTTCCTTACGCGCAGTTGAAACAATGAAAAATTAACATGCGATTTGCAATGAAAACCCAATTATGCGACATAAAGCCAAACATCCCGTTGAATATTTAGAGCATTTGTGTGTGTGTGTGTGTGTATGTGTGTTTTTGAGTTAATTTTGTAAATCAATAATCTATATTTAAAGGTGTTTTAATACAGAATTCAATGCATAGATTATCGTCTAAATTAGGCAAAAATGAAAATAAACACTTAAACATACTGAAATGTGAAAGACGCAAATGTCAAACTGTATAGCATGCCGTTTCCAAATTTCCGGTCGATTAAATTGCATCATGGTGCTCATTTTCTCACAGATAGTACCCAACTGACCCTACTATACTGTGCAGATGATAAAATAAAAAACAAACAAACAACGCGCATGCGCGAAATTAAAAGTATCATATGGCAACAATATACCCACTGGGCACTGTACAAATTTAACATCTTGTATGACAATCAATGTGCAACGAACAAACTATTCTTCTGTACAATTATGCAAAACAATTTTACCAAACAACTATTCACGGCATTCTTTAAAGTTAATTTTCTTACCTTGAAAGTATAAATTGTAATAATAATAATAATAATAATAATAATAATAATAAAAAGCAAGTTACAAATGTAATCATTTTGCTAATCCGTCCACAAACTTGCACTTTCCAGTAAAATATTTGCTCTCATTTGTTTCAGTAAAGTGTCCAGCCGAGCTCGATTAATGCTTCTATTGCACATGCGCAGCGCTTATGAAGTTGGTTAATTTCAACGGACTGAATCTTTGATCTTTTACGTTTTCAGAGAGAGACGTTTGCTCAAAGATTTTATTCCACTCCACTGCACTAAGTAGCTCCGACGACGTCAACAGCCAAGAAAAATGAACTCATAAACAAATAAATAAATGATTGTTTTTTTTTACTTCACTGCGCTGGAGTTAAAAATAAAAACCCACCAGAAATAATATTTTAACTTTATTTCTCTTTTCACTTAAAACAATATGTTGAGTGTCCAATAAACATACAGGTGTCGAATTTTTGGTGTTGTTTATATTTTATCATTTTCTTAAATGCACAGAGATTATTCAAGAAAATACAGGGTGCGATGGATAAATTGTCGTTTAAATTACGCTAAAATGAAAGTAATATTGACATCTCATTTTAACAGATATATTTACAAAAATGACAAAAATATCTTGAAATACTAGTGAGTAAATTTATACAATGAAAGCGCAGTTAGCTTCAATCAAGGCCTCCAGGCGATTTAGGAATCTCTTGCAACTCTTTCGGGCAGTTTCTTGATTAAGTTGGTGGATATTGCCATAATCCTTGTTTTCAGCCACTCTTTGGTGTTAAAATATGTTGTATTGGTCTCTCGCTCAACACGCCCCATACATAATAATGAAGGGGTTGATGTTCAGGGAGTTAGGTGCCTACATATAGTGAGGATGTGGTTTCAGAAATTTTATGACAGCCATGAATGGATTCTCTTGCTTATGTGTCATGGTGTCTATTTCTGCTGCAAGACGTAGGATCTTCCAGCAGCCATTTTCTTAAACTAAAGCAGAACTAACACCTCAAGTTAGTTGATATAGGTCTTTGTGTTGACTCTGAGACCTTGCTGGAAGACAAATAGAGGCATAACGCCGCCATCACTAGTTATCACCACAAACACCATCGTAATCACTGTTAGTCTTATCCGAATTTTTGTAAATCTTCTGAACTCTCCTCAGTTTGACACCCAAACACCCTGAATAGTGCGTATTAGAACTTCAGAAGCAAATGTTTAGCAGTATAGCATGTATTTTAAGATTATATTATTGAAGTGATTCTTTACACCATAAATATTTTATTACTTAACTGAGGTTCAGAAAAGTTTCCGTATATATATATATATATATATATATATATATATATACAAGACATTTTACGCATCGCATACCGTATAATGAAAAAAAAAACAGCAGCTAATTTATATCAACCATGCATAAGTGTTCTGCGGGAAAAAAATCATAGTTATAATATTAACGTAAAATAGCGCGACTGTTCCCAAGTTAGAGTCTATGAGTGTTAGCTAATATTTAAACATCAGTAACTGTTCGTTTTTTCAAACCGAAACAGGATTTTTACTATACAAGAATGAGTTGTGATTATGTTTCTAATCTTGTAAATATGTAAACATTAGTGGAATTTTAAAAAAAGTTATGTAATTTTCTAAATTACTAGTACAGCTATAATTTAATTTGTTTGAATTATTATAGAAAATTTATCTAATTCTGAGGCTTAGTGAAGTGTTTATTGCTGAATTTAAAATAATATTTGTCTCATCTTGGTTTGTACTTCAAAGTTAAACGGTGGGTTGAACCAAAAATGTTTCGATTTCTATTGTTGTTTTTCGTTTGTTTGTGTGGTTGAAATTTGTATTCTAAAATGTTCTTATGGGCAGACATTTTAAGGCATTTTCATAATGTTTTTACTTCTTGTCGAAGATTGTTTGACGAATTTTGTGATAGTCTGTGCTCTATTCCGTTATTGATGTGTTTGTTTATGCCGGTTGGATGGTTTTTAATTCTAAGTTAACCGGTTGGTTGTATCTAAAAAATGTTTCGATTTATATTGTTGTTTTTCGTTTGCTTGTTTGGTTGGTTGACGTTGTATTCTAAAATGTCTTTATGAGCACAATTTTAAGTCACTTTCATAATGTCTTTTCTTTTTATCTAAGATTGTTTGACTAATTTTGCGATAGACTGTGCCCTATTCCTTTATTGATGTGTTTGATTACATCCTGTTTTTACGTACTTAAAAGTTGCGTTGAAAATTCCAGTCGCGCGTTAGTAAAAAATATCCCTGTTCAAGCGTTTGAAAATCCGTAAAATCCGTTAGTGTCTGAAGATACCGAAAGCTTGAATCGAAGGTTGCAGAAATAACACATTTCTAAGTGAAAAAAATATATACGTGTGTGTGTGTATGGGGGGTGTTCACTTAATTTCATTGATATATATATATATATATATATATCAATGAAATTAATTTATCAAACGCTTTTTATCACTACACAAAATATTTAATGTTTAAGAACTTATTATTTTTCATCTATATATCTTACGGATATATATATATATATATATATATATTCTATGACCCTATGTTGTCATTGCTTGAACAATCACTGGATGAAATATTAAATAGGACACAGTTATATCTTTAACCAGAGCGGTGTCAGTTCACCTTCATGCGGTTTTCTGTAATATTTTAATCGGTTTTAAAGAAAAATATTCCATTGTCATGAATGATATACCGTGATATACATTGCTTTAGAAAGACCGAGTAGCCTGAACTGTTTCATAAAAATTAGCCATTATTCTTGTTATTTTATATGTGCATTTTTTTCTGGATGGAAACTAAAATCATTTGAGTCGAAAGGAAATGTTCCCATCATGGCAAACAAAATCAGTGTTTATAAGAGTTCTCTCTTGAGCAAATGCAGATTTGCGTACGTTTCTGACTAAAGGAAAATGAAATAAAGTGCTCAGCATGATTAATTTGTTCGTGTGTAAGATTTTAATGCAGTTTATACGCATGCGCATCTGCGCACTTGGCTGTCTGCGCTTTCGACATTTGGAAGGTATGTTATGAAGCATTTTTTCTTTCTTTTTTTGTTCTCGAATTTTCCTTTTAGCAGGAAATACGTTTCACTCAAAATGAAAATGCAGACTTGCGTAAAAACGATCGCATTCTGTTCTCTTCCCGAGGTCAGATTTAAGTCTAATGGATAACAAATACAGTTCTCCAAAGATGGCGGTTAAAAAAATTCCCCTCCTCGAATGCAAACAAAATGGACACTCATCCAAATTCCCAGGCTTCGAAATGAATTTCACTTATTTTAAGTATTGAAACACATGAACAAAAAGTTTCTCAACTGTGCTTGTCTCTCTTCATAGAAAAAACGTGTCTTTATCAAATATTTGATCAAATTTCTTGGCTCTATACTTTTATCTCTACTATTTCTAAACATATTTCTGAAGTTTATTTGTTGCTCCTTTACACTTTGTATTAAATTAATTATCGTATATTTCCGCGTATAAGGAAGACCTGTAGAAAAGACGAAGTCGAAAATAAAGAAAACTATAGACTTACAATCATTAATTTATCCTATACCTGTAGTATAAGACGACTGCTTATTGATTATACACAGATAATGTTATTGGACATTTTGTTTCTTACTGCATTTAAAAAAGTAAGAATAAAAATAAAAAAAGAAACGATTCTATATCATGTTTTTCTTAAACATGTCCTCTAATAAGGATATCAATGTTTTGCCTAAGTTTCGTCACGTGATCTGTTGTGAATACTGAGTCTTCTTCATCTTTCTCTTCTTTTGTTATATCTAAAGAGTCACAAACTGCCTGGTATACTATAGCCATTTACTTATACTTATCAATATAAATTAATGTGATGAGAAATTAATGTTATGTCATTCTGTTTGTTATCACTGCCGTAATTGACAGTGTCTATTGAAATTTCAGCATAACAATTTCAACATAACTTACACAGATACAAGTTGATTTCATTGATATGGAATTAATAGGCCCTTATGAAGTTATGCCAGTAACCTGGTTCACACTCCACCCACGTCTATTGAACTGGTGTAGAGGCTCATCCCTTGTTCCCTGTTTAGGATGTGGTTTCCGGCATTCTCTCTTCTAATTTTTCACTCTTACGTAGCCCCGGCACATCAGTGTCATTAACGCCTTGCTCGGGGTGATATGATTGAAAAAAAAATATATATATATAACATATAAAAGAGTTCATTACTTTTATTATTAGTTTATTTTTTAAGTGAACGTTTTCGATTAGGTTATTAGCCAATGTTAGCCTGACAACAAACATCAGTCATGATTTAAGTTTTCTTTTTTAGAATTGTAGTATGCCTTGTTGTGCAATGGATATCGGCGCGGAATGAGAAATTGGAGAACCGATTTCGAATTCCAGTTAGATTCGCTGCATTTACTTACGTGCAAATATCCTTGGGAAATATAATCCGTCTGTTTTCCCCTAAGCTATGAGGTAAATAGCAGGACAGATTAGGTTCTACAGCCTTGGTTGACAATCAGAATATGGCATAAAGTCATAACAACCTATTACGGAAAAAACTTCTGCCCGGTCAGTCATGTCTGTTTTGAGACATGATCGCCCAAGTGTGTATCATAAATGGCACTTAATTGATTGAGTGATTATAAAAACAACCTCCGGCAATTTTAATGTTGTTTTTGCTATTTAAAGGTCATTTTATACGTGGATATGTAAAAGTCTAAATTGTCTGATTTTGTTGTATAAGTCAGGGTCATTTTTACATTTGAATGATTTTGCATTGTGATTTTGTTGTTTGTTTACTGTTAAAAAAGAGCTAGTTTAATAGATTTAAGCTGACCGAGTTAATTATTTAATGCAGCACTATTAAACATGCTTGAGCTTTTTTTATTTTCATCTGTTTTATTAATATTCAGACATATAAGTCAATGTAAAAATCATAATTAATAAAATTGCTATGATTGTAAACAGATTTCTGAATACTATAATTTCAATAGTGGCTTCCCCAAAGACACTCTCGTCGGTTCTGCTTTTTAATAAAGATCTGTGTAATAGCATACTCAATACATTCGTAACCAATTAAGCATAATACAATAAAGTTTATGAAAGCAGCCCAAAATCATGATATTCAGAACGATGGAGCTGATTCATTCGTTCTGGAAAAAAACTTTTTCTTTTATTTTTCAATACCTCCAAGTCTAAGTAAGTATGAATTCATTATAACACTATATATATCAAGGAAAAATGTAACGCATCATCGAAAATATTTATAAATTATAATCTATTCCAACGTCAAGTTGTTAACAACTGCATAATCAGAACGAAGTTAAAAATGTTATAAATTTATGCAGAACGTTTTTGAAAATTTAAAAAAAAACCAACATAACAGGAAATCTAGACGCTTGACAAAAACCTATTCGATGGATATACAGGGTGTAAACGATAAATTGGCATTTTGAGATCTCAGACTTTAAACCTTGATAAAGAAGGGACATTTAAAGACATTTAAGATTTGCGTATGTTTATTTAACTGTTTTATTAAATACAAACATTTTATTCTATGCGTCCACCTTCTGCGTCCACAACTTGCTGAATGCGAGCCCTAAAAGCACGACAGGCCTTGACAGCTAACTCTTTCTTGATATCGCGGAATGCTCGCCTTACGGAGGTCTTCAGTGAGGCCACACTGTTATGGGGGCGAGCATTAGAGACTTTCTCAACATCGCCCCATAACCAATAGTCGCAGGGGTTCAAATCTGGCGAACTAGAGGGCCAGATATTTGAGGGCACAAAAAACGGCAACTCTCTCTTCAAGAAGGTCTGCACTGTTTTTGACCCATGAGCAGGTGCAGAGTCCAGGATGAATATCATTTTGTTGGGATCATCGTTCTTCTTAATCCAGGGTAAGAGAACTTCCTCCAGAATCTTCAGATATTCCGCCATATTGATCTTCAGGCCAACTTCAATGAAGTGACGGGGCATGACTTTCCCATCGCTGGCAATAGCTCCAAACACCATGACAGAGACAGGGTGTTTACTCTGCATGACTGGAGGAACACAAGAAGGGTCAATGGCGATAACTCTTGAGTTTCTGCAGTTGGCGACTTCGTCTACCACGAACTTTTTCTCTCCACAAAAATGCGAACGGTACCACCATGGTGTTTCGGGTGATTGAGTAGCAAGTGGCTTCTCTCTTTACGAATGGTCTTAGATTTCGCGGTAAGAATGTTACGACATCGTCTGCAATATGACTTCATCCCAAGATCTTTCCGTACTGCATTAGAAATGGTCATTTTGGCTACATTCCGCTTTTTCGCCTGGTCAACCATTGACTGTGATGGATTTGCTGCAATGAATCATTTCAAACCTTTTGGTGGGGATTTTATCACTTCTCGGGCTGTGAACCTTCCTTTGCATGTCTTTACCTTCCCTTAAGTTTGCTACAATACGATAAACAGTCCTAGGAGCATAGCCAGTGTCTCTGATAATGTCAGATGTCTTATGCCCGGCGCGGAACAATTCAGCAATAACCATTCTATGGTTAAATTCTACACTGGCACTCATTTTGTTAGTATTTTTAGATGGCTAATCTGGACTTCAGACTCTAAAGAGTACAGACACTAACATTTCAGACTGATAATGCCGCTTTAAAAAACCTAAATTGCGGATTGAAATTACTGCCAATTTATCGTTTACACCCTATATATATATATATATATATATATATATATATATATATATATATATAGGGAGAGAGAGTGAGAAAGAAAGAAAGAAAGCGAGAGAAAGAAAGAATAAATAACATCTATAGAAAAACATGCAGACAGAATTGATATAAGTATCAAAATTTATCAGAAATTGTATTGCCTCAAACCACGATGAATGTTTGCAGGCTCAAAGAGGATAAATGCCATGAACTTATACTGGTCTCAAATTCAATAGACCTCAATCTGAAGTCACTGTTAGTATTCATTGCTGATAATTTGGGTAAGATTATTAGCTTATTCTATCGTTTGCTAACTACCTGTCAGATTAGAAAAAACGTAGTATGGCTGCCATCTCTGAGCTGGATTTGCTCAATCCTCATTTTCCAGCATAAAGAGAGTTCAAAAAAATTTAGATTTTCTTATAAAGAAAGGCATATTTCTACTAAGAAATCTGTTTTCCATATAAGCAACATCATATTGCTGCTCTCACATTTTCTGTTGTGCTAAGATCCAGTTACTATCTTTACAATCATGAATGGGCCGATACATCTATGATAAGTATTTTTGAGTAATTGTGGAGGAGGAACAAGATAATACTATTGCAGTGACATGTCTCACTCAGAAGTGAATACTAATACAACTACTCTGTAGAGCTATGTGATGTATCTTTCCAGACTACTATATCACAACCAATTTTTATTTGAGCACCATTTTTATACAAACCATTGCAAAATTTTGCACATATCTCTTTATAATGATTTGAGTAGTAGAATCATATTAGTTCCTTCAGTGTGTCACAGTTAATGAGAATGTTTTATATTTCAAAGGACTGATAATTTGTGGAACAAATTCTCGCGTGATACCCTCCTACCTTCCTAATTAATGAACTCTTGAACACAGAGTTCAGTCGTTATCTATCTTCTATAGCCTTACAATTTTATTTCTTAATTCCAACTATTTATACCACAAATTTCATATCTAGATTGCCTCTTGAGCCATTTTTACGTGACTCTTTAAAATACTGCAGAATGAGATATTGTAGTTGGATTCAAAATAATTTGAATTTGTTAATGGGAACATTTTAGCGCCAATTTATGTGAATTAATTCGGTAGAGTATTGTCAATATATTTTATAATTAGAATTTATTTCAATTTAATTTTGCTGCATTTTGTGGCATAGCCACTGGCAAATACATTTTATTTGAGTCTTTGTCTGTCTTCAGGTAAAGATGACAACCTTTCAAATGGAATCCTCGAAATCTTTTGTCCTGTATCTTGACAGTTTCAGCCTTGAAAGTTTCGGTCATTAAGTAGAAGGATCTTCAATGATACGGTCAAAGCTTCCCTCCAGCGTCTCGCTTCAATTTTGTTTAGCTAAATTGTCAGTCATATTTTCATATTTCCGTCTCATTTCATACACGAGGTTTCAATGTTTCAATGTCCAACGAGCTGAAAGCAGCGTGAATGTAATGTCAGACTTCATAGAAAATACGAGTTCATATTACACCGATACTTATATATAAGGTGAGTCCAAAAGTTAGGGTCGTTTTAAACTGTTTTGAACGCGTTTTTTCTGTTTACAAATCACTGAAATTATATATATATAAAGAGAGAGAGAAAACGAGAGCAAGAGAGAGAGAGAGAGAGAGAGAGAAAGAGCGAGAGAGAGAAAATAATTAGATACCATTTTGAAGGTCGCATTGAGGCTTAGCGATGCCATGTATTTCTGATTCTTTTATCCATTTTACGAGCAACTTTTCCATAGATGTTATTTATTCCTTCTTTCCTTCATTCTCGCTCTCACTCTCACTCTGTCACACACACTCTCTCTCTCTCTCTCTCTCTATATATATATATATATATATATATATATAAACATATATTATATTATATTTTAAATACAAGTGGGTGATCAGATAGCTAAATCTCAAATATCCGATCCTATTAATATTGATTTCATTAATATTAAAACTGATCTAAGTGGAGGGCTTGATGCAAATACTAAATTCTATTTACAGAGGCAAATAAAAACATTATTATTATGTGTATGGATGATTTTTTGGACTTCTACCCGTATAAAATTCTGTAACACATTTGCATTTGAGTAAATAAAATTTTGGTTTCGCCGTTGCTGAAGAAGCGAGGATTTCCTCGTAGAAATGCCTATTCAACGGATTTAAATATCAAAACTTTTATTTAATTTAAGATCCATCGAAAATCCAACTATAAATAAAGTGTATATCGGGTCAACTAAGAATACTTTTAAGCAGCGCTGGTACTTGCACCTAACCTCATTTAAAAACCACTCCTTTAATAAACAAGGGTTTTCAACTGGCAGAAGAAATACCATTAGAATCTCTCCGGAAAACAGAAAAAAATGAAATAGAAGATAACCTCCTCGCATTTGAAACCGCACCCAACAAAAACAACCCAGAATTGTTTACAAAGATAAAAAGACATAGAAGTACTCAACAAAAAAGATAAAATAATAAAATCTTAAAGACAACTACAATAATTAAAAGCTAACGTCAACTCTAACATTTGAAATACACACTAACCTCATCACAATTCGACCAATACACAACACAGCGGGTCACAAATGAAACAAAAAACATGTGGGGTATGTAAAATAATGATAGAAAGAAACCACTTTAAATTCGAAAACACATCAACATTCGAAACAAAACAAATATGTGCTTCAATTCTAAAACCATATACGCGGCGGCGACAAAATGCCTGAATAAAAGAGTAGTATTGCACAGAAGAAACTATAAAGTAACTATAAACTAGCCATTAACAAGAAATTGTACGTTTCCCGACGTTTACATGAATGTAGTTGAGGTAAATGCCTATCTACCAAAATGCAGATAATGACACGCTCATGATGCAGGAAGAAATATTCATAAAAATTCAAGCCTTCCCTCAACAGAACAACATGAAAAACCAACACGGACACACACACACACACACACACACACACACACACACACACACACACACACACACACACAAACTAAATTCAAACGCAAAAATTTACCCGTATAATGAATTCAAATTCTACTTGATGACCCGTAGAATTGAATCAAAGTCGCTGAAAACAATTTTGAAGAAAAAACAGACGAAATCAAATTTTGCAAGTCAGTGTAAAAAAATGACCAGCAAATGGTTAATGACTCCCAAAATAGAAGAGTTTAACGAGCGAGTTTGAAAAATAACAAACACGCACGCATAGGAACATTCTGACCTGCGCACCGATCACTTTATATATAAACAGTATTTTCATCAGAAAGACAAACGGATGTCGATATGTAAAGTCACAAGTTTATTCGACGAAAGAGAGTCAACTTTGAATTCGAAACCCAATTAGAGACACAAATACCATTATGGTTTTTTAATATGTTATACAAAAGCAAGTAATATAATAACAATAAATCTACACTTTAAACAAAACGTCCACGGCTTATCGTATCTTTCTCTTATATATATATATATATATATATATTATATATATATATATATCTGCCTTCTTCTACCGAGCGCCCATAGCTTAGAGGCAATCTCCGACTGACCCCAATACTGTCGGGTTTCAATCCTGGGTTAAAAGCAATCGGAGTCTAACCGTACTGATGAGCTGTGATACAGCAAAACAGATCTGTCTGCGGATGACTATATATATTTTAATCATTCACATACAAGCCCGTTTCGCTGTATCACAGCTCATCAATGTGGCTAGACATATCCACTTGCCTCTGACCGGGATCGAAACTCGACCGATTTGGTGTCAGTCGGAGTCTCCACTCCCTAAGCCATCGGCGCATGGGGTCAGAAAAGGAAAATTTTAACGTCTTGTATGTAAGCAGTGTATACAGACGCCAGTCACCGAGAGAACTCAATTCATTTCTGAAGAGTCACGCATTATAGCCGAAGTGGAAACTGTTTTTAAAATTTTATTCTCCAGAGAGTTCAATCATAATGAGAGCATAATATATTAGTCATCCACATACAAGCCCGTTTCGCTGTATCACAGCTCATCAGTGTGGCTAGACATATCCACTTGCCTCTGGCCGGGATCGAAACTCGACCGATTATAATTATATATATATATATATATATATTCTAAAAGATTACACTACAGTTTTGTAGATGTCTCTATTTTAACTTAAATTATAATTGGTAGCATTTGTATTATTTGATTTTTTAGGAATTACAATATTTTGTATAAGAAACAAAACAAAAGTTATGTGCTCTTTATGCAGATGTTGCAATATTCTTTTGTTTGTAATTATTGTTTGTATGTCATTCCTTAGGTTATGAAGGGGAAATTAAATTTGAAATTTCGAGAACATTCTGGCCAACCTGCAGTCGTTGATGGTAATCACATCTCAACAGTGATTAAAAATTATCATATCACGCGGCACGAGACAACACGTAGATGTTAACCAAATCTTATGTGATTACTGTAATTCATTTCTAAATATTTGGAAATAAATGATCGACCCTATTTGCGACGTTCCACTAAAACTCAACATAAGCAAACAATTGGTACCGATCTGGTGTCTCAACCACAGTCATTTTCCTACTACCGAAAATTTGGCTTTCTTTATCTTTAAATACTTTGATGATAATTGTTCGGATGAGCTTTCGCTATCGTGTGTAGACTGTTTTAACCCTCTAGGGCCATTCGTATCATATTTGATACAGTATTTCTCTATAAGGAAACATTTGGTATTTCCCTATAAGGAAACATTTGGTATTCATTGACTGAGCAGTCAGTACTGCTTTCATTTGAAATTTATAAAATATTTCTCTTAAAAAATTTTTCAGGAAAATATTTCTTTCAAGGCTTGTTTTCATACTGTATCAAATATGATACGAATGGCCCTAGAGGGTTAATAATATAATATGATTAAGGCTTCTACTGGTCATAAAGTGGGGGATCAGTTCTATATTGTTATGAAGTAATAAACAGATCCCCCACTAATTACTACTTATCCCTCTAGGGCCATTCGTATCATATTTGATACAGTATTTCCCTATAAGGAAACATTTGGTATTTCCCTATAAGGAAACATTTGGTATTCATTGACTGAGCAGTCAGTACTGCTTTCATTTGAAATTTATAAAATATTTCTCTTAAAAAATTTTTCAGGAAAATATTTCTTTCAAGGCTTGTTTTCATACTGTATCAAATATGATACGAATGGCCCTAGAGGGTTAATTTGAATACAGTAAACAATTTGTTAACAGGTTTCACTAATATATAATTACGTTCACAAAATATAACCATAATTTTTATATTACCAATTACTTTTTTTGCATTTTTCCGACTCCATTCAACTTTAGTGTGTAAAATTTTTAAAGTAATGTCTACAGATTATTTTACTCTTCTTTTGTTCTTGCTCCTTAGCGATGTTTATGTTTTTCTTAACTTTTTCTTATATCCAGTAACCGCGAGTTTCTTTGTAACTTTACTACCTTGAACGTGCTGGACTTGAATTTTAAATTAAAAAAAACTGTTCTAAGAAAAAGGTGAATAATTTGGCCTGATATTACGGAATGATTTCCGTTCGTTTAAATACTTGACATTAAAACCTTCTGAATATCATGATGCTTACAATGAATATGTTTTTCAGGGCAGAACTAGGCTGTACAGGAATCAATTTTCATACATGTTAGTGATATTTTGTTTAACTTCTAGTTTACGCTACAGCTTTCCATAATCTCAAAAAAGTAAAGAATACATTTTTGTTATGAACTGCCTTAGTGAGAGAAGAGTATGAAAAGAATGGATATTTATAGATATAAAAATGTAGGTTGTAACACCAATTGGTTTGGACCTTGTCTTCGACGATATCAGCGAATCGCATCTGAATTTTAAAATGAAAAATACACCTTTAATCTAAGTAAGACTCACTATTTATCCAGTCAGGCGAATTTGTTTGAATTAATCCTCATGCTGACTGATTTTTAAAACTGATTTTTATTCCTGCATTCCGCTATGCTTTTATCATCTATTTTGTTATATGATTACTGTTGATATTTTTATTTGTTTTTTTATGACTGTTTTTGATAGCTGTTGATATAATTTTCCTTATGTCACGTTTTACATTACACCAAATTAATTTATCAGCCAATCTAACAAAATATATAATTCATTTTACATGAATTTGCAGCCAAGTATTAATATTGTAACTATTTTTTGCATCCTGTCTTATAAGTTTATTTAGTGAACATAGTTCGGCACATTATTAAAAGTTAGTAAGCCCTAAAGATATCTAACAAAAAAAACGAGCAATTCTCTGTTCGGTTAGCTTATCTTTCCTTCATCGCCAGCTGTCATATATATTTAAGAAATTTAACTTATTCTAGCATGACCAGAAAAAATTGGTAATCGGTCTCATTAAACCATTATGTTTTTAGATACCTCAGCATTACTCTACAGCCAGACCCTTTAAATATTCGCTATGCTTAGTTTAGTCTGTTACTTGGTGATAATCTGACTGATTAATTTAAAAGACGAAAACTAGTTTGTAAGCATTTATTTACAGCTTAGCTCATTGTAGCATAGACCCACATTTTTCGATATAGCTACATGCAAAATTCCTTAATATAATAAATATTATTTAATATAATGCAGTGTCTTGTTTATATTAATGGATGTAATAATGAAAATAAAAGGCATAAATCTGTAAAAATATATTAAAACATTTGGCCCTATATTTTTATATTCATATTTCTCACCAATTTCCTGTAATATAGAAGTATCAATTTAATTAATTTTAATCTTTCCCTGGCTCTTCTCGTATTCCTTACATTTAAGCGTTGTCTTTCTTTATCTTCAGAAGAAGGATTATTTATTTTCTGTTCGAGAAAGTCAAGAGACAGAATTTCATTTGAATTTTAAAATAATAATAACAATCATGTTTAGTATTGCCTTTTGTTTGTAAATTATTTGTTCCTAGAATAACAAAATAATAATTTATCTTCATAGATATAGAATCCATCTTCATCACCGAAACACACGAGGTGTGAGTAAAAAAAAAATCTAGTTTAATTTTCTGATGATCAGCTTTGAAAATTTTGTGCTGTAATTAAATACTGAAATGACATTTCACTATTAACCACGGGAAAACACACCACGACCAAACTGATGGCCTTTAAGAAATTGTGAACGAAAAATGTGTGAATGTTGATGTCTGTTAGAATTTATTCCTCGCCCAGTAAATAGGGACATTTGCAACAAGTATCACCTAACCGTGATTCAAAAACTGTTTGCACAAACATCGTACAGCGGGACAAGCCGAGGCCGTTGCTATATTACCAGGTCTGTTCTATGATTAAAGTTGACTTGCTGACGTCACACTTAGTAGTGTTGTTTTACTACCCGGCGTCCGTTAGCGTTAACTTATTTTCAGAACGAAATTGCAAAGGGAATTATAAAAATGAACCGAAATTTCATTGTTTTTCGTTTTCAAAAAATAAACATTTATTTGATAAATGGAAATATGCCATTAAAAGGGAGAATTTTACTAGAAGTCCATTTAGCAAAGTGAGTAGTTAGAATTTTATCACCATTTATTTCATCAGTCGCTAAAATCAAAATTTGCTAAAAAATTATTTTTTTATCGTAGCACAAGAAAGAAAGCACTTTGTTTATAATATATCTTTTAAATTAATATAATAAAATAAAATATTATTTTTATTTCTTTGAATAAAATTGAAATAAAAATTATCTTAAAAATATCTAAATTAAAAAAATAAAATTTATGGCTATTCGTTTGTAAGTTTTTTTTGTTTTTTTTTCGAAATGTTTTAAAACTTAAACCGAAGCCGAAAAAAGTTGTTAAACATTATATTTTCTAAAAATATTTGAATTAATATTTTATTGATATTTTATTTAAGAAAATAATGTTTTCTTTTCAATGAAATGTTTTAAAAAATTCTTAGGAATAGAAAGTAAAATCTTACTTAACTTTTCTATACTTGCAACTTTATGAATCGTTTTTAAACATGAAAAAATATTCCTGAATCAAATTTTTTTATTCTTTTTCCTGTATTAACAAAAATTACAAAATTTATTTTTTAGTCAATTTTAAAAAAAATTGTTTTATTTTTAAGGTTTATTATTTGAAAACTCCGTGAAATTATTTCTTGCAAAAGTCAAGAAATCACTATTACCGTAAATTAAAACATGAAAATGATGATTTAAACTTTGTTTAAACCTATTATTTCTTAATAATTTTTGAATTTATTTGAAACATAAAGGCCTAAATTACACCACACTTGAATTTTAAAACCTAATTTTTAAAATATTTAATTTTTAGAAAATATTTAGCACAAAATGAACACCCTCAAAAATATTTTCCAAACATTTTTTCCTCTTTTTGATAATTTGAAGTTAATTATCGATATTTATCCATAGAAAAAATTGGAAATAAAAAATAAGAATTTTAACTGAAGAATAAATCTTTTATAGTTGGTTTAGGGTTTTTTAATCCTTAAAAAATTAATTAGTAAGTAAAACATTAACCAAAAAAGAGTTTTGCAAAAAAATGATTTTTTTATAAACAGTTTAACATTATAAATGAAATAGAAACATTAATTTTTACTTTTTTTAAATTTTTTACAATTAAAATATTTTAAAACTGTAATTGAATTACCAAATATACTAGGATTTTTTAGGTGTATTTTGTTTTTAAGGTAAAAATTTATCTTATTATTTCATCCAGTAGGATTAACAATGGATTCAATCAAAATATTTCAAATCATTATTTTAAAATTCGAACTCCGTTGTTTTTTAGCAGAATTTCCCTAAAGACAATTTGTTGATATTAATAAATCTATTGGATTAAATGTTCTCAAGACGTTTTTAAAAATCTATTTCAGATTTAGCTATTATTCAGATTTATCCTATCGTTAATTCGTTCGATTCATAATTATTTATTGCTGTTATGCCGTTTAAAAAAAAATGGCAATGTTATAGTTGTAAAAGTTTAGTATCAGGAAGCGACCTGATATAAACAGTTATTTTCAAGGAATTAATAGAGGTTCTCTGTTATATCCCAATGATGTAACAACAAATTTAGTACTATACAATTATATTGTTATTAATAAACTTGTAAAGAATCCTTCTTTTCTTCATTAGATGAATCAAAGAAAATTGTCTATATACATAACATTGGATGTTTTGGCTAATGATGAACTTCTTTTTCATGTTGACTCATATCGTGAAGGTCACAGCATTGAAAAAATGATTATCTGGATCTCTTTTAATGCATTATTAAATAATTTTTGTAGCAAGGAAAATGATAATATTACTTGTAAGAAGTTAAGTAAAAAAAGAAAACTTGAAACATTCAATTGAATTTTGAGACATAAAAAAACTTTTATAAGCTTGATTTTTAAAAAACAGTAACTTAAACTTATTTAGTTTGAATTAATTTGCTTGAATTAAATTGTTGCATTTTTCAATATTTTTAATTAATTTGCATATTTATTGTTGCTTCTTGTTTGTACCTAAATTCTAATGGTTGCTTGATTGCTATATTTGAGTGATTCTGATTTTAAAATTCTTGCAATTAAAACAAAAGTGATTGTGATATTTCATCATTAAATTAAAAATATGAAAATTTAAGCAATGTTTATTAAATTTTTAGAATTTAGAATTATAAACGAAAAGTTTTGTCTTTAAAACTGTGTTTAGTTACATACACGACCGACAGTCAGTAGTCAACAATAATGTTTATATTTTCTTATTAATTATTGTTTTCCTTATTTTTAATTAAAATTAATAAAACCAGCATAAATCAAAAACATGTGTCCTTCTTTTTTTCTTGTTACATTTTAAAAAGTTTTAAAATCTTTATAAAATAAAACGACTTTGTGATTATCAACATTGTCATGAAGTGAGAGACACTTCTTTTTATAGAAAATGGAAACAAAAATGACACTTATATTAACAGCAGTAAGAGTTAGTTGAAATTTCTAGTTTTCATAATGAGAAAAGCGGACTTAGAAAATTTGATACTAACAAAGCCACAACAATATTTATTCGTAAAAGTGATTACCTTTCTGGAAATATAGTGTGTAAAACATTTCCGAATCATCTGTAGATCCGAGCTAAGGTATTAGCCATTATCAAGTGTGCCTGAATATTCCACTAAATATTATGTTTTATATCTATATATTCAGAGAAAGACAGATGGTAACATTTTTATTTCCGAAGATGGTGAACACATTTTGACCGTGTTCATAATTGATATTACTGAGAGTTGGCTTTTTTTATTGATTAGAACCCATTAAAATAAACACAGAGACATACCAAAACCTATCCACAAAATGTTATATACCCCTGTTGTCGGTTATATACTTCTGAGACCCACGAATGATGATGCTTATAAAAGGACAAAAAGATGTTGATAAAAAGACGACGGAAATTATCTCGGGAACAGATTTAATGCTGTTCCAAATTCGGGAATTCTCATGATGACTGTAACGGCCATTATACTTAAAACTTTTGGGGCGACGATTAAACTTCTCAATCATAAATCACTTTCATCGGGGAACACTGACCCGAAATTTCACTGTAAAACAATTTCACAATCACATTTTATTATCTGCTAATCATAAACTTCAACATCACAATTTTGTCTTTTTCAACTTTTTCGTCTTCTTTTCCGTTTTCATTCTCCTCATTACATGAAAAATAAACTGTAACAAACGCCCCTGTCGAAAAACAATATGATCGAACCCAAATGTAAATAAAATATACAATATATTTTTTTAAACACAGGACATCCTTTTTTTAAACATAGTACATCTACGCACACAAAGTAGCGACGTTGCCGTGAAATGGTAAGGCGGTTCTTTGGTCGGAGTTTTAACCCTTCGACTGTTAGAATCAAACTCTTAAAATCAGTTCCAAAACTACTACAAAAATGTTAACTCTCGGCTTAAGGTTACTCCCGCCCTACTGACAGACGCCTTCCGGTACAACCTTATCTAGGGCAGGTGTTGGATTTTACACTGGTCAGTCAAAATAAAAATCCTGAATCGGAACATGATTTCCTCTTACGCACATGGTTGATATGTTTCGCTAAAAACACATTTTAATTAAATTTCAAAATATCTGCAAATACACTTCATTGTCACAAATTCATGCTACCCAAAAATATCGTAGCAACGAATGTTTAAAAAAATACTTATGGAAAATAGGAACATTCAAATTATTGAAGATAAAATTTGACTAGACACCTAAAGAGAGTTCCACACACGAGATATGCGAAAACATGCTTCCAGAATAGAATATTACATCCAGCCAATTCGTTTATAAAATGATGAGACCTTACCGCCAATCTAGTAGTTCACTTAAAATCATAAGATATATGAACCAAAGACGAAAGCTCATCAGAGCAATTACCATGACGTGTTTAAAGCAAATGCAGAGGGAAACTAGGAAAGCTACTAAAGCCGAGATGACAAGCCAGGACTGATAACTTTGCAGATTCTTATTTGAATTTTATCAAGAATCATTGATTATATAACAGTAGTTGCATACAAGATGTGGCAAAAATATTCAATGCATATATGAATGGTAAATTTTTAAGTGTATAAAAGAGATTCTGGCTAGTAAAACTGCCTCAGGAAACACATTAACTTTTCTAGCAACTGATTCAATAAAAACTTTCCATTTGTCAGAGAAAACGTTAGCCCAAGACGCTGCAATCAATCCTTCTGATACGTGTTAACACTACCCATGATGACTGAAGTAATATAAGACGATTAAAAGGAGCATTTAAAATTAGCATGCCTTTTTTTGTCCCAGCTAATAACAGATTTTAGGTTATTTTGTTAGCTGCCAATTTAAAATTATTTAAGCGAACAGACTTTCAAATCACACAGGGATAAAAAGTTAAATCTTCAGCATAAATATCGATGACATAAGGAAAGAAAATTAGGAATAGCATATGTCCAAAAATAGAACCCAGCTGAGTACAGGTTCAAATGGAAACAAACTAAGATGAGGGACCACTCGAGATAAATTTTAGTTCGTGAATTGATAAGAAACATTAAATCAGATAAATTATTTTAACGGCTGTAGACCAGCATAAAATGTCAAATGCCTCCGAGACATCCAAAGCAATACACCGAGCTTCACCAATCTTATCAAAAGATTGGCAGATTATTTTATTAATAAGCATTAACACATCAGCAGTTGGCCTAGAGATTTAATAGTCAGAATTCTTGTCTGAATGAAAGGCCTGTGATGCGCGACGCTTGACCAATTCAGAGTGGATTAGGACCTCTTATACACAGAGATAGAATGATAATATATAGATAGAAAGATCTGACAGTTCGCCCAAATCGTTATAGACTGAAAATTCAGAAGAGTATTTGAAACAAGCAGAAAAGAAAGAAACAGCAATGTACTTATTGTAGAGGTTAGAGATCACGGAAATCATTTCAGAGACATTTCTTAAGTACTGTTGCAGATATAAATCCATTATTTGTCTATATTTCTGAGATGAGGTAGTATTTACAGTATTTAAATTATTCGGACTATTGTCCTCATCTTTGTTGCAATTTGTACGACGTTTCGGCATTCTTCAGGTGCTAGTAATTTCGAACAACGTCCGAAACGTCGTACAAATGGCAACAAAGATGAGAACAATTGTTAGAATAATGTAAATACTGCAATATAAATTCAAGTTTTTATCTTTTGTGGGCATTAAGTTTAGATGACAACAGAGACAGTACGCTGTCTCATTCTGTCAGCAAACAAATCATAACCTGTTTGATAACATGTTTAATATTATTGCGAGGAAACACTAAATGAGTCTGTTCTGATCGGAACTACCACGCTGATAGTTACAGACCCCGAACAAGTAGGTATTAAACAATGATAAA
>JBBBDQ010000834.1:0-169903 GCA_037127315.1 Ascarosepion bandense
GTTTACTGCTGATGTGCTAATGACTATCACTGAATATATATACCAGGTTTTTAATAAGAACGACAAAGCTTAAACCTATGCTATTGATATATCGGATTTGACAGAGTTGGCATGCTGGCCTTATGTGCAAGCTCCATAGCTATACCATTTCTGGATGCTTGTTTTGATTTAATTCAATCGTTCCTATGAAATCGTGAAATAAAATGTTTTCAATAGGCAAGCTTCCAGACCCTTTTATAAAAATACAGGCAACCCTAAAGGCTATATTCTATGGCCTACGATTTATCTGATCTTCATTAATGATCTTCCCGATGTAATCAATTCCCAATTTAACAACGATGCAGATTATACCAATATTTACTACCGTCTTTGTAAAATGGCCACCAAGGCTGACAAAATAATTCTTAATACTGCACTTCTAAAGGACATCCAATCTGTGATTGAATATGGTAGGAAATGGCTAGTAAACTTGAACGCCTCCAAAACGAAGATGCTCTTCTTTAACCACCACAGGTAATCATTCATGCCAACTATTAGAATGGATGACGCCTTTTCTACTCTAAAAGTATCATTTCTCGCACTTCTCGTTTGTGGAACTCACTTGTAATCGCTTACTTCCCTGATAGCTACAGTCCCATTTTTTTTATCTACTTGATTCCCATTCCTTTTTTTTTTTTCGAAATTCCCTCTACCTTTTTTATTTTCTCACTGTGCACCAATGGCATCTCTGCTTCGATTAGGGTCAAACGATTATAATAAAGAAATAACAAATTAATTGATTCCTGTTACTCTTTTATTTCTGCTACTTCCTTATTTATAATATAGTTTTTAATTCCATAATTATACTATTTATTTTCTTTTTTCAGAAGAGTAAATATTTTGTTTTATATTTCTATCCGAAAAGTTAGTGCACTTTTTGATGGTCTTCTTTTTGATGATATTTTTTTGTTACGTCAGAAGTGTTCTTATTCAAGTCAGAAAAATCCACGATGGGCTGAATCAAAATTAATGTCAATAAAGAAAATGCGTTGATCTACAATGAGCCCCAATATGTACTGGACTTACTCCAGATAATGCCAAAACAGACATTTTCTGCATTCTCTAAGCTAGGTGTAATATGCAGTGTTTTGTAGGGTGTGTTGAAAGAGCTATAACAGCAGCCGCCTTCAATCTAGAATAACAAAAATTAACAAGTGTTTTATTTAACATAATGTTATACTAAAATTACAATAATTTATGACTGTCATAAACTCTGTTAAAAACGTTTAAAGTCCTTGTATGCACCAGGGCGCCATCCTAGAGAAAGAATATAGACGGCCAATCATATTCTTTCCAGAATGCAGTTACTCATTCGTCGATATTTATTGACAAAGTCCGCAACAGTACCAATGTGATAGAATCAACCTCGTGTTCTTTATATTCTATAAAGCGATAATATTACATATCAATTTTTGACTCTGCAAGTTGCTGTTCAGTGAAGACTTTCTATATTAAATTTGTTTATGAAGTTTACATTTTACTGTTATTGGCATTTGTTTGCAATGATTTTATATTTTATTAAAAGATGTATATTTCTATCCAACTGTGACTTTCCATTTCGGCTTGTTGTTTTCAGTTTTTCCTATAATTTGTGCTTTTCTTTTTACAGAGCCTTGTTTTCCATAAATGTGATCATAATTATTTTTTTTTCACTAAAATGTTAAACAATAATTCGAGGCTTTTCCAAATATGCTTGTTCTAAATTATCCATCTTTCCTTCTTTCTGCTTTAAAACTTCTTCATTAAAATTGTGTGATTAGTTTCTGTCCTCTATAAGGTTACTAATGTTGTAAAAGCCTTCAATTTTGACATTACATTAAGTTTGTGTCACTTAGTGTTGTTATCCAGTCAGTGTAGATACAGAATTTTAGTGAATATTATTAGTTTAAGCACTTGCTCCAATACCTTTAATAGCGAATCCTATGATGAATATATAAAATGGTCGATATTAATAAAATATCAAGCTACCATTTTTTTCATACACTATGCTCTAAATATCTTATCTTAGTGATGTTGACAATTAAATAAAAATAACTCTATAGAAAACGACACAGAAATAAAAAATACATTATTTATATATCACTTTTTATTTTATTATGACAAATGTTTCGACAGCTGTGTCCGAGAGCCTTCGTTAAAAATGTGTTCATTTACTTACGTATAACATGCATCAGCAGCAGCAACCTAATTAGCAGCTAGATTAGGTTTAAAGCACGAAATTGTCTACTTAAATCATCCCACAGGACATTATATCCTGTGGACTAGATGTTTGTTTTGTGAATTTAGTGATAATTTGAGTTCAGTATCTGGGCTCGTTAGTAGAATCAGCGTGAGAAATAATCGATCTGTACTAAAGTAATAGACGAAATATCACTAATTATAGTCAGCGGAATAAAAAAAAAATCTACACCCATAAATTAAATAAAGATTCAGCAAAACAATCGTAAAGTTGGGATAGTAAACATGAGGGTGATAGTCTGTATATAAATAATGTAAATATTGATAAAATACCCCCGCAACAGAAAACAACGTAAAAAATACCAGGTTAAAGCAATTCAAAAACAACCAAATAAACACTAACTACAAAAAAGACTAATATGCCATGAAAGTTAGTATACGCTAATACACACTTCAAAATAAAAGTTATAGAAATGAAAAATGTATTACAGAAGTTAACGTCATCTAAATTTTTCATAATATCAAAGATTAAAATTTAAATTCAAAATAAAAAAAAAGTATAAAAAATATTAAATAACGAAGTGTTAAAAATAATATCAACATATATATATATATATATATATATATATATATATATATATATATTAATAAATATACATATTATCCTATAGGGGTGTGTGTGTGTGTGTGTGTGTCATGAATATACTCATATGAGTGCGCAGGATCGCCTTATCAGCAATGTTATGCCTTGCGGTCATTACAGCTTTCAACATTTTACTTGTTCACCCAAGAGACCCTACCGGAACAATATTTATTCCAGCAGGCGATCCTGAAGCAAATCATCACCAAGCGCACAACAACTGACAAATAACTGCAAATCATGAAATATCAAGCGATTCATCAAAACTCCTTACGTCACTTCCGCCTCAACCAAGACGAGACATAAAAAAGACAAGTTAAAGTTATACTTATAACAGCCACTGCTACTGATCATTAAATAGCAAGCGACGAATATATTAACACAGAAATATATTTTTATATATGCGTCTACTTGTGTGTGTGTGTGTGTGTGTGTGTGTGTGTGTGTGTGTGTTGAATACTTTTTCATTTGTAAACGAGATATTACGCAACCCAGGTTTCTACCACCTGGTGTCATCAGGCGATTTGCAATAACTGGCTTTACAGTTTTTTAAGAACACTCACGTAATGTAGATTTTTATGAACGCGTAATTTTCAAAATTAGAAGATACATCTTTTTCATCCATGATTGTATTCTCCTAGTAGTTATTAATTTATTAGATATATTATTAAAATTATAATAGTTATAATATATTAATCTTATAGATCTTAATAGATCATTTAACCATGGATGAAAACGTCAAAGAATGCGGACGCCGGGTGACGAGCGGATTTGTGTTGAGACGGCTTTTTCCAGGTCTGAAAATATGTGAATAGAAATCTATTTCCATTAAAATAAATATTATTGAAATGAAGGAATGTGATTGCTTTTGATAAACAGCATAGCCAAGATCAGAGAATATAAACCTTGAAATTGTTTATTTAAGAAAATATGCGAATAGAAACATGACGTATTCAAACGCGATTTGGCTTATATATAGAGAGAAGAGAGACAGATGAAAACAGATCGGAAGACAGAGACAGGGTGAGAACATCGGTCGAGCCCGGCTTATTGCTGCTGCTTTGATGCGTGTGCGTTGACCCACTTCCTACTCCACAGCCATCATCACCAAGAAGCTAATTTTGTTTTAATTATGTGCTGATGTCCGTAATTTTTACAGAGAAAAATATCGTCATTTTGCCAAGTAGAAAAACAAGTCACTTTGGGTCTAGCTTATTTTTCGTCACTGAGATGAATATCACCAAAATTTTAGTTGAAGCTTAATTTTCCCTGTCAAACTGGATATACAACACTTAGACAGGAATATGACAACTTCTGTAGCAGAACAATGAGAATAGAACATTCTTCATTAGCAAATGAGATTTAAAACGAATTCTCTCAAACGTATGGTAAGGATAGTGCCTTTTTTATGTAGTTATTTTTTTTTAATCATTTCACCCCGAGCAAGGCGGAAACGCCACTGATGTGCAGGGGGTTACATAAATGTAAAAAGATTAATTAGTAAAGAGTGAGGAGTACAAACTAGTTAGAAAGGAACAATAGAAAGCAGGTGCGATGACAGATACATAGGTGGAGAGAAAGGGAAGGTTATACAGGGGTGGGGAGAGTGCTAGAGTTCAGTGGTTAGTAGATGAGTATTGACTTTGCATTTAAATTTCTGGAGGTTGTAGCCGTCAGGAAAGCAAGAATACGGGAGCGAGTTCCACAGGCGGGAAGTGCGAGAGAAGAAGCTGCAGGAGTAGAATTGTCGTCTGCATTTGGCTAACCTGACTGTGAATGGGTGGGACCCAGTTGCCAGTCTGGTTGCACGAGTAAACACCTGTTGAGGAGGCATCAGTGACTTAAGCTTGTCCGAGCAGAAGCCATGAAAGTATTTATAGAACAGACAAAGGGAGGCCACATTTCGACGATGGGGAAGTGGCTGCAGTCGAGTCGCCAGATCAGTACCTATCACATTACAGACTCTCCTTTGGAGCTTGTCAAGAACACTGAGGAGAACGGCAGGGGCATCTGACCATAAATGGCAGCAGTACTCCATGCACGGACGGATGGTTGACTTGTATATATGCAGGATGGATTTAGGTGGAAAAAACATCATAGATCGACATTATAACAGGCACAAAAATTTATTTCCCGACATGAGCACATGGTACTACTGGAGTAACGGGTCAAGTAAATCTTTTTTACTAGAGAACATCCGGAAATGCTCAATTTTTCACCTTTTTAAAACGTAGGCTATAGGGATCATTTGTTTAAAAGCAGTAGAGGGTGTTGAAGGAAGTTGAATCATCTTACAGGGTGTGTTGAAGAATCGTGAAAATAAATGGAAGCAGAAAATTAAGTTAAAGTTTTGTGTTAAGTTCATAGAAATAACAGTGAACCTTTAACACGATTACAATGGCTCATAAATAAAATGCTATAAACAATTTCTCAATGTCAAAGATGGTTCAAGGAAGGCCGAGATGATGTGCAGAATGAACCAAAGAAGTAGATCCTCAAAAGGCACAAACAGGAAATGCAAACGTGGAAACTTGATAGCCTCAAATCAAAGATTAAGCGAGCGATTAAGAGCAGAGACAGAAAACAGTGCGTCAAATTCTAACACAAGATTTGGTAATAAAAAATGGTGTTCTTAAACTGTTGACCAAGAAAACCATGTCAAAAGTGTGGCAGCCACCTTATTCATCAGGATTAATCTCCTTTAATTTTTGTCTATTTCCATATTTAAGAGGGGTCCTGAAAGGACAAAGAATTACATCTCTGATATCCGCCAACTCGTGACTATATTAAGAAAGGCATTCCGTCAGTGAGAATCAGGCTCACCAAAAATTAAACTACTCTGCAAAACAAGCTGTCAAAGAATTGCACTATAAACGGTACTCGAGATTAGGATTTATCTCAAATAGTTTTAATTAAATATTTACCGCATCCAATACTCAAGAACTACACAAGCCAGAGGGCTATTGAATAAGGTAGTCGGATGAGTGTAAGGCGGTAGCAAATCCAGATTATGAGGATATGTAGGATAAATAACGGTTAAACGTGAAGATTGTAGTGGTCATGGATACATATTCTCAAGAGCTTGTTTCACATAGACTGTATTTTCGGAAGAGGCTCTGCGTGTGAAACTTCCACCTCACCAATTGAATACGAAAGTGATTAGGATAATTCAACACTGTGTGGCACATTGGATCTCAGCTGTAGTGGAAGTCACTTGGGTTTTTGTAACAAATGAGGCTCATCTGAATATTTGAAATAAGTGAAATAATATTAGCATTTTATATGTAGAGAAAGGGGGTTGTAAGGTGGGAAATAATTCATCGCCCACAAGGACGTATAATGATTTAATGAATTTTTCAAAATTTGAAAAGTTAGAATTGGGCCACAATATCCGAGATATGTCATCAATGCTTGTTAGAACGGGAGATATATAGTCTAAACTGAAACATCACTATTAACAATACAACCAATGTTGGTGATAATATACTTTGTACTAAACAGATCTCATGTTAATAGATAATGTGTACTTATTATCAGACTATTGCATGATTATTAATAGATATATTTGTAAAATATTACATGTTTACAGTTTTATGTGAGAAGAAATTATTGTATTGCCCAATACGTATTTTCGCAAAGATTCTAGAATATTTCCGACCAGACATTGCAAGCTAATAATTTATTTTATATCTATTTGATAATATGTAATCGTCTTTGATAATTAATGGCCTAATTTACGGAGTTGTGCTTCCGTCTTTATGCGTAGACACACACATAAAAAAGGCATATATATATATATATATATATATATATATATATATATATAAAACATTGGGTACATGATATAAATCATGTAGGTGCCTCTTTAAGCGCGAAAAAATGTTTTTCTCTCTTTCCATTGCAAAAACTGGTTGTTATTGAGGCTATAACGGCTGAGATGTTACCATCGCCATCTTTGATTGATCACGTTTGTTGCAACATAACGGTTCATTTAGGCACCAATAGATGTCGCCACACGCCTTAATCTACGGTCGGCCGCGTCCGGCCAGTTAGATTGTAAAGGTGAGTAAACAGAAGGGTCAGTAGGCCAGTTGCTCCCTCGTAAATGGCATTTCCCCGCCATTTTTATCACATTTTGGTTCATTTCACTTATCACCCATTTCCCCTTGTCGCCTCTGTTCTAATTTTTCGTATTTTCGAGCAGGAAAAAGTCACTAAAGTGTGAAGGCAGCTGAAGGCAAACGTTGCGCTGAGGCACTCCTTTCCCCGTCTTCGAATTATAATAAAAAATAAACAAGAAAAAGAAAGGAAACAAAAGAAAAAGGATTGTCCCAAGAAATATTGTTTCTATGTATGTCGTTTTGTAAAAATTTTGACTTGTGATTGCTTGGCTAGCGTGGTCATTTCGTCTATCAGTCTTTTCTTTGTAAAACCTTGTAGAAATATTTTGCTCACAGAGCTACAAACAATGAAGTGTTGAAAACGAAGTTAACATTATTAACTCTTTCTCTGCTGTGTGTGAATTCCGTCCAAATATCGTTAATCCCTGGAGTATCCTTTCAGTATTTAAAAATATATACATCATTAGGATTTACATGTCTAGTTTATTAATCCATCTCGTGATTTGATTGGTACGAAGGTTCATTTTCAGGTCTGGAGACCCGAGTTCGAATTTCAGCATTGTCCATTTATTATGGGGTGACTTCTTTATTATATCTCTTTTCAGCGATGACCCATTTGTACGACAATCTTGTAAAGATATGTCCCATTCGTGTGAAAATCTTGTAAAATGCCCGAAAATCATACGATATTTTGCCTCAAGCCGTGTGAATGAAATTGGGTATACTATTCGGAAGTGGTGGATGGTTGTGCTAGTTCGAATTCACAAGAAATTCTACACTAAACACCTGTTCAAGAGGTGTTTTTACATCACTGAAAACACCCAGCTTACCCTTGATCAGTTTAGGAAGCAGCACTTCGATATTGTTGTTTGCCACAGGATAATCGACATGGCTCTCATTTTTATGTTTATTGTGCAATAATCGAATTCTAACATGCATTTGTTACAGATTTTGATGCATTTTTATAATTTACAAAAAAAATTTTTGTCCGAATTTTTAGGGGCATAGAACCGATAAGGGCATTTATAGGGTAAAAAGCGTTTCTGCTTACGAAATTTCCACGTTACGGAACGACTTCCAGAACGAATTAATCTTGTAAGTAAAGGTTCCACTATATTCAGGGAACTGTTGTCAAAGATGATCGTTCAAATCTTGGCTGGACATGGTGCATGAAAGAAACACGAAGAAGTAAGTGATGACTTACACTGGAGATTGAGAGATAGTAATGCTTCTTAATAGTCGAAGCACACTCTTTAGTTTTCAGGCTGCTCTTACTTTTGATATTATTTCAAGGATATCAATATTTTTCTTTGGTTGTATGTTTCCTTCAGCTTTTTTCCCGATCTTCTCATGATTGATCTCAGCGTTCTAACAACGGTCCCTGTCGTCTACATAATTTCCTTTATTGTGTGATATTTCAACAACTTTTTACTTTCTCTAGATCAGAGCAACTTCCAGTCTAATATCAGTCAGTTAAGTGCCATGAGTGATACATGCTTTGGGCGATTATATCTCGAAAGAGACTGGGCAGAAGATTATCCTGCAGTAGGTTGTCATTGCTTTCCGCGTTAGACTGGTTGCCGACCAAGGCTATAGAACCCATAACTGGAGGAAAGAGACGAATTAATACCTTTCTCAAGGGTATTTATGCGTAAGTAAATGCAAGGAATTCAACTGGAATTCGAACTCGACTTCTCTATTTGACGTTCTGAGTTGATATCCACTGCACCACAACGCACATGTAATATATGCATCTGAATTTAAGACAATTAACTAATCTGGACAGGATTGGCTGATATATTTGAATCTCAAAGTTAATTCTCGGTTTTAAAAATCTTGCAAAAATAAAATATATATCTGTGATATAATATTTTTGAAAAATTAATAGATTTTATGATAAATTAATCTGATTTACACATGTGAGAAGAGATTACAATAATTTAAAAATAATTAAAAATTACTTTGATCTTTCTTCTTAATAATAATAATATTTTGATGGAAAAATTTCGTTTTTATTTAGTTTGGAACTTTTTTATTCATAGTATGCTGGTTTGTTTTTGTTATTTTTTAGCGATTTAGTGAAGGTACCTGAAAGAGGCAGACTGAATTTTAGATATAGGGATGCTGCTTATAATAAGTGTTTCTTGCTGCCTCACAACATTCCAGTAATTTCTATCAAGAAAATTGAATTTCCATTCTACATCCTCAATATTATGGAATTTCTTCCGTTTTTATATGCTAATTCATCAGTAACACTTTTATTTAAAGCACTTTTGAGAGCAGAATTCTCCAGTCGAATTCTCCTAGAATCTGGTGACTCTCTAGAGATGCTCAATGAAGATAAATATGAGAGACAGTTTGGGAAAATTCTAGGAATAGCACCATCCTAAAGATATGATTTTTGAAGTCTAACTGCAATTTTGACACTTTTTTTTTTGTCAAACACTGACGATTCTCTCATCATGTCCTCCAATCAAAAATGTAGTTCACATACCTAAAAACATTTAAAAACCATACGTATTTTAAATTCGTGTTAAAATTTAAGAATAAAATCATACAACAAATATTTAAAATATGAAGCATTTTTCTTACAATTCCAGGAAAAGTGAAATGTACTGATATTTTTAAGGAATATGATTTAATTTATTAATTTAACAAAATGATTATCAGTGACGAAGCTAAATACAAATAAAGAGAGAATTTTTAAAATTTGTACATTTTTAAATCAAAATAACAAATAAAAAACATTTTTATGAATAAAACAATTCTAAAAAATGTTAGACTGTCATAATTAATTTATGCCTATAAAAATATTCCTTTATAAATTTATATCGAAAATTTCCTTAATTTTTTTTAATGTGGTTTCTATCCTTTTAAACTTTTACAATTTTCTTTTAAATGTGTTGTGAATTACAAAGATGAAATTAATTTAATCCTTAAAGTATCTTTTATTTACGAATAAAAAATTCTAAAGAAATGTTAGAATTATTAGAATTATATTTTATGTCTATAAAAATATTCCTTTATGAACCTATATGGAAAATTACTTTAAAGTTTATTTTTTAAAAATGCGGTTTTAGCTTTTAAAAAGAAAGTGAGTGATAAATTCAAGTCATATTTAATATAACTTTCTAGCTAGATTTATGTCATTACTTTGTGTTGCGAAATACAAAGATATGAAATTGATTTAATCATAAAAGTATCAGTTAAATTTACTTATTTTTAATACAAAAATATATTCACTCTGTTAAATTTACTAGGTAAAAGATTGTCTCTTTTGCTAGTACGATTCCAAACATCAGACAATTCTTTATCTTTCGGAAAAGAAAATACATGAACTTTTGAGCGGTTTTTATAATTTCTTTTCAATTTGGTACAACACATCTGTAAGGCATTGTATATGTTTATAAGTTGATGCAATATTTAAAAGAAAAAAATAGATAAATTATTAATTATCAAGATGATGACGCCATAAGTTCTTGATGTCATATCAACTAGTCTTTAACCACTGACCATTGGCACTACAATGATTGACAGAAGTATAATAAATCATTTTATTTTATGAGAAGGAGCTGGAAAGAAAAGGGGCGAAATTAAAAAAATAATCTTTACAAATAAACTAATTTTTTAGTAGCGTTTCAAATTCGTCAGGCATTCATTGCCAATCAGGAGAACAGATATCACATAACTGTTCGGTACTCTTTTCTTTGATTCCAACGATTTTTTCTGTCTCTTAATGATGCCTGGAAGAACTTCTAGTCCTCTCAGAATTGCCTTGCTGTGTATGCTGAATAAGTCTGGTGAGAAGACACATCCTTGTCTTACACCCCTTTATATTTTTTTATATTTGAGGGAAATATTTTCTGTCAGTATGCTGGTCGTTTGCTGCCAGTATAGGTTATTGATTATTCTTAAATATTTTCAAAATATATCAAGGTTGCCGAGCATTTCAAACCGATCTTTGGGCGTATTTTCTCGAACGATTTGTTTAATCTATAAAACACAGGGACACGTCCTTCTACATCTGTAATGGTGGCATAATGGAAGGCGTAAGCAGATCTATTTCCATAGCATTACCTATGATACCAAAGGCGAAACGAATGCGAACGCCCACAAAAATCAACTTAATGAGCCACATAACAAACTCATCATCCGAATTCTGATGAATAGAACGTGCAACAAATCAGGCCAGAGATTAGACAAGAACAGTATAAGTTTGTCATAATCACTGGAACAATGAATGTGATATTCATACTAAGAATGATATCAGAAAGAGCAACTGAATGTTACAACGACCAATAAAAATATATCAGTCAGCATCATTGCTTAAGTTAAAAATCTTGACAGTTTCTCCAATAATCTTATAGGCTTCTTCATCGTCAATATTCTTACCGTCCACAGAGTCATTTGGTCTATATTCCTCAGACACAAATTACATGTTATCCCAGTTTCACTTTTCCACTTTTATGTCCCGACAGAGATACTGATTCTAGTCAAAGGGTCGGCAATCTTTAGGTGTGAGCGAGTATGACAGCTATTCGGCGTCTCGGATGAAGGTCATGATCATGAATGTACTATAATGAATTTTCCCTACCTCAGATCGCTCCGAACAAAGATGTCTAATTTGGTCTAGAGGTTTAAAGAAAAACAAGAAAGTTAATGTTTATAATTTCGACAAGGTTCCTTAATTTACTGCAGGAATAACAGGATAACAACGAACACAAACAAGACAAATGCATATAGTTAGAAATAACAAATTATTTAATCTGATCTTTTTTCTGTTTATTGTTCATAACTTCTCTACATCGGGTGAAATATTTGTCAACGAGTGGAGCAAAATATCATTTATGTTTAATCACCCAACTTTGTTCTTAAACCAATCTTGGTACATTTCGCTTTCGAAAACATTTGTTCCTAAGCATATGATATTATTAATTTTTTAATCGTTTCACCCCAAGCAAGGCGGTAACGCCACTGACGCACAGGAGACATCATATGAGTAAAAGATTAGACAGGAGGAGAGTAAAAAGAATGACGAACCAGTTATAGGGTGTGTCAGAGAAAGGGCAAGAGAAGGATGGGAATACAGGTGTGATGACAGTCGCAAAGTAGAGAGAAAGGAAAAGATATACAGGGTGTTTTAGAAAGAACTGTAGTCAATTGGATAAGAGATGGGTATTGACATTGCATTTAAATTCCTGAAGGTTGTAGCCGTCAGGAAAGCAAGAATATGGAAGGGAGTTCCACAGGCGGGAAGTGCGTGAAGAGAAGCTGATGGAGTAGAATTGTCGGCTGCATTTGGTTGATCTAACTGTGAATGGGTGGGATCTTGTTGCCAGTCTGGTTGCACGAGTAAACTCGTGTGGCAAGAGCACCTGTGTCTTAAGTTAGTCGGAGCAAAAGCCATGAAAGTATTTATAGAACAGACAGAGGGAAGCCACATCCCGCCGGTGAGAAAGTGGCTGGAGTCGAGCCGCCAAGTCGGTACCTATCACATTACAGATCTCCTTTGGAGCCTGTCGAGAACAATGAGATGAACAACCGGAGCGCCTGACCATATATGACAACAGTATTCTATGTACGGACGGATGGTTGATTTTTATATGTACAAGAGGATTCAGCTGGAAAAAACCTCCTGGTCCGATACAGTGAGCCAACCTTACTAGCAGTGGATTTAGCTATTGACTCAGTGTAATGATTCCACTTGAGATCGGAAGATAGGGTAAGGCCGAGGAGGCGCAGTATGTTGCTCTCAGAGAGACTCGCTTGGTCCATGCTTATGGGAGGCAAAAGAGGTTGCCTGTAATGATTGACTGATAGCAATTTCGTTTTAGAAGCGTTGAAATTTACAAGCCACTTCTTTTCCCAGTCCACCACTGAGTGTAGATCCCTCTCAAACTCTGCAGCGAGGTTATGCTTGTCCGCCTCGCCTGATTTCTTACTGATGCGGGAGAAAATTTTGGTGTCATCTGCGTAGACACCTACTTGGGACTTGATAAAGTCTGGGAGATCATTTATGAAAACCAGGAAGAGTGTAGACCCTTGGATAGAGCCCTGAGGGACATCAACGTTTGTGCAGTAGGATGTGGTGGCTTGGTCATTCAATACAAGCTTCATTATGCGGTTAGATAGGAAAGATTGAATAATAAACACATGTTACTATCATTTTTGCATTATTCAACAGACTTCGGTTACATTTGGCAATACATATTTCTTGTAGTAGTCAGAGGTTATTTCGGAATTAAATTTTGGTTTAAAGAATCGTCGCATTGTATGTTGTTTAACTCCAACTGATATTTTTCTGCCACTTTCTCTGCAAATGAATTAAATAATTAGTGTCCAGTAGTGAAGCTGACGAGCAGAACAAACATCCTTCAGAGGCCGGCTGTAGCCCGGACCTGGGGGTTATAGATCCCTGCTCTAGTCAATGAATTGTTTTATTTATCAATATTTTCAATATTTGTTAACTCCTTTTCTAAGCTTATTTTATGTTACATGGAGCTGGTTGCCTGAGCCGACTCTTTATTTCCACCCTAACGTTTTAGCTTAATTTACTAGACGAAGTTTTAACTCTGCGTTAGAAGCATCGTTTAAGTCTGCGCCAGTAGAATAAGCCGAACTAGAAAGAAAAGTTTCGCCCAGCCACGTAAGAATACACAACAACAACCGTGTATAGAAAATTAGCAAGAAGTGAAGTATTTGTTTTATACTTTGGTTCTTATCAACTTGACGTGTCTGCCTTAGTGATGGGAAGCGGAGGTAACAAGTTGCAGAATCAACTTAAGGGACGGCTCTGATTCTAGCCGGGTTCGAGTCGAAACCAAGAAGTTCATCTGGATAGACAAGTTAGATTCTCTCTCGATCGATCGACGATAGTGATCTGAAAGCATTTTGCGTTTTTATAAAAAAAAAAAAATGGGTGAGTGAGAATATTTCATAACGCGTTGAGGTACCAACCTGTATTGAGCAAACGCTTAAATAATAGGTGATCAGGATTGAGACCCTCAGTATTGCCAAACTTGGAGAAAATTAATCCGGGTTAAATCCTCTTGAAAAATGTTTCTGTATGTTTTATTAAAAATTAATCTTCTAACCTGATTTTAAAATATTTGCCGGCTTAGAAAAACATTCTTCTTCTTCATGTGCCGTGTACCTTCAGGACATAGGCGATCATGGATCTCCACTTGGCTCTGTTTCTTGTCACTCTCAGTAATTTTTCTCTTGGTATCTTTTTCAAGCCCCGCTCTGGTAGCCAGTTCCTCAGACCTAACAAGTACATCTCGCACTGCTTTCCTCTCTCTCTTCTTCCATTTATCTGACCTGTGAGTATCAAGTTCACCATGGCTTCCTTCCTTATTACGTGTTCCAGGAACCTCATTTGTCTCTTCCTGATATTTATTATCAGGTTTCCTCTCTTTTGCAACCTTTCCAACACCTCATCGTTGCACACGGGCTCTGTCTATGGTATCCTCAGTATCCTTCTGTAAAACCACATTTCTGTTGCCTCAAACCTCTCCTTCATCTTTGATGAGATCGTCCAGCATTCACTTCCATACAGAAGGACAGATATCACATAGCAATCCAGCACTCTTTTCTTCGTTTCTAATAAGATTTTCCTCTCTTTCAGTAGTACTCTGGTTAGCTTCTGGAATGCGTCTTTGGCCATGCCAATGCGTCTTTGGATCTCCGTGTCGCATTTTCCATCTTCTGTTAAAACACTTCCCAGATATTTGAACTTTTTTACTTCTTTTATTTTAGATTCTTCAACTTGCAGTTGGTATATTGGTTTACTATTTTTACTGATGAACATGCATTCATTTTTCTTGGGGTTTATGTTCAATGTTTTCTTTTCACTTAATGCCAAAGGATCAGGTTACATTCACGTGCTTTGGCATAATACCATTTAACTTTTATTATTCTACAAAATGTATACACTTTTCCTAACTAGATTGTTCGGCTTTTAATGATCTAAATCCTATGAAATATAAATTAATGGAAAATATAAACAGAATAAATTCTTATGTTTTGACGATAAGGGATAAAAAATATTTAATGATGGTTAAATCTCTTTGTTACAAATTTAGAAAATAATTGTGTGTACGCGCATAATGTCGTAGCATAAAAAATGGATATATATATATTAGACAGTAGTACGCATTATACAAGAACGAATAGTTGTGCACCGTCAAAAATGAGAGCAAAATATTTATATCGATGCGCTGTCTAAAACGATTGCAACATATATATTGATGTTTCTACCATTGAGTATCCTTTATTAAGACATAAGAAAAAGTAATCCAACCCGCTGAGTGGCGTAACAGTAAGGATATATATATATATATATATATATATATATATATATATATATATATATATTACGGTCATATCACGTTGAATACACCGGTTCTCGCTCGATCACCGAAGTTGAACGTTGAGCCTGGTCAGTACTAAATGAGTGACCGTTTGGGAATACCAGGCGCTGTAAGCCATTATTGACGGATGTGTGTTGTGGTGCAGTGGATATCGGCTTGGAAAGTGGAATCGGTGATCCGAGTTCGATTTCCAGTCAAAACACTCTGCATTTACTTACGCACCGGTACCATTGGGAAAGGTATTAATCCGTCCCTTCCCTCCAGTTATGGGTTAAATATCTGAGGTCTGCTGTTCATGCGATCCGTGGCAAACTTCTGCACCTATTGTTTGTTATCAGCAGTTCCAAAAATTGTGGATGGTGCTACACAAGCCTTCACCATTCTAATCAATTCTTTGTGTGGTAGTCTAACTGAGGCTAGACACTCTACGTCGAAATCGACGGGAGAGTCCATAATATATATATATATATATATATATATATATATATATATATATATATATATATATACCATCTTTATTATAATAGAAAAGACGATTACTGTATAGAACAGCCATAGTCCCTAACGATTTTTAAAATAGAATAACAATAAGCTAATCAGTGAATTAAAATTTACTTTTATCAATAGAAACAGAAACTATTCATAATTCCTCTCGGTTCTTTTGAACAAGGAAAAGAATTATTCTTGATTTTCTATTTGCAATTACGTTCCCGGTTCTATCTAAAATAATTTTATTCTATTTTAGTCCAGTAGCTCCTTGCATTTTAGTAGCTTTACCTCATTATTATTCGTGAATTGATAAAAAAACATCATGTTGTAATATTTATTTGCAGACGCCAATAAATATTTAATAACTTATACTGAGCAAATTTGGTTTTCTGCAGTTAAATGTTCAAATCTATTTCGATATATCGTGATATTTATATATCTCCCTGCATAAGATCTTCATTTCGTTCTAAAGAGAAATGAAAGAAAGTGCTACTCACTTTAAAATTCCACAGCGGTAAATGATAAGAGCAACGGTGAAATTCATAGTAATGCTCATGTTAGAAATAACCGTCTCCACAAACGGTCACACTCCACAGAAATAACCGTCTCCACAAACGGTCACGCTTCACAGAAATAACCGTCTCCACAAACGGTCACGCTTCACAGAAATAACCGTCTCCACAAACGGTCACGCTTCACAGAAATAACCGTCTCCACAAACGGTCACGCTCCACAGAAATAACCGTCTCCACAAACGGTCACGCTTCACAGAAATAACCGTCTCCACAAACGGTCACGCTCCACAGAAATAACCGTCTCCACAAACGGTCACGCTCCACAGAAATAACCGTCTCCACAAACGGTCACGCTCCACAGAAATAACCGTCTCCACAAACGGTCACGCTCCACAGAAATAACCGTCTCCACAAACGGTCACGCTCCACAGAAATAACCGTCTCCACAAACGGTCACGCTTCACAGAAATAACCGTCTCCACAAACGGTCACGCTCCACAGAAATAACCGTCTTCCCAAACGGTCACGCTTTTTGTTTTCTATAGTTTTTTACAAGGACTTTAGGACCTGAAGAAAGATTGTCTCAGTTACGGTGTAAAGGATTCATTCAGTTTTAGCTATTAAGAGTCTTAAACCTCAAGACAGTAAGCCTGTCTTCCGCTTTCATACCTTATCTGCTTTCAGGCAGTTCGACTTGCTGTTATGTTTAAACAGTTTGTCTCGGTAAATCAATTTCGACTGAAATCCTAACTGGGTACCTCAGACATTCGGCCTCGTGCCACATCTAATCTAAGATTAGCATTCATTGACCGAACACTCAGAACTACTCTTGGTTAAACTTTATAATATTTTTTTTAAACAGTCTCTATAAATCAACTCACCTTTTATTATTGCCCATTCTTCCTCCCAAAACTTTTTGTTCTTTATAGTATGGAAATATGCGGGTTTTTTAAAAAGAAAAACTAAAGGTACTTCAGTCACAAACTGTCATTTTCAGTTTCAAGCAACACATGACAAGGTTACCCTTTCACAGCAACCACCCTCGTGTATGGTACGTATATATGCACAACCGTACACATTTTTAGATGCCTCTTAGCTACACCGTTACAGCCTTCTTGCTGATCTCCATGCTTTCAAAAAGTTCTCCTTGATGATCCCCTTGAGATTAAAGAAGAAAGTCACACGGAGTAAGATCAGGTAATGAGGAAGGTTCTTCCGGTATGCGGATGTTCTTATCGCCCAGGAACTAACGGATGTTCAAGACATTATGAGCCTCTATTGTCGTAGTGAGAATATCACGATTTCGCATGCAACAACTCTCGTCTCTTCTCTTGCACTAAGCGGAGAAAATCTTGCAAAATCTTTATAGATTTGCTGATTGTCTGGCCCTGGGGTATGAGCTCATTATAGACGATGCCTCACATATCAAAGAACTGTTAAGTTCCGAAACTTTTCAAACAAACCTCGTATAACGTCATTCCTATTTTTGTTCTTATTTCTGTTAGAGGGGCTAATTTATTGTGGGTTTTGTTATTTGGTAACGCTTTTTGTTTTCTATAGTTTTTTACAAGGACTTTAGGACCTGAAGAAAGATTGTCTCAGTTACGGTGTAAAGGATTCATTCAGTTTTAGCTATTAAGAGTCTTAAACCTCAAGACAGTAAGCCTGTCTTCCGCTTTCATACCTTATCTGCTTTCAGGCAGTTCGACTTGCTGTTATGTTTAAACAGTTTGTCTCGGTAAATCAATTTCGACTGAAATCCTAACTGGGTACCTCAGACATTCGGCCTCGTGCCACATCTAATCTAAGATTAGAAAATCATAGAGAAAACTCGAAATAATGTAAGGGCTAGCAAGCTTAACTCGCTAGAACAATTACAACTGAGTAGTGAGTTCAATCCTCACTGGGTGCCCCATTCATTCAGCCTTGAGTCACATTTTAAGCTATGATTAAAAACTTTCCATACATAATCTGCTTTTATTTCTATCTCCAGTTAGTTTTCTTCTAGCTTTCTTAACTCCCTTACACCTCTTCTCATTAACACCCTCTTTCCTTTGCCCACCCTCTCTTCCTTTTACCGAATCTATTTTCGGGAGGAGATGAACATGTAAACGGGTATATTCTCTCTCTCTCTCTCTCACTCTCTCTCACACACACACACTCTTTCTTTCTCTCTCTGTCTTTCTTTCTCTGTGTATGCGCGCTTATACATTTATAAATTCCCACAAAAATAAACTTACCTCCTACCTGTCACCAAGTGTATGACAATTTCTACAATATGCTCATGTACATTACGTAGCCAGACGGGCTACTTAGAGAGCATTTGATCCTTGAAAAAAAATACATATCCTCTCATCCGCCACGGAAGCGCTGATCTATACGTAAATAATTTGATCGTTTCTTACGAGTACTACCCACATTTTGATAATTCTCACAAATGAGTATTTTAATCACTTTAGAGATAAACCTCGATATTTTCCACATTATTTCAATATAGACGTTCACTAATCATTGTTCCCTACCCACTGCACATATCTAAGAGACACGCTAACATTCTTATTTGTTAGAAGTCTCTTTATTTTTCCTAGTGAGTAGAGTGTTAATTTCTAAGATTTATAATAGTTTTTTTCAATCTGCCTAACGACAACACAGATTTTTGCTATTGTAGTCGAAGAGTTATGTACACTGTGCAAAATGGACTAAGTGCGGGAGTCTGTCATAAAGAAACGTCTAGGAAATCATTTTAAATCATTTTTAGACAACCACAAGAAAAGAACATCCGAATACACAAGGTGTAAATTAGCCCTCGGACAATAGAAATAGCTTTATGTTCAGACACGGTCGATGAATTCGGCATATTCTCATTCTTACTTGCCAAGTAAATCATCGTTCGGTTGCTTCTTCTTTTTATTGCAGTGATCGATGTATTTATTTGGAACAATAGCAGCGTATAATTATTGCGTCTTCAAGAAGATTTAGGGGGTGAAATCAGAGGAAACTGAAAGAAAAAAATAATATCAAAACATAATCTTCCAATTCTTCGTCTTCTTTTTTTAATGCTCATATTTCACTAGTATTATTATTCTCATAGGTATGTGTTATTTCCTTTTCGTTGTTATCTTAAGTCATTGGCTTAAATGTTTTATTTTTGTTTTTTTGGTGGGTTTCTGTCTACATTCGTCACATTATTAATAAATAAACATTTTTTTCATTCGAGTTCATTTTGTTTGGGTTTAATTATTCTGTTCCCATTGTAAGTATTTGGAAGAGAGTTCCTAATATATCAATTATTCTGTGTATGAAACTTTATTGTCAACAGTTTAGCTAGTATTTTTGTTTATATTTATCCATTTTTAATCTATAATTTTTCTGCGCACTTAAATGTCTCTCTAAGTTTGAATAGATGTCTTTCTACTCGTTTGTTGCAAGCCTGATATGCGAACCTGGATAAACTGAGTTGTTGCGTATCTCAAAAATAAAACACTTTTTTGTAAATAGTTCCCTGGTCATATTCTTACAGTTACTAAAACTACTTTGAAAAAAAAGAAAAGAAAAAGAAAAGAAAAAGAAAAAAGATGTAAAAGAAAAAAAGAAAAAAAAGAAAAAACGAAAATGAAAAACAAGACAAAGAAGAGGGATAATAATAATAATAATAATAATAATAATAATAATAACAACAACAACAACAACGAGCACATAATGAGGAATAATAATGCTTTGATGTTCCACTAGGCATCGTTATCATGATTTTTCATTCTAATTAATTTGAGGTGTTATCAGGAATATATAGTAAGAGGAGGTCAGCCAGACGAGCATTTCAGCTTCCTGACAAAGGCGGAAGGTGGCACAAGGTCGATTGTTACTATGGTCATTCTAAGCGCGTACGCTCGGGCAAAATTTCTCAGTAGATCCCGGTTATGTGGCGTCGAGCTCTTATCTATTTTCCCCATACAAAATTCTGCATAGACTCATCTGGTTTGCTCTCCACCCGACAAGTGAACCAACTTGGCATCACAAGAAAAAAAGAAGCAGATCACTAACTTTGTTATTTCGGTTGACCATAATATCCTGAAGGTCTGTGAATGTAAAACATTCAAACATTATTGACCCAGTTATCATCGGAGTGTTGGTATCTATAGCACCGAAGTTAAAAAGTTATAAAGAATAAGATTTGTTATTAGAAGCCTTAGTCACTCCCTCACTTTTCGGACTTCACATATTTTGATGTAACTTTTTTTCTACAGAACCAAAATTCCATTTTTTCAAAATGTAGCTAAGAAGGTGTCTTATCTAACGCTGTAAACTCTTTGAAATTTGGTTGAGAACTGAATTAGTTGTGAAGCTTGAAAGCTGCCTAGACTCACTCAATTGCGGACTTAAGAATATATTCAGCCGTCGTTGAAAGATAAGCAGTACAAACTGTTTATTCGAGTTGCTCACTTATCTATTAGAGAAGGGAATTTATCTATCGTACATATTTTACCTATCATGCATAATATGCCCTAATTTTTCCCACCCATTATATTCTTATTATAAGCTCAATTAGTAAACCCTATCATGAGTGACTCCAGGACCTTGTATTGGGTGGACAAATTAAAAATGTTTCCTGTGTAATATAAAAGATTCGTAATATTTTTGTTTCTAACAGAGACTCATCGGCGTATAGATTTAACATTTTTTCTTGAAGGTAAAATGTTATCTCATAATAACATGCATCTAATAACCTGAAATTTAAAATGATAGTGCTTCAATGAAATTTAGTTAGCATAAAATTATCATTATTCCGATGTGTTAAATTCTTTACTGAAATGTTTATTGATAAGATCTCTTTTGATGATAATTTATCAAATTATGTATATAATTGTATTAACACTATCGTTATCAAGATTTTTAATCAATTCACCGAAGTAAGGCAATAAAGTCACTAAGACGTAAAGGACTACTGAAAATAAAAGATAATGAAAATATTTTGAAGAACACGGAAACGCAATCCTAAACAAGGGAGAAGGGATAAATTTCTATCCCTGCTCACAAGTTAACGGAGGCCTGTGAACTGAATTGTAGGTAAACTCTGTACTGTTATTGACTAGAAAAATTAAATAAATTATTTATTAAATAGAATTTCAGTGTTTAGATGAAGATGGTATGAGTATAGAGACAAAGTAGACTTTAGAAGGAACCAGAAACCTCTCTTAAACAAAAAATTAGGGATAAACTTTTACTCCTGTACAAAACATCGGAGAGAATTATGAACTGGAGGATAAGCGAACCTATATACTCCTGTAGAGGTGATCATAAATAATAAATAATACATTTTTATTCCTCTATTTACATTGTTCGGACTATTTTCCTAATCTTTATTGCCATGTTTACGACGCTTTGGCCGTTGAAAGCTCCGGCCTTCTTCAGGTGCTAAGAATTTCGAACTGAAGCCGTCATTTCGATCACTGGGGTTTATAATTCTCTTTCTATGTGCGACGATACTTTTGGTAGTTATGTAATTATCTCCCTTTAACTTAACTAATTTTTTTATTTAATTGGAGTAGATAGATTGAACTATCCCCGGTTCACACTCTACGCACGTCTATTGAACAGGTGAAGAGTGCTCATCCCTTGTTCCCTGTTGAGGATGTGGTTTCCGGCGTTCTCTTTTCCAATCTTTTCACTCTTATTTATTCATTTATTTTTTCAATTCGAGTAGATAGACTGAACTATCGCCCGGTTCACACTCCACCAACGTCTATTGAACAGGTGAAGAGGCTCATCCCTTGTTCCCTGTTTAGGATGTGGTTCCCGGATTTCTCTTTCCAATCTTTTCACTCTTACGTAGCCCCCTGCACATCAGTGGCGTTACCGCCTTGCTCGGGGTGATACTATTTAAAAAAATGTTTATTCCTATTGTATAGGAAGGTAATTTATGAATTTTTTACTTTATTGTTAGCAAACACATCTACACTGAAGCAGAATATTTACTGTGATTAACGTACATATCTGAATGATTGCTTAAAGACAGGAAAAAGGAAAAATAAAATAATGAATGGAGGCGAAAAACGATAAATTTCGATATTGTTTTTTTTTTTTTAAGAAAATAGTCTTATCATCAAACTGGTTTCTCTCCACATCTTCATAAGCATATATGAAGGATGATTAAAAAAAGAATGACATATATATAGAAACGAAAACGTACACAATAATAGGCTATTTTATATTTTATTGCAATAAACGCTGATTTCGTAGGTACATGTGCTTCAGTTGACACCCAGTTCTAATGATAGTAATTAAATGTGCAATTTACGAATCCCTAATGATTCATATAAAATCCTGTTTATCTCCCTTTCTAACTGAATTAATACTGAAATCGTGTCGCTCATTGAAAACTTGAAATGAATTAATAATATTATAAATTGGGTAAATTTAAACTTTGTATATATTTAAATTATGAAAGACATAGCAGAACTTAGTAAAAATTTAAAAAATCTATAATTGTACAGTTCAAAATCATCCGTTTATATATTTATAGGATCTTTACTTTTATTACAGTAAAATAACATATTAATATATAAGTCTTCCATATTGTTTTCAATATGATATTCATTTACTCATCCCAAATTATGCACACACGAGCGGCATATGCACACGCACACACACGCATACGCACACACACACACACAAACACACACACACACACACACACACACATATATATATATATATATATATATATTGTGTATTTAGGCAGCAATCCTTCTTTTATTCAAGTTTCGTTTAAAATGACAGGCAAGTGTTTTTTTATAATTTCATGTAATGTTATATTTTTTCTTTTCGGTGGATAAATTACATAATAAGAATTATTTATCTACTGGAAAGAATATATATATATATATATATATATATATATATCTTAAATAAAACATTAGTATTCAAGAAAATATTCAAGATTGCAGTTTTACATTGTAAAACTTATATAATGTATACAGGGAGTAACCACCTTTCAGTTCTAAAGAAAATTAAAATAAGTTGAATGACATTAAAGAAAAACCAAATGAACTCCTAAATCACAATAAAACATACTTCTGAGATGTGCACGGACAGCGTTAAAAGCAAATCTAACTCGGATGAGATCAGTAATTCTTAATGGAAGGGAAGTTCTTTTGATATCGCCAAAAACGATAAGCGCAAGGAATGTTAAGAATAAGTAGTGAATATCAAATGAAATTTTCGGCATGGTGCAAATGAGACGACAAACAATTCCAAGAAGTGTCACAGAATCTAGAATATTAAAACAAGCATCAGAAGCAGATGCAAGAAAACTAATGAGAAATGACTCAATAAAAATAAATGAGCATCATAGTTAAGTCAGGTATGCATAAAAGAAATATGAGGATAAAGACATGTGCTCATTAACACAGTGCATAAAATCAGAAGGCACTTAATAATAGAAGAAAACTACTTCAAATTTGGCACGAATATGTTGGAGAACTAATTCAAAACAAAAAAAGGGGTACGTACATTATATAAAAATGCAGAAAGAACTGAAGTATTCGTCTCAGTTAAAGATAGTCACTGGCTAACCTGGACAAGTACAAAACAGAATTAGATGGAGTTGCAATAGGGATGCTATCCACCTAAGTTATTTTTTTTAATCATTTTATTCCAAGCAAGGCGGTACCGCCAATGATGCGCAGGGGGCTACACAAGAATAAACTTTTAGATAGGAAGAGAGTAAAGAGAAAGGCGAACCAGTTACAGGGTGTGTCAGAAAAAGGGCAAGTAAAAGATGGGAACACAGGTGTGAAGACAGTTGCGAAGGTAGAGAGAAAGGAAAAGAACAAGATATTGAGGGTGATGTAGAAATAACTGAATTCAAGTGGATGAGAGATGTGTATTGACATTGCATTTAAATTTTTGGAGGTTGTAGTAATTAGGAAATCAAGTATATAAAAAGGAGTTCCACGGGCGGGAAGTGCGAGAAAAGAAGCTGATGGAGTAGAATTATCGGCTGCATTTGGTTGATCTAACTGTAAATGAGTGGGAACCTGTTACCAGTTTGGTTGCAAGAGTAAATTCTTGTGGGGGTGGCACCAGTGATTTAAGTTCGTCAGAGCAGAACCCATGAAAATATTTGTAGAATAAACAGATGGAAGCCACATCCTGCCGGTGAGAAAGTGGCTGGAGTCAAGCCGCCAAACCGGGACCTATCACATTACAGATTCTTCTTTGAACACTGAGATGAACAGCAGGAGCGCCTGACCATATATGACAGCAGTATTCTATGCACGGACGGACGGTTGATTTGTATATGCGCAAGATTCCAATTTGGACACAGGCAAGATTACAGATATAATCAATTAAATTTACAACTGCGAAGAATTAGCCGAAGACGTAAATAAATACATATTCAAAACACTGGCTGTCACCACATGCAATTGAATGTTAGTCAGCTTAATGAGACACATAACTAAGTTTATCATCCGTATTTTATTTGAACAAGAATAATGTAATATTTGTTAATAGAAATATACACGGGAGAGAGTGAGAGAGAAAAAGAAGCAGGGAGAGAGAACAATACAAATCCAAAAAAGACTTGTACTTATGTTTTATAGACTATGCAAAGTATTTGTTCAGGTAATGGAAAAAGATCTGTCTGAACTGGGGGTGGGTAAATAAATTTATTTGGAAGAGATATTAGAATGATCCATAGCATATGCTAGGAGAAGATCTGTTTTATTGTAGTTTAGGCCTTGATTTGGCTTTCTTTAATGTCAATTGACTTATTTCGATTTTGCTTAGGACTAAAATGTGGTCGCTCCCTGCATACATTTAGATATATGTTGCATGCATATAGATAAAAATTAATTGAGTAAGTACATTAAAATATTAAATAGTGTAAGGAAAGAGTATGTCATTTTCATCAGATTTATCGAATATGGAGTCAATTCTAATAGAACTAGAATACTTAGCAGAATTTATTGTTAATGGACAGTGGTACCAACAAAATATACGCAGATTACATTGTGTTTATTTACGGCATAGAAAGAAAACTACAGATCGTAACGAAAGCGATATAAAGAATTAAGCATCAATTGCGTGAATCAACAATATACAGAAATATTATCTATGTGGGATGGGTTATACCAGACGACGGGAAAAGTGACTCCGAAATCCGAAGGTGTATTGAAATAAGAAATATTATTCCCAAAAGCTAAACGAATCATTATGCAGAAGAAAGATTTCAATAAAAAATTATAAATAGCGCATAAATGCTATTTAACATCACTTCTCCTCTATGGGAGTTAATACTAGAAAATCTTCTCGCGGAGAGAAGAGAAACTTGAATCAAGAAAGATGTGATTCTACAGAGATATCCAGAGAATGTTGTGGATAAAATATGTGTTCAGTGAGAACGCTTTACGAAAAATAGAAGCTAAAAGGAAACTTTGAATTAGATTAAGAAAGATGCAATCGAAATATTTAGAGTACAGAAAGGGCGTTTATAAAATTTCACTTTCACAGGACATATTGAAGGTAAAAAGGACAGAGAAAAACAGCGAATTATCTACCGAACAAACTTGTGCTAATGAATATCAGTTCAGAAAGTATTACAGAGAGTGATAAAAGCAGACATTTTAAAAACCAACAAAGCATAGAAAGTTGTAGAGAACTATGACCACCCACATCATGAAGGGATACGGTGCATAAAAAAATGATTTCCATAGATTGACCTATATGTCCAAACTTCCCGAAGTTTTGTAAAGAGTAAATAAACTTAAATATATGTAATGTACTTTCTTTCTTTTCCTATCTTCTAAAACTTTTTTCATCGATTTTTTCAATACTGTCTTTAATATTTATTATTCATAAAAAAAATTTAAATTTTTCTAATTAAATAATGTCTTAGTTATATTACGTTTTATAATTTTACGATTCAGAGCATTCATTCTGGAACAGGTTATCCGATTTAAACTCTCAAAAATGTTCTGATTTTAACTAATATAGTCACTAAACATTACATCTTTGAATTTCTCGAGTTTTCAGAAAATTGAGTAGATAAACTCTTTTTGCCAACATTTTCTAAGCTAAAAATATTTCTGAAACAATTTCATTCATTTGTAAATAAGTCCTGAAAGTTTCAATAAAATCCACCAATTGTTTGAAGTTTGCAAGAATTTTGAAATTAGTGTGCAAGAAAGACGCTAAAATGTGCTATATTAATTTATAGTAAATCCGCTAACGCAAAAGAAATGTTTTTTTCATCAAATTTACGCCTGTTCTACAAAGGTTTAAACAATTTAATTAAATAGTAAAAAATCATTGGTCTTTCCTTTTAATATATTCCCATACCCCTTTTCTGGGCTGGACTTTCTCTCTCAAAACTTTTTCTTTCTCACGAAAAATGTTCGGGGATTTTTTTTCTTAAAACAATAGCATTAACCTTTTTGAACTGTCTTCGCCCAAAACAAGTTGACAAGGGTCCATTGACATCGTTACCCAAATAATAATTTCTACGCACCTGTTTTTAATATGTTTTGATTGAGTTTTGATGGAGTCAGTTGGATCGGAAGAGAGATCCAACTAACGATAAGATTTAGTTTTCGGCAAATTTATCATAATGTGACATTTTTTGGTAAATTAGCTGAGGTATCAATTTTATTCTAAGCGGAACCGGTTAAAGAATGAGAACACTAAATAAAGGTTAGGTTTTATTTATCACCGAAAACAACAGAGGAGCACAAAGATAAAAGAAAGACGTACAACGGATCGCGTGGCACGCTTAATTTTCTATTGCTAAGCAATTTGTTTAATCGGTACCACCCCAAGCAAGACAGTAAAGCTACTAAAACGCCAAGGGATAGAGGGTGTAGAAGAATTAGGAACATGAATATTAATAGCGAGCGGAAAGAAAAAAAAGAAGTAATTAGGAAGAAAGTCAGTCAGTTAAGTGCCATACGTGATACACGCTTGGGCGATCATGTCTCGAAAGAGACATGACTGACTGGGCAGAAGATTATCCTATAGTAGGTTGCCATTGCTTTCTGCGGTAGATGGTTGCCGACCAAGGCTATAGAACCCAATCTGTTTGTTATTTAACCCATAACTGGAAGGAATAGACGGATTAATACCTTTCCCAAAGGTATTTGCGCGTAAGTGAATGCAATAAATTCAGCTGGAATTCGAACTCGGCGCCCCGATTTCTCGTTCCGAGGCGATATCCAATGCACCACAACGCACATATGGCGATTAACATAGCATATAATATTTTTTAGAAAATGTTGTGTGGAAAGTATGGAGCTAGAAAGGGAGTTCCACAGACAAGAAGTGCGAGGGAAAAGAAAATGTTAACATAGAAATTACGGATACATTTAACCAGGTTAACTAAATCTTTGGAAACGTTTACTGAGGCTGATTTGATCAACAGTTGCATAATATTGGAGTGTTTGTAATGCCATATCGCAAATGGGTAGGTGTCCCTGCATGTAGTTACGGTAAACAGCCCTTAGGCTACATTATGATCTGTTCTCCTCCATGCTCTCGGAGGTTTATATTGCCACTGAAGAGAGATAGCCAAAAATGTACATATGAAGCTGACTAAATTAAAAACAAAGACAATATGGTCAAATGTGAATCGATCAAAATAGTTTGTTTTCGCTTATTGCGATACTAATGTGATTCGAACTCGCACCACTCAATTTGATAAAAGTGAGATTTCAGCTCACTGCACTCAAATTTATACAAATGGGATTCTAAATCGAAACAATCAATTTGATAAAATTGAGATTCGAACACGCAACACTCAATTTCGTCCAAGTGAGATTCAAATACGCAACAATCACTTTGATACAAGTGAGATTCAAATACGCAACAATCATTTTGATACAAGTGAGATTCAAACCGCATTACTCAGTTTGATACAAATGAGATCTGAACTCGAAACTCTCAACTTGATACAAATGAGTCTTGAACTGGATGTGTGCTGTGGTGCAGGATGTGCGTTGGTGTGCAGTTGATATCGGCTCGGAACGGGAAATCGGGGAGTCGAGTTCAAATTCCAGTTGAATTCGTTTCAAAAGTTGGGAAAGGTATTAATCTGCCTAATCCCTAGTCATGAGTTAAATAACAGAACAGATTGAGTTCTATAGCCTTAGTTGGCAACCAGTTTACTGCAGAAAGTAATGCCAACCTGCTGCGGGATAATCTTCTGCCCAATCAGTTACGTCTCGAAAGAAACATGATCACCAAAACGTGATTCACGTATGGCACTTAACTGATTGAATGACTGAGTATCGAACTCGCAACACTCAATTTGAAAAAAATGGGATCCGAACTCAAAAAACTTACTTTGATACAAGTGAGATTCGAAATAGCACCGCTTAATATGATCTGTTCGAATTCAGGCGCAATTTTTAATATTTTTCATAGTCTTAATATTATTAATTTTTGACGAAAACAAAGCAATATTCAGAAATAACTCAACAGTGGTGACTTATTATGGCAGAATGGTCTGTAAATAAATATTCAAAACTTTACCACATTAATGAATTCCATTTTATGAACTAAAAATATTCTATATACCGCAAATTTTGGCCTTGTGTCAAACTAAGCTAATTCTGACTAATTAAAAATATTGGTTTTAAAATATTTAGTCTCGCGATTCATTTCGATTTTAAAAGCCATTCTCCTTCAGCTTACGAATGAAAAATAAATTTTAAAAAATTCAAAACCCGGTAAAATTAATATTAAAATTGTAAATAAAATGTTGAAATGTATCACATGTCAAAAATTAAAAATTTTTATCAAGATATTTCTAATAAAACCACTTAACGCGTTTGCTGTTACTGTGTTTTAGATCTTTTTTTTAATTTATAAATGCGTGACATTTTGGTGCTGTGTGCTATCGGTACGACATGTTGAATATTCCTCCGATTTCTAATTTTTTTCTTCATGTGAAGCAAGGAAGAATATCCTCCTTCTCAAAGATATGCAGTTGCACGCGGACGAAATACTTAAAGAATTTTATTTACTCCACCCAGAATTGTTTAGATTTGTGCTATTCAAAATTGGTCTCGTAAATTTAGTTACGTTTTTGATAACTTTTATATTCCAATGATTTTTTTTTTAAAATATAAAAGGAAACATGGTTGTTTAGCATCGTTGCTTCTCTCCACACCCAAGCAAATTGCCTTGCGCACATTTTGGCGTGCATTTACCTCTAGTTAAGAGACAACCATGTTGGATTAGATGAAAACGAAATAAATTTTGAATGGAAACTAAGAAAAAGAGTTAAAAACAGACGAAACAAATAAGAATATCAGGGCAAAATCGAGTTAAAATGCAGGTAATTATAAAAATCCAGAAAATAAGAATCGAAAAAGAATTTTTTGAGTTCTGAAACGTCAAACAAAGAAAACAAAAAAAAAGAATCCTGAAAATGAAAGAAAGAACACTGAAAGTATTTGAGCCAACAAAATGCAGCATAACATATAAGATCCTAAGGTTAACAAGATTCCATCATTGATCATACTATGAAAATTTATTGTCACTTTGCCATTAGTTAAATACTTGAAAAAAAGAAGAAAACTGTATACGAGTTTAGAAAAATGGATGGAAAATAATAAAATATATTTCGATTCACTATATAGTCGGTTCCTATTGGAAATCTAGTTTCTGAGGAATTGCATCAATGTTCAAATGTCGGTATCCTATTATATGAATCGCTATCATTTAAGAACTGTTTCGTAAATTCGTTTGTTAGTGAGTAACCTTGGCATTTTTTTGTAATGATATCCACTCTGTACAAATCCAAAGAGCTCCTCAATGTAGAATGTTACAAAGAGTCACCACTCTAAGCAATATAATAATGCCACCAAGACGAAAGGGGGTCACCCGAAATTAAATGAATGTCGCTCTGTATATTTACAAGTCTCCTTTTAACTTTTAACATACCACTCTTCGTTCATCTCTCTCTATCTCTCTCTTTATATATATATATACATATATATATATATGTGTGTGTGTGTGTGTGTGTGTGTGTGTGTGTGTGTGTGTGTGTGTGTGTGTGTGTGTGTGCAACAAAAACGTTTAATACAAAAAGCCGAATTAGAATGAATGTATCATTGAAAAAACATACATTAAATTAAATTTCAATCAAATTGTGATGTCATCAAAAGTGCATTTTCTTTAATATACGGTATCAAAATATAGATTCATGAAATTCAATTTTCCAATACGACTTTTATGTTTTTTTCTTATTTTAATGATCTTTTCTGTCCTTTCTCTTTATGAGTGTGAAATAATTTTTATTCTTTTTTTCTATACGAAGTATTTTTTCTTCTTATTGTTATTGTCATAGACCTTTGCATTGTGTAAACAAGAAAGTTAACGCTTGTTTGTGCTGAGCATATTTGAAAGGGAGTGCCCGCTCATGTAGTCGCTTTCGAATCAATAGTTTTATTTAAATAAGCTTTTTGTGTTTTGATTCGTGATCTAACAAAAGGAAATAAAATGAAAAGAGGGAGGCAGACAGGAATGCAAAAATAATTCATCGGAGAAAAAGTCTAATCACAATAGCTTTTTGACAGGATAAAAAATACAATATACGCTCTCCGACATTTTTTTAATAAACGGTATCGCACATTAATCGAAGATAGATAAATAAAAATTTAGCGATAGAATCAAATATATATATATATATATATATATATATAAAACATACACTGTATGTGATGTGATATATATATATATATATATATATATATATATATATATAAAATATACTTTTAAGGTATGCTATATTTATGCGGAAATATGCTCAATATCAGAGGTAAGAGTATATGCAAATATAAAAGTGAACATTTTACTCAACACTCAGAGGCGACTATCTGTTTCATGCTTACACGCAATAGTCAAATATGGCGACTACGTTTAAACATGAAAAAGACACACAAACACACACACACACACACACACACACACACACACACACACACACACACATATATATATATATATATATTATGAATTATACTTTAAACGTGTTCAAAATACAATCTACTATAAAGCAGTGTGTAATTTGTACATGTTCTAAAGTATAATTTATTATAAATATTCATCGGTCATTTTTTTTATTGACCACTGTTTGAAATTAATCTTTTGAACATTTCAGATATTTTCTTCGTTCCTTATTAATCTGTATATATATATATATATATATATATATATATATATATATATATATAGTGATATATATATATATATATATATATAGAGAGAGAGAGAGAGATATATATATATATAGTGGGTACTAGAATTTGTGTTGACACCCTGTTTTTAATTTTCTAAAAGCAGTGAAATTAAATGTTATCTTGCCTCGAGCGAGAGATTGTTTTGTCCAACCAGACAGAACCTATGCCTGTTTGTTTTTTCGCTAGCAGGGACAAGGGCGACCAGGAAAAAAACTGCACTATCAAAAGTGTGTTATTGCCAGTTTGGTTACGGGAGACCGTTATGTTACTGCAACACCAAAATATCTACTAATGTAGTACACAATACCTTGTTGGATCTTTTTCATATCTATACCTCCTACATTTATTTTCGTGCATGAAACGTATGCACCATATTTTTTTTGATTTTTTTAAAGCCAGTATGAGACTCACACAACCATCTACATATAGGACAAGGAATAACACCCATTGTGATGTTGCAAAAAGTTAGAGAGGTGTTCGTTGATCAAGCTTGTTGTAAGTAGATTGCCATTGCGTTAATTCTCAAAGTTCTAATACATTTTAAGCATACACCCCTTTACTAATTATGATCAGAATCCAAATACGTAGCAGAGAGGTGTGACATACCCTGCAAGAATGGCTGACGTCACTCTATCTACAGTGTAACATGTATGCCAGTAATATCTGATGGAAGGTATTACCGCTAACGATAGATACTCCAGTGATTGATCATGCATCCTAAAACATCTTGACCTGTAGCATCTGGCTAGAATTGCCTGCAAACAGATAAAATAGATACTGGTTAATATGGCATTCATAATTAATGCCCGGTGTACTACAAATGGTTAGTTCAACATCCTTTAGCTTCAATCAGATATGGGTACCGAAGACCCACAAAGTTTCTTTAGTAGCACTATGTGATCGGAAGAGAGACTTATTCGAGTGCGTGACATTCATTATTGGCCCAGGTAACGATGTCCAAATATTTTCACTACAAATATTTATATGGTAACTGCTCTGACCTTCTTTTTACCTGGTACCCCAACAACATGAATTTAAGCGCAGTAATACCTTGGGGTTGTAGTGTGAATGTGCGTGGTGGTGTAGTGGATATCGGTTCGAAACAAGGAATCAGAGAGCCGAGTTTCAATTCCAGATGAATTCACGGTATTTGCTTACGCACAAATACTCTTGGGAAAGGGATTAATCCGTCTCTTCCCTCCAGTTATGGATTAAATAACAGGACAGCTAAGAGTGTGCGCTTCTCCGTCGTATAGGGTTGTCAAATTTACGGTAATGGCCTCATTAAACTCTATTTGATTCACAGCGCCATCAGTAGAGAGAAAGGGAATAGGCAGGTAGGATGACAATCCCGATGCTTGGATGCAAGCCAGCGCCAAATCATGATGACTCATATTACATACCAATCAATTCAGCTCTCTTTTCATTTTTTCTCTTGTTTCTTTTTTATATTTTGCTTAGCTTTTTGATCGGCAAATTACGCTATTTCATTGTGCCTGCTGATTTCGATTCCTGTTTTCCGTCATCTGCTGAAAGATTTCGCTGAAATATGTTTTGTACCTTCTGCATTTTGACATCTTAAATTCATCAGTCTCATCTTAAGCTGTTCCTGTTGCAGACAATCATATAGTCTGTTTTCTTACAATAAATGTTGTATCCTTCTCAAAGTCCTTTGGATCATTGCATACAAGTTGCTGCAGTTTTCAAACATTGTCTGCTATCAACAATGTGCCATTTTCATATCTTAGGTGATTAAGATTGGTAGGTTCACTATATTTTTTTAGTTTCGCCTCTATATAAAAGTTGAATAAATCCACAGAGAAAACACATCATTGACATATGTCGCTTCTATGTTTGTGAACTCAGTCAATTCAGGTTTATATAAATCAGTATTAATTATAGATTTCTTAGATACGGCATTAACTATAGATTTCAACCTTTCATAAAGTGTCTGAATTTAGCTATTTACCCGGTGATAATAAACTGAACTAACCCAATTACTATTCTTAACTTTTTCTGGGTTAATGACCACATCACGTTAAAACAAGTTTTTCCGTATGATCACCGACGTTAAACAACGTCATACTTATTCAATACCTAGAAGGCTGCCCGATTGTGAATACTAGATGTTATAAGATTGTATATGGTGCTGCTGTTATGGCTCAGAATTGCTAAACTGGGTGCCGAGTTTAAATTCCTTTTGTATTCGGTATTATATTCAATACTTACACGCAAATACCCTCGAGAAAAGTATAAATTCACCTACTTCTCCCTTCGGCTATGGGTTAAATAATAAAACGTGTATCACCAAACTATTATCACATCCACAAAAATTCTTACAATTTACAAAAAATTTTCTGGCTTTAAATAACCTTCAAAGGCGTAGAAAAAGAATCAGTCGATCAATCAGTCATTGTATGAAAATGAAGACAACCATTTCGGCATTAAACTATTTCAGTATTTTAGATTATCAATAGTTACTCAAGAACAAACAATGAACAAGTAAAGCAGTTTACGTACCAGTGGAAGTACCCAAACTCCATGCATAAAAAATCATTCTTCCATCCATTTTATGACCGAAAGATACAATTAAGATTATGAAATTTTTAGTCTATAACAAAAAAGAACCAATTTAGTATGTAAATGAGTTGAAACGTAAGTCAAAACAAGTATATTCATTTGAGATTATTTTTTTCCATTTTGATACTAATTTATATTTGTTGGTTTTTGTATGTAAATATTAAAGAAGATTCGTGTATGAATGGGAGATGTATGGGTAATTCTTTTGTGGAAAGGGTAGAAAGATATATACAGCAAGAAAATATATGTGTGGGTGGAGTGGTGTCTTAAACAGGCTATAAATATGGGCAAAAAATGTTGTTATTTTGCGAGGTTGGCTTCAATACAATCGGATAGGCATAATTGTGGCAGGCTTGCTTGGTGCTGCCATTATTTCTAAGCCTGCCGTATCAACATATTCGTTTAATAAGTTTGCCTCTTTGAAATTGTTTTGGGCCGTTTAATCAGAAGGATCTGAAATTAAATGGTCACGTGACTATTGGCACGTTTCCCTATGAACATTTTACTCTTCTGTCCAAAAACCCAACGATCAACAAAAACAGAGTAAATAGCATACGATAAAACTACATTTAAGAATTCTTTCTCATGTAGGTACATGCGAACATATAGCTAAAAATTGTTATTTCAGTCGGATAAATAATGGTGGAGTTTGGTCTTATTTGACATATTTTTAATCATATTTTTATTTCTATTTATGGAAGCCATTGTAAGGAAGGGATAATATTTTTCTTATACAGTGTAATGTAAAAAAATATGAATTATATACTACTGTGCAAAGATACAATTTGATTTACTGCTAGAACGCATACGTAGGCTGATTATATCACTACTATATTATAAGTTTTTGATGCCTCCAAAAAATGTTTTTACTAAGTTCCCGTCAGGGATGAACTTTCTTCAAATTTAGATATATTTCCTCTCTCAAAATGCAAATTAAATATATTTTACAATGTTTTCTATTTTACAAAAACATTTTTAAAATTTGTTTGTAGTTTTTTCAAGTTTAAAATTATTTATTGTCATAATCAAGTATCCCGAAGTGTGGGTTTGATTCGACAAAACACAGATGAGAAACATCCATAAGATTAGTTAAATATTTCATTTAAGTGGAATAACTATATAGAATCCATAACTAAATCCGCTGATAAAAAAGTTGGTTCTGTGTGTAGAGCCACGAAGATTTTCCGGTCTGAAACAGTCCTGCACATATACAAATCTACCATCCGCCCGTGCATTGAATATTGCTGCTATCCACCTAGGGTTCCTTGATCAAATCCAGCGGAGAGTCTGTAATGTGATCGATCCTGACTTGGCTGCTAGGATACAGTCACTTTCTCACCGACGCAATGTGACTTCCCTGTGTTTCTTCTACAAATACTTTCACGGCTTCTGCTCCGATGAACTTAGCTCAATGGTACCCCCTATGTATGAATTTCCTCGAGCCACAAAATTACCAATTAGGTCCCACCATTTTACTGTGAAACCGATAAATTGTAGACGCTAATTTTACTCCAGCAGCTTCTTTTCTTCCTGCCTGTAGAATCCCCTTCCACATACTTGCTTTCCTGACAGCTACAATCTTCAAGAATTCAAATGTAAAGTCAATAGTCACCTCCTGTCTCATTAACTTACATTCTCTCTCTCTCTCTCATGGTTTTTTCTCCGTCCACCCAACTCATCAGTATTCTCTTCCTTCCTGGCCAAGAACGTAATTCAAAAGCTTACCAGAGTGCTGAGAGACAAGAAAAAGTGCTGGGGTCTATGTGATATCCGTCCTTCTGTGTGGCAGTGATTGCTGGATGACCTCTTCAAGAATGAAGGAGAGGCTCGAGGCAGCAGAAATGTAACTTTACAGAAGGATACTGAGGATACCATGGACCGAGCACACGAGCAACGACGTGGTGTTGGAGAGGATGCAAACGAGAAGGAAACTCATACTTGACATCAGGAAGAACAGCTGAGGTTCCTAAGAGACCTAATGAGGAAAGAGACCCTGGATAAATTTATACTCACAGAATGGATAAAGGAAAAGAGAAACAGTGGAAAGCGGTTTAGGACATATTTAATAGGCTTAAGCAAATGGATGGCGGACGGAGTTTGGGAGAAATACCAAAAAGAAAACTATTAAGAACAGCAAGAGAAATGGTCAAGTGTAAGTCCATGATCGCTTACGTCCTGAAGTATCTCTTCAGGACGTAAGCACAAGAAGAGAAGGAAGAAGAAACAACTAGGGTACATAAACACAGAAAAAAATTCCTTGAAAATTCATTAAGCAAATTTCGAAAGTATACGGGTAAAACATAAAAATAAACTTTTATAAATTTATCAATAATATTAAAAAGTTAATTCGAAAATTAGAAATATTAAATATTCGATAGATAGAGCGTTATTATTCAACAAAGCCTGCTTAAAAGAATTATTGTTGCCTAAATCTAGCTGATATATATATATATATATATATATATATATATATATATATATATATATAGAGAGAGAGAGAGAGAGAGAGAGAGAGAGAGAGAAAGACAGAAACAGACAGGCAGACAGACAGCGGACAGAGAAAGAGAGAGAATTAATATAAGTAAACATTGTCAATTAACAGACTAATCTTAGCTTCTCGACTCCGAAGATTCATAGACGAACTTGAGCGTTCACTGTTCAGGTGTTAACTGGAATTTCATTACTAATGATTTTTTCTTTTTTATGTACTTATTGTTGATGTAAGGATATTTCATATTGTTTTTGTACGTGTGTGCATTTGTGCGCGTACGGTCCTGACCCCGTCTGTGGGATGTACGTTCGTGCGTGTCATTCCGTCTGCGTAGGTGTAGGGTGCCGTTATGATTTGACCTTTTCTTTTTCTTCATTACTTTCTTCCATTTATGTGCGTACGTATAGGCTGTTATGATCATTTGTCTCATTTATTTCACTTCACACTTGCTCTTTAGCCGTGTCTCTTTTTTCTCTTTTTCCCTGTTGTCCTCCGATAGTTGCCATCTTTTGTGACAGATTGTTATATAATCTCTAGAAATGATACTTTTTAAAAAAAAATTGACTGCTCTTTTTTCTGGAAGGTGTATTTCCTTTTTTGCATAAAATAAATGACATTAATTTTTAAATTATAAATATTTTATTATATTTGGTAGTCATGATATAAATGTTTAGTGATATATTATCATATATGTATGTGTTTGTGTGCATGTGTGTGCGCACAAAGAGAAACATAAATCCCTCTTTTATGCAAGTTTCGTTAAAAATAACAAAGTGCTGCAGTTAGTTTATTTGTATAAATTTTGATGTGATCTTATAATTATTTTTTTTAGTAGATAAGTTATATTACTATTTGAATGCTTTATTTTCCGAAGATTTTTTGGCTATACTTTTAGCCATTATCAAGGCTGAATTCTATTTTAATTTTAAGTAAATATATAAATTCTTTTATGTATGTAGCTATAGTTAAAAGAATGTTTTTTCAAACACGATCAAGATATTGTGGCCGTGTTCGTTTGATATTAATTAGTGTTTGATTTTTCTCTTTTCTTTTTATTGTTCCAGATCATTCTAAATCCATAAATAATTATGTTCATACACTACAACATGCTTAACACGAAGAAAACTAACGTTAAATTGCTCTGACCATAAATCTATTATGTTTCATTTAAATACACATAGAAATCTACCAAATTCTACCCGTAACTTACTCGTTAATGATACAAATATAATATCATCATCCACATGTATTAAAGGCTAAAATAATGAAAACATTATTAATAAAAAGAAAAATATAACACTTATTTAAATATTTGTTTAAAAACTTGTTTAAAGATTTTATGCGGAATTGATAAAAAATATGTGAATTGATTCTGTGTGATATTGTTCTTCATAACAATGCAAATATTGAATATAAAATTTTCTTTTATCAATTTTTTTTCTAACAGGTATTTAAAAATATGTATTGGATTTAATTTTACTGTCCTTTCTAAATAGAAAAACTATGTGAAATTTTGTGCAATAATGTGACAATAAATACTTGAGTTTTTCACAACTGTTTTTCATATTATCATAGGTTAAGCATTTTACTTAACGAATATATAAAAAATGGATTATTAATCATTGTTTATTTTATTACAGTGCAAAATGTTATTAAAGAATTTCATATTAACAAAAACTAAATTATGTCTTTAATTAAATGTTGATGTTAAAGAATACTTTGATCCAGGCAATAATTGCTCAAAGCTTTGGTGAAATGTCATGCCAAATGTCGATGAAATGTCATTCGAAAGTTGTGATAACTTACCAGTCCTTGAAACTAGGACCGCTAAATATATTAAAATGTCATGTCTGTATATTTCAGACTATGTTACAAGAAAAGAATGTCCTACAGAACAGTAAATATTTAATAAGAATACAACTTTTTATTATCAAAAATATGGAAACTTTTTAAAGAAATAAAATCTAGTAATTTCAGATTCCAGTAGGTTGTCACTGTAAACTTGGTGTTTTTCTGATTTAAAATATTTCCTACCACTCAACGGAAAACTTGCTGGAATATATCAACAAATATCTTGATATTAGTTCCTGAAATGCCTTATTTTAATATAAACTAGAAGCATGAGTTTACATTGTCAAATATATTTGAACAAAAATATTGCTTGATTGATTCTGTTAAGGCAATTATAATAATTTTGAAATCATGTTAAAATGCTATTCGTAAAATGTTTATGTAATTCTCATTAAAATTTAATATTTAAAAAATATATTTTATGTAATAGATTTATATTCATGAAGCTACATTACAAACTACGTCCATTCATAGAAACATCTACCAAACAACTTTTATTTTTAATTTTTGAACTTAATTTTTTATACCGGGTAGTTTTTATTTTTAATTTTCCACTATCATATAAATATCTTAACTAACTAAAATATCTTTTTAATTTTGTGCTCCTGTTAATGTAAACTGATTTTCATTTTTATGTAAACTATGCATACTGGTAATATCTATTATCTTATCATAGTGAAATACAGTAAAATGCAGAGGTTTGACGATGCTTAGTGATGCACTAGGCCAATTCCTTGATTGTATGCCTCTCAGATGCAAGAAGGAGGGCTGCATAGCCTAGTACTGAGAAATTGCAAAACAGAAGACATTTTAATTATATATAAACAGATGAAACATGAAATAAATCCTTTATTTAGATAAAATATAAATTAAATTTTTATTTAGTTCTTTGATCTGATGCCTTTCCGATATGGATGCCAAGGACTGCCGAATCTTTTGACAACCATTCTCCAAGCTACTGGTTAAATATATATTTTAGAAAATTTAACTCAAAAAGGATCAGCTTGGCTTTCGGATTTCTCAGTGAACAAAGATCTGGTCCGATAGTCTACAAATTGTAGACACAGAAGTAGCAGTAAAGATTTTGCCAGTGTCATTTACCAATCCCCAGATAGGGTGAGGAGAATCCATGAACAAATAACCCGGAAAACAGAAAATAAGCTTCGTGATATGTTTTCACGCCGTGACGATATTCCACCTTCCATTCCTTTGAAGAACTTATATCTGGCCTGTCTCAGTTTTGTTTGGTTTTGTTTGGTTTGGTTTATATATGTTTGTTTAGTGTCGTATCAAACCTTATTTAATGCAAAAATTTAAATATTAAAATTCAAACTTTGTGATTAACTCAAGAGAATGACATTATTTCAGGATTAAATTATAATTACTTAGTTACATTCTTTCTACCAAGTTATCTTACAAAATCAAACATGCAATGAAAAGTTGTTTGTTTATATGAAAATAAGATTATTCATAGCAATTTTTATTTTTTTGACAATGTTTACTATGTTTTCAATTTTACGATCAAATGTATTTATTGCAATTTTGTTTAAATATGTAGTGTTAGTCATTTTACTATAAAAATATTTTGCTTGTCATTTTACTATAAGAATTTGTTAGTTATTTTATTATAAAATGTATTATTGGTAATTCTACTATAAAATATATTACTGTTAATTTTACTATGAAAATATTTTGTTGGTAATTTTGCTTTAAAATGTATTGTTAATTTATTTTATGAAATGTTTTACTGGTTCTTTTCACTATAAATATATTACTGGTATTTTACTATAAATTGTATTTTTATACTTTTCTAATGTTTTGATATTTATGAGAGGTTTCACTATTTGACAATAGTTGTGTTGGCCTGGGACAACAGCAATTAAGAGGTGGTTCTGTAGTAGCTAGAAAATTCAAGATTAAGATCAGCTTTATACTTCACCTTTACAAAAATTCACAATAACGTGTGAAATCTTGGTTTATTCCTAAATAGCAAAAGAGTTGAACATGTGCTTAAAGAAAAAGTCAAATCCAGATTTCGCAAGTAGATATTAAATTGGTTTTCTGACTAATGGGAGCGATTTGTAAGACCATAAAGACTTCGCGATCCAGTGCGAAAAATCTAGTTGACTATAAATGACTTTGATCAGTGTCAGTCAGTCAGATGGAAGCAGCAGAGACGACAAGCTAAAATGTTACGGGAGAAGCTTCAAGTCCGACCCGGACATTTGTCCCCTTTTTCCTTCTTTCTCGTGTGTTGATTCCTTTTTAATTCTTCTTCTCCATTCAAAGACATTCCTACCAAACAAACGCTTATACATGCATACGTACGTACGCATAAATTCTTTTCAACAAATTACTACAACAAACATTTGTACAAATCTTGATTCCCTCGACTTTCTCATTGAACTTACTACCTATTCTTGTTATTCTTTTCTTTTAATAAATTTCTATTTTAACATGCAAAATGTATATTTTTATACTTGCACTATTCCACACATTCCAATCTGCTGAAACACTTCTGATGGAAACATTCTGATGATTTTGGATAAATCCGTAAGCTATATGGCGTTCGATTATGTATGACACAAGGCCGAATTAATAAACATTAAACACTTTCCTATAGCTTCACTGAAAATCCCGACGTTCAAAGAACACGCACCCTATAGCTTCAGTTCCAAGCTTCTCAAAGCCTCCAATGTCCCGATCAGTCGCGTTGCTGCTGAATGTAGTTTATTGTCATACCCAAGACTAATTTTTTATTTACACAGATACAAACGAAAATCGAAACAAATTGTAGAGCTGTCTAATCGAGGAAAACCTAATCGAGGCCCCCAGGCGTATCTTCACATCTGAACTGTTTAGATATTTCAAAAAACGATAAAAAATCTAATAATTCATAATTATTCTAAAATAATACACATTTTTTAAAGTAACTTTAAGATTGTCAGTTTTTCTTTCTGGGTAGTGAATAAGGAATTTGAAGAATTCCATTAAAACTGACATACGGATTAAATGCTATTTGTCGAATAGGGAGAATCATTTGGCAAGAGAACAGATTTAACGAAATCAGATTTATGCTACTGCTCCGTATTACCAATTCAAGTATGCTGGTTTTTCTTTTCCCAGAGAATATCCAATATCCCTGCCAGCTAAATATATCGCTCTACACTTACAACTATATAAACAACATTTATAGCCAGTCGAGCATGAAGAACGTTGCCTTCGGATAAGTGAAACAACATTCTCAGTACTCTCTCGTCTTTTTAAAATCGATTCTACTTCCTTTTCCCGCGCTTTTCAGCTTTCTTATGTAATGCGTCGAAGATTTTGGAATTGGCCATGTTTGGGTTCTTGCTTTTGGATATTAGATATTTTCCCAGCTGAAATTCTATCCATGATGTAATCTCTGATCCTTTAAGAAGGAATGTCACGGAAAGTAAATTGCTTTTTAATCATGTCGGTATTTCATAACGTAGTTTTACACATATGTACATGCATACATCAAACATTAGATTTCAGCATATAAACAAAATAAATAGACAGAAACAGACTTAGATAGATAGATAGATAGATAGATAGATAGATAGATACATACATACATACATACATACATAGTGACTGTGATATAAATAGATACATATCGATACCTACATACAAAAACCAACTGAAATAGACAGTGATGAAAACAAAGGAGATTTAGATAGATATTTAAGTAGATAGATTTAAAAGTCTACTTATTAAATATTTTTGTATATTTTTTAGTAAAGTTTTGAGAAGATACTTATGAGAATTTACGAAAAAGGAATGCGAAATTATTTATACATTCATTAATATCGTAAAAAGAAATGATAAGAAATCCCTTAATAAATCAAAGTAAAGATTAATAAATTGAAAAGGTTACCAGGGAGAAATAATTCTAAAAGCTAAAATATATCAAATAAAATATAACGATACCTGCATCAAATACAGAAATAACAATATATATATATATATATATATATATATATCAGTTAAGTGCCATACGTGATACACGCTTGGGCGATAACGTCTCTTTCTAGACATGACTGACTGGGCAGAAGATTATCCCGCTGTAGGTTGCCATTACTTTCTGCAGTAGATTGTTTACCGGCTTAGGCTAAAAAAAAACCAATCTATTCTGCTATTTAACGCATAACTGGAGGGTAATACCTTTTCCAAGGGTATTTGCTTGTATTTGAATGCAAGAAATTCAATTAGAATTCGCCCAACGAATTCTTGTACCTAGCCGATATCCTTTGCACCACAACGCACATCCATATATATATAGAGAGAGAGAGGTAAGGAGGTAAATAAATATTAAAAACATTGCCCTGACCAGTAACGACGTAAATAATCTGTAGAAGTGATGGAAAATAATTTAAAAAATCAAGAAAACTCTACAGCATTTGAGGGAAAACCTAAGTAAATAAATTGATTTATCAAAACTCTTCAACATTGTAACTATTCGTTGCGTGCAGCACATCTAGACAAAGCCAAAATTCAGATCTCTAAAAGATACTTTCTTTTTCGATAAAATTCTTGTGCCAGACATGGACTTGAACTTATTTTATACAATGTACTGTAATTGTGGATGTGAGTTGTGGTGCAGTGGATATCGGCTTGGAACGAGATATCGTGGCGCCGATTTCGAATTCCAGTTGAATTCTCTGCATTCACTTACGCGCAATACCCATGGGAAAGTTATTAATCTGTCTTTTCCCTCCAATTATGGGTTAAATAACAGAGCAGATTGACTTATATAGCCTTGGCTGGCAACCTAATGCGGAATAAACTTCTGCCCAGTCAGTCAGTTATCAAAGAATTAAATTGAAAATATAAGTCCATCCCTACCGTGGCGGATGGCCGAAGACAGTGACAAAATAGTGGCGTTGTGGTCCCTGATCTGATTACAGGCATTTGAGTACGTTATTGGAAATATCAAAATTGATTGTATTTTCAATTTAAATCTCTTTATTGTTAATAGCTTAAATGTTCTATGTTTACTGTGTGTTAATATTTACTCTTTGATAATGGCTTATGTGAGCCGAAAGCTTAGACCCGATAAAAAAATCAACAATTACTGTGATCTTTTGTTGTCTTTCAACGATATCACCATCAAGTATATCAGACGGTATGAACGGATCCTACACAAAATTAATAGACAGAACTTGTCTATATTATTCAATGAAACCTGCATTAATATATATATATATATATATATATATATATATATATGTAAAAGCAATCGGAGTCTCACCGCACTGATGAGCTGTGATACAGCGAAACAGATCTGTCTGCGGATGACTATAGTATTTACGCTCTCACACCCTGATTGAGCACTCTGGAGGAATGGGGGACTTTGAAAAATAGTAGCTACTCTGGCATATACGCATCGCTCATTCAATAATGAATTAGATCACGCTGGCTATTGGGCGTGTATAATGATAATATCCGCGCTAAAAAGTCTGTCTTTTTCTACCGGACGCCCATGGCTCAGAGGTAGAATTGCCGACTGACGCCAATTCAGTCGGGTTTCAATCCTGGGTTAAAAAAGCAATCGGAGTCTAACTGTACTGATGAGCTGTGATACAACGAAACAGATCTGTCTGCGGATGACTATAGTGTTTACATCATCATTTCTCACATGCTCGATCCATGATATTCGCCGCATCCTTCTGTAGAACAACATTTCACTTGCTTCAAGCTTTTCCTTCATCTTTAATTATATTGTCCAGCATTCACTACCATATTGAAGTACGTACAGCACGTAGCAATCCAGTACTCTCTTCCTTGTTTCTAGCGAAATTGTCCTGTTTCTTAATACCTTACTCAACTTTTGGAATGCTTCCTTCGCCAAGCCAATTCGCCTTCGGATCTCTGTATTGCACTTTCCGTCTTCTGTTATAACACTTCCCAGGTATTTAAATTTTTTTACCTGCTTGATTCTAGTATCCCCGACCTTTATTTGGCATTTTGGGCTGCTCTTTTTACTGATGACCACGCATTCGGTCTTCTTGCAGTTTATTTCTGGTCTTTTCTTGTTATTTTATTGTTTCTTGTTATTTTCTTCAGCTACCTTCTGCAGGAGGTCCTGCAGCTTCTCTTCCATGTCTGCCATCAGCACTGTATTATCTGCGTATCTTTGGTTGCTTAAATTGTGGCCTCTGATTACGAATCCAGACATAACTTCTAGGGTCCTCAAAATATTTTCGCTATACAAGCTGCACATATCCTTATTCTCCCACTCTAATAGAACCAACGAATAAAAGCTAGCCAGGCGGTCATAAAGCACACTTTCATGAATCAACAATATCCCCTACCTACCCAACTGTTTTAAATTAATGTTTTTGGATGTTGTAAGCTTTTCTTTGTTCCTTATTCACCCATATATATATATATATATGTGTGTGTGTGTGTGTGTGTGTGTGTGTGTGTGTGTGTGTGTGTGTGTGTGTGTGTGTGTGTGTGTGTGCGTGCGTGTGTGTAACGTTTAGTTCCTAATATGCAACTGGTGAGTGCATAATGCATAAAACACCGAGTCGTGCCTAAAACGTAGGAATATATATATAATTACGAAGATTAACGAAATGATTTTCAACAATCGACAAATTGAATCTGCCGTGTCTTAGACCTCTTAGGTCAATTAGTAGCCTCCCTTATGTGAATAGAGGTCAAATGTTCGAATCCTGCCGAATGACAAAAATTTATCGTAAATAATCAGGCCGGTAGAAATAAATATATAATTGTGTTTGATTATAAACAGAATATCTACTTAAATACGAATATCGATTAAAAATAATGTTCACACAAATCAATTCATATATATATAAATACAAAATAAGTCAGAATTATCAGCAATGTCGTCCTAACATGTTTTCATGTATTTTTCGTAAACATCGTTTTCTTTTATTTATATATATATATATATATATATATATATATATATATATATATATATATATATATTCTTGATCCATCCAGGTTCAATCCCGGTTCAACCTAGCGTTGTTTACATTAGTTACACTACGATTTGTATAATTTGACGACTTACGTTGCATCTCTCTTACCATATTTTAATTGGATCTTATTTAAATAAATATGGAGATCTTTCAAACTCAATCCGTAGTATACTCGTTAATGATACAGATATCATTGAAAATTGAATATTACTGCCATATCTGGTTGGGTGCCCTTGCTGGTCTCCTTGACAAAATACAAAGGCGGATCTGTAACGTGGTTGATACTGACTTGACAGACCGGCTGCAACGACTCTCTCACCGGCATGATATGGCTTCCCTCTGCCTCTTCTACAAGTACTTTCATGGCTTCTGCTCCGATGAACTTAGAGCACTGGTGCCGCCTAAGCACGAATTTACACGAGATACTAGATTAGCAACTAGGTCCCGCCATTTTACAGTTAAACAGAGAAGATGTAACCGTAAATTCTTCTCCAACAGCTTCTTTTCTTGCGCTTCCCGTATGTGGAACTCCCTTCCACATGTCTACTTTCCTGACAGCTACAATCTCCAGGTGTTTAAATGTATGGTCAATAGATACCTCCTATCACACTAACTCCCAATTATTCTCAGAACACTCTCGTCTACCCAACCCTCATTCTCGGTATCCTTACCCGCCTATCACCCACCCTCCGACATTTCCTATATTTAATCATCCTTTCTCCACTCTGTGTAGCCCCCTGCGCAGTAGTGGCAGTGACATGCCTTGCTCGGGGTGAAACGCTTATAAAAAAAATACCATCATCCTTATATGAAAATATGGATAAAAATAATAGACGCATGATCAATAAAGAAGAAAATAATCAATGCTTGATAATGTCAACTAGGAACATGTCCACAATGTGCTCACTGTTTTCAGAATATAAAATAACTATGAGTCTACATATGTACACCTTATATATTCAGTTAAAATAAAATCAAAATTCATCTTTAATAATGGCTAAAAGTCGAGCCGAAAGCAATTGGATAAATAAAACTTTTGTAGATTTTTTATCGGATTTAAGTCCTGAAAAGAAAAAGTATAAAATCACATGAAAAATTCGATAAAAACTTAACCATAACACCTTGTCTGTCGTTTTTTATGAAACTTGCATAAAAGAGAGATTGCTGTTAAAGTACACTATATATATATTTATCTGCTTGAAAAATATTTTGATGTCTTTATACGTATCTTTATATTATAGCATACGCTGATAATTACAAGCGTGTATATATATATATATATATATATATAGTTTTAATTATTTGTGTATGCTCTGCACGTTTATTATACTGTTTTGAATGTTGTGTTTTGTGTGGCTGTTTGCAGTGCGCATGCGTAATTCTACATTTCATTTTGCCTTCCAGAAAACGCTGCGAAAAATAATTTATTTCTTATCATAGCATTTTTGCCTCGGTCCTTTTTTCTTTATTTTTGTTGAACGAAGTTTCTTAAAGATTGATGAATTTTGTACACTTACACTTAATTCCTTTCAGGACATTAATCATATTCCCAAGCTTGGATTACATATTTCATTGATTATTCATGCTTACAGAGGTGTGAAAAGTTTTCTAACTTCTTCAAAATGTTCATTCTGCACTGTTAATATTTATTATATTTAAGAATTTTATATATGCTTTCTGTACGAAGATGCTTTATTCTGAAAGTAATTACATCGGTATTTCACTTACTCAATCCATGTGCAAGGAGTTCATTAGTAGCTCCTAAACCTTTGATAATAAATATAGAAATTGGTTCATTATGGATTTTAAAGATCACATTGAGGCAACAGGAAACAGTAATGAATCAAGGAGTACTGTGGCACACTACACTTAAGTAAATACAACTGACCATATTAAAAATTATTTCTTAAAATTTATATACAATAGAATTTTCTTTTTCTATTTTTGGTGTTTTTTTTATATTTTTTACAGTTTTTGAACTAATAAATTGCTGGGAAACGTTAGAATTTGTAGAGGGGTAGTGAATAAGATTTTGGAAATAATGGTTGACTAGAGTCTTGGAAATGGACAGATTGTAATGAATGGGTAGCATTCTCTCGGATGTTTGTTCCGCAACGCCGAGGCTCTTTTGTAGAAGCTATCTTAATGGATCATTCTGATTAGCAAACAAAGAATACGGTAAAAACAAGGAAGATTCAACAATATCTGTGTGATATAGAATATCGTATCAGAATATTTTAGATATTTATTTATTTTAAAGGAAAAACATATTTCATCTTAAATTTTTAACTTAAAAATTTAATGTTTCTTCCAAAACTAATCAAAGCTTTCAACTTATAAACGTATAAATGCTTTTCCTGCTGCTTTTGTGTTATGGAGTGTTTTGAAAATTGAGAAATAATAATTCTTGAATGATCATTATTTCCTGCAATTTTAATAGATATTTTTTTTATCCTTTGTTAAAGTAAATGCATAAAGACCGGTTGTGCAAAAATCATATTAATTACTATGAAATATTCCCAAATTGTAATTTTATGATCATTTAAATAGCCGCATTACTGTATGAAGAAACTTTTTCTTCAGTTTCCATTTGAAAAAATGAATGAATTCAGCAAGAGAAAAATATTTATATTTTCAGGATTATTACATCTTACAGAAACATTCACACAATTTTAGGGAACATAACGCCCGATAATAATAATAAAAATTTGTTAACGAATTCCAACTCAACCGTCAGTTTTATTAATTTACAGAAAAAGAACTTTCATGTTATAGCAACATAAAAAAAGGGGCAAGGGATCATAAAAACAAAACGAAAATATTAGTTAAAATAAAATATTAGCGATTTTGACTTTTTATTCATTTAATTATTCATTAATTGCAAGACTTGCACTTTAAGACATCCCTAGCTCACTATCTGAAAAACTTAGGTGATATATATATATATATATATATATATATATACCAAGACGAGTGAACGGACGGGATCATCTACGAAAATTTGCAGCGGGATGCTGAAGTCAACATCAATCAGCGAAGATTGAAACCTTTTACTCATGTCAATTATATATATATATATATATATATATATATATATATATATATCCAAATGAATAAGAAATTAACTGCAATGTTTAAAACATTAATTTAAAACTGTGCTCAGTATAAAAATAACCATTGGCTCTTTCCTCTATATTATTTCCCTTATTTCCCTCTTCATTTTTTGTTTCTTCTGTATCTTTCTCTTTCTTTTTCTTTTTCTTTTCCTTTTCCTTTTCTTGATTTCTCAGCTTATTTCTGATGCTTTCTTCCCTGTTCTTGTTTTTCCATTTTTTGATATCTTTTTACCTCGTACATAAAAACATTCCAAAAATAAAGGGAAGTTGTACTTTTTAAATTTTTTTTTCGATAAAACGTTTATTGCCATATTTATTAACTACCTGATGAGACATATATCGAAACAAAATATACATTCTTGTAGTAGTTTGTAGTTTGCACAGGTTCTAAAGTAATAATTGATAATATATATATATATATATATATATATATATATATATATATATGTGTGTGTGTGTGTGTGTGTGTGTGTGTGTGTGTGTGTGTGTGTGTGTTTTGCATTTGTGAACTATTATTTTACAGTAGAGTATGTGCGTTGTGGTGCAGTGGATATCGACTCGGAACGACAAGCCGGGGAGCCGAGTTTGAATTTCAGATGAATTCCTTGCATTCACTTATGCGCAAATACCATTCGGAAAGGTATTAATCCGTCCCTTCCCTCCAGCTTTGGGTTAAATAACTGGACAGATTAGGTTCTATAGGCTTGGCTGGCAACCACTCTACCGCAGAAAGCAATGGCCACCTACTCCGGGAAAATCTTCTGCCAAGTCATTCATGTCTTTTTTGAGACATGATCGACCAAGCGCATATCACGTTCGGTACTTAACTGACTGAGTTAATTTAACGATATATCAAAATCTTTTAATTTTTTAATGTTGGATATATCTTACAGAAAAATCACAATGCATTGTAAAAATAAGTGTATTCTACACAAGACTAAAAAAGACTTAGGATGTAACTCTCCTGTCGGATAATTTTTTTTTTTGTTTTTTTAATTCCAAATAACCGATTAACAGGATAATCATTAAATAGAAATGCGCTTAAATTATATATTTACTCAATTAATGATCATAAATGTTATTAAATTGATAGAAATTCTATTTATATTGGTTTTAAATAAATATGTTGAGAAAAAGACGCAATCAAATTTTAAAACTATACCATCTTAAAGAGGGATACAAATGCAAAAGAATGTGTAGCTATGTTTTATAAATTATGTATTAATCTTTGATGACATACGTCACAAATAATTATTGGACTTCCTCAATAAGCTTGATATATTTAAGAGGGATTCTAGATTAATCCAGCACCTGTACTGGAAGCAAACAGCCTTTAGTAAATCAAAAAATAGAAAAGGGTGTAAAACAATGATGTATTCTCATCGGATTTATTTGACTTTTACGATGAGACCAATTTGAGAGAATTAGAAGTCCTACCACGATTTACTATCGGTGAATCATATATCTTAAGATATCCAAATGACAGAGTGTTAATAACACACAGAAAAGAAACTACCAGATCTCCTACAGAAGGTTGTGAAAGGAATTTAGAAAACTAAAGACTAATCATCTAATTCTAAGAAGACAAGGTCATCAATAAAATCAACATCCGAACATGCAAAAACATATTGAAGATTCCAAAACCAAACAAGAGTTGTGGTGCAGTAGATATAGTCTCAGGGAGAGAAATCGGAGAGCAGAGTTTGAATCTCATTTGAATTCGCTGCATTTAAATACACTTGGGAAAGGTATTAATCCGTAATTTCCCTATGAGTTAAATGGCAGGTTAAATGGGTTCTATAGCCTTGGTTGTCAACTGGTCTACCGCAGAAAGTAATGGCAACCTACTACGAGAAATTCTTCTGCCCCCTCAGTTATATCTTTTTCGAGATATGAACGCTTAAGCCTGTATCACGTATGGCACTTAACTGACAATTTAGATATCTGGGAAGTGAAAGTGTGGTACTGAAATCTTAAGCCTCATTGAGATCGCAAAATATGTCTTCTTAAAGCTAAGCACAACAATATAAAACAAGAAAACTTTTTTAGAATGATACTGAAAATAACCCTGAACTGAAAAGATGAGCACACTTTCAGATAAAAATGGAAAGCAAAAAGATATATTTAAGATCATAAAGCGATAGTTGAAACATCTAAGCATCGTAACGAATAAATTTCATATTCATATGACAGTTCAAAGCAGAGCTTATAATATGTTAGAATTGAGATTAGGAAACATAACGAAAAGACAAAGTTTATCAAGCGCTACAAATGACTGGAAATTGTGGAGAGCCAAAAATGTTTTGAAGAATAAGAAAACGATGAACAATTTGTGTTGGTCATAGTCACAGAATAAAAACTAGTAGTGAAGTAGGAGAAAAAGGAATATAACTAGAATTTTCCAATGGATATATCTTTATCCAACTTTTCGAAAAATAATCCCAGCAGCCATTCACCCTACAATGGATTCGCCATATATGCCATTCTTTTAAAACATAGAAGATCATGACTCTTCCCAACGTTCTCTACCTTGTCTTCTGAGACAGCATTTGATTCTTGCCACCGCTCATTAACCATTCTCTGCTATCCATTCATATTAGATAAGCTTCTCACGTTTTATTCACTATTTCTCCCTTCGATACATCCTGTAAGTATTAAATTTTCCAAATTGTCCTTTCAATTGTGTCAAAGAAATATCAAATATCTCTGATTTTAAGTGTCTTTCTTATTCATATTTCCATTTTCTTCCGTTATCTGCCAGTGCTATTCTTAGCGTTCACATTGTTTATACCTCGATTGTTCATATGCATTGTTCATATGTAAGAAAGGTTTCTAACAATCACTGCTATACAAGAGGATATGTAAACATACAATGATACGGAAATACCGAAGAATAACAAAATGATTTTAGCAACCGACATATTTAATTTATTTGTTTGAGAATTATTTAATCGATATTTGAGTGGATATTCTAATCAAACAGTATATTTATTTCTACCGGCCTGATTATTTTCGATAAATTTTGTTACAAAAATGTGTGCCATTCGGCAGTATTCGTATCTGCGACCACTATCAACATGAAAAAAGCCACCAACTGATCTGGTGCGTCTTAGACCACTCGACCACGAATGATTCCACAGTCTGATGAAATTCAAATCAAGCCTTATATAACACAATTTTCGATTCTACGCAAATAACCCTCTCTGCTCTGAAATGTATTCTAATGTCAACAAATGTAAACATACATTTTTTTAATTTTTATCTTTGTTGGCCTCTACAAAACAAAAAAAAATTGTTGAGATTTTCTTTCAGGAAAACGAAGCAAATACAGATGTATCAACGGCTTATATAACGTACTCCAGGGGAGCAACGAACCTTCTTAGTGTCACGTTTTCTACTGACTGAAAGTGAAGCAACTACATCTAATCAATAGCTGCATCTATTGTAAGGAAAGCTGGTCACTCTCTTGCTAGAAATTTTTTTCTCCTGAGAATCCATCTTGAACATTTACATATCTACTATCCGTCCGTGATTTCAGTACTTTTGCTATATATTTTTTGCTCTCCTTCTGTACATCTAGAGATTCTCGACAAAATCCAAAGCAAGATTTGCAATGTAATCAATTCTGACCTGGCATTATGACTTTATAGAGGGTTCGTCACTAAAATATATTCGTGTTTGGCGCACCCAAATTCTAGATGTACCAATTATGTTGATTTGGCCTAGAAATTATATTAGAAAACTCCACAATTATTTATATTTGTGATTAGAAAATACACAAGACTCGAGAAAAGCATAAACAACACCAATTGTAACCAAATTAAATATGTATTAATAATTATACATTAGTTAGAGAAAGGCATGCATTTAACTGTGAACAATGTGTAGACAGAGAAAGAGTTTTCACCCACTGACTGTAATTTTGAAAGAAAGTCAATTAGTCAATGAATGTTATTTGGAAAATGTTGATTCTAATAAAGTCTAGATCAGAAAGGAATAATCATTGATAGAAAGTTCTGTATATTGGAGGTTTTCACATGTTCCCGCAACGGCCTTCTGCCGTTGGGGTGTTAATAAGTTGTATGTTGGGGTGTGCGTGTATGCATACATGTATATGTGGGAGATGATTCCGCTCTCCGACTCCTACCTGCAATTGGGTGCGGATGTATATGTGAATGAGAATTATATTGATGCCCCATCTGCTTCGGCAGCTCGGGCCCTCACTGGAGATGCATGTGGATGCGCTGCTTAAATAGTCCAGTTTAACTACGCGGAAAAACTGAATTTTTACGTGCAAACAGCATGATCGGCTAATGATTAACCAATCACTGTTTGACAACGTGGTGTGATCTGTGAATGTATGTAGGCGTGTATGTATGGATGATAGTGGTACACTATAACTTCAATCATTTTCTTACTAACATGACGTGGCATTCATCTCTCTTTTATACAAATATTTCCATAGAAACCGCTCTGATGAGGTTTTTCAGTGGCGCCCGGACTGCATGAATGTAAGGGTGCTACTATACTAGCATCTAGGTTCTTTTTTTTTTTTTTTTTTTTATAAGCGTTTCACCCCGAGCAAGGCATGTCACTGCCACTACTGTGCAGGGGGCAACGTAGAGTGGAGAAAGGCTGATTAAATATAGGAAATAACAGAGGGTGGGTGATAGGCGGGTGAGGATACCGAGAATGAGGGTTGGGTAGATGAGAGTGTGTGTGATAGGAGGTGTCTATTGACCCTACATTTAAACACCTGGAGATTGTAACTGTCGGGAAAGCAGAGTTGTGGAAGGGAGTTCCACAGGCGGGAAGCGCGAGAAAAGAAGCTGTTGGAGTAGAATTTACGGTTACATCTTATTTGTTTAACTGTAACAGGGTGGGACCTAGTTGCTAATCTAGTATCTCGTGTAAATTCGTGCTTAGGCGGCACCAGTGATCTAAGCTCATCGGAGCAGAAGCCATGAAAGTACTTGTAGAAGAGGCACAGGGAAGCTACATCACGCCGGTGTGAGAGCGGCTGCAGCCGGTCTGCCAAGTCAGTATCAACCACGTTACAGATCCTCCTTTGTATTTTGTCAAGAAGCCCAAGGAGAGCAGCAGGGGCACCCGACCAGATATGGCAGCAATATTCAATACACGGGCGGATGGTAGATTTGTATATGTGCAGAATAGTTTCAGGTGGGAAAAATTTCCGGGCCCTGCACAGGGAGCCGACTTTCATAGCAGCAGATTTGGCAATGGATTCAATATAGTCATTCCATTTGAGGTCCGCCGAGAGTGTAAGGCCAAGGAGGCGTAGTATTTTACTCTCTGGGAGGCTAGCCTGTCCCATGCTAATGGGACTACCCTCTTACTGTTGAACTACCTAATATAACCATCACTTCTACTCCAACGTTATATGTTCTTACACTTCCCACCTCTGGAATGACCTTTTTTTTATTTGCTTCCCTGATAACTACAATCTTCAAAAATTTAATTGAATAATACTAACATATTCTCTTTGCTTGAGATGCAATAGTTAAAAACGAGCATGCTCTGATAAATATATTTTACTTATTATGTTTAGTTAATTTAAAATGAAAAATATAATCTGATCGTATCAAACAATCACTTCCAAGTTAAAAAGCTAACTTACATATTTCTATCCACTGTAGAAAGAAACTGCAAGAATTCGCTCAAAAGCTAGTGAAGAAAAAACGAAAAAAAAACAATTGCAAGAAATTAATTTTCTTGGTTGTCAGCAAAATGAACAGCACATGATACGAACAACGAATTAGAGACACTAAAATGGCGATAACGCCACTGATGTGAAGGGGGCTACGTAAGAGTAAAAAGATTGGAAAAGAGAAAGCCGGAAACCGCATTCCAAACAGGAAACAGGGATGAGCCTCTTCACCTGTTCAATAGACGTGGGTGGAGTGTGAACCGGGCGATAGTTTAGTCTATCTACTCCAATTGAAACAAAAATAAAAAAAAATGTGAAAAGATTGGAAAAGAGAAAACCGGAAACAGCATCCTAAACAGGAAACAAGGGATGAGCCTCTTCACCTGTTCAATAGACGTGGGTGGAGTGTGAACCGGGCGATAGTTTAGTCTATCTACTGTAATTGAAAAAAAATAAAAAGAAAAGAAAAGAGTGAAAAGATTGGAAAAAAGAAAACCGGAAACAGCATCCTAAACAGGAAACAAGGGATGAGCCTCTTCACCTGTTCAATAGACAAGAGTGAAGTCAAAAATTAAATACCTAGAAAGTGTTTTAACAGAATCGGGTAAAGGCGACACTGAAATCCGAAGGCACATTGGAATAGCAAAAGATGTCATCTAAAATGTAAAGAAATTATTAAGAAACAGGAAAATTTCGTCAGGAACAAAATGTACTGAACTGTTAAATAATTTTTGTCATATATAGCAGTGAATCTGGCTTAGCTCATCAGAGATGAAACAAAAACTTGAAGCAAAATAATGTGTCTAAATAAAGATACTGAGAATATTGAGAATGCAGGTGAGAAAATGGAAAAAATCAACATGATATATCATGAGGAAAGATGTCTTCCAAACGTTGATTCTCAAGAGGATATATTGTATGCAAGATTGACAAGAGGAAGCAGTCATGAACCTACCTAACAAGCTGGTGTAAATGATGAGGAGAACATTGTTTAGCAGAAATAGCAAAATCAACTTTCTAAGAGCTTTTTTTTTTTTTATAAGCGTTTCACCCCGAGCAAGGCATGTCACTGCCACTACTGTGCAGGGGGCTACGTAGAGTGGAGAAAGGCTGGTTAAATATAGGAAATAACAGAGGGTGGGTGATAGGTGGGTGAGGATACCGAGAATGAGGGTTGGGTAGATGAGAGTGTTGTGAGAATAGTTGGGAGTTAGTGTGATAGGAGGTGTCTATTGACCCTACATTTAAACACCTGGAGATTGTAACTGTCGGGAAAGCAGAGTTGTGGAAGGGAGTTCCACAGGCGGGAAGCGCGAGAAAAGAAGCTGTTGGAGTAGAATTTACGGTTACATCTTATTTGTTTAACTACAAAGAACAGGAAATTGGGGAGATCTATGATTGCTTATCATCCTGAAGAGACACGGCACACAGAAAAAAAAAAGAAGTCGCTCACATTTTATTATCTGTTTTATATTGAGGCTTTTAATGATAATACTTGGCGTCATCAGCAATTTTTACGTCTTACCAGCTTTTCGCATATTTAAAGAAACCGATGCGAAAAAATGAGTAAAAAATGGTTATTTTAAATCGCTGATTACAAAATTAACTGACAAAGATGCCATACATCCTGCTCGCCTGAAACGGGGATATTTAAAAAGAATTGGGACTATTTTCATAATTACATTAGAAGACACTTTCTCTTTATTTATTCATTTAAATTTATGCAAAGAGCAAATATTTCTTTCGTTGTACTGATTTTCTGGGTAGCAGATCTTTTCTTAATAAAAACATTTCTAAAAATTACAGGATTTAGAATAAAGTTAAAAGTTAAAGGAATGATTCAATATGATTGTAAAAAGTGAAAAGCCAGTTGAAAAATCGATAAAGAATTTAACAAAAAATGAATAGAAAAAATGAATTCTATTGAAAGTGTATGAAGTAATAAAAGAGTAAACAGTGAGAGATAGAGAAGATAAATGCAAATTTGTTGAGAGCAAACAGAAAGAAAGAAAGAAAGAAAGCAAGAAAACATGGAGAGATAATGAAATATAAAATTTAAAAAACAACTGAAAGAGAAACGATGAACAATGCATAAAGAAGTCAAATGAAATCGGGGAAAGAAATTAAAAACAATAAAAAGATGAGAAATCAAGGAAAGAACGAAAAGAAGAGAAAAGAAAGAAAATAGAAAAATGAATGGAAGAACGATGAAGAAAGATAAAAGCGGATTAAATTAGAAAAGAATGAAAAATAATAAAAATAAAAAACGAACAGAAAGAAAAGAAATAAAAATGATAATGAATAAATGAATAAGTGAATGAAACAGCATCAAGAATTAATGAAGTCTTATATCTTTTTCACCTAATTCTTTCTTTTATTATTTTTATTTACATCCATTTTCGTATAAACTGTTTTCTCTTTCTTTCGCCGCCTTTTCTCTATTTGCCACAAGTCACAAAATGGCAGCTGACAGGATTTTTAATCAATGACTAGGCCTTCGTTTTTTCTCGCCTTCAACGTCTCCGATTTCTTGTCCTCTGACCGCCGCGTGTTTTTCTCTTGAAATTTGAAGCCAGAAATTATTGCTTGAAATAAGCACGAGGCCTTTTTTTACACAAATAATGAATCACGCTGTCAGAACCCGTTAAATTCTTATTAGTATTTATTTTGCATGGTCTTCCACTTCAGTTTTGCTGTGAATATGCAGGTGGATTGGGTTATCTTCCCTTTACTTCATTTCTCAATATGCTTCGAGTCTCTCCTGCTTGCCTCCATTTGATTTTTCTCTTTTTTGCTTCTTATTTTGCATATTTCCAAGTTGATGGAAATGAGTATCAGGTGACGAGGATCGTGTTCACAACTATGGATCTTAAAGATAAGACACGGTGAAAGAAATCAGGATATTTGAATCAAATCCATCTTAAAAATATGGCGCGTCCGCTTTATTCTTCAACGCTTCTCCTATCCGCTGCCTTTTAGAAAGATGACAAAAATCAGGACTTTATTCTTACAGCTTTTTATGAAGAAAATACATTTTTGTTTAAACGTAGATGCAAAAAAGAGGATCCGCTACAAATATGACAACCACAAAATATCATAAAATACAGCCAAACAAATAATAAGAAATATTTTATTTCCATAATAATCGAATGCATCTGCGTTTTTCAAGTTATTGCGAAATAGACAGAAAAGTTTGTAGAAAACAGAAATAAATCAAAATGCGTTTCATCATGTATGGATGGAAAACGAAGCGATTCAGTTAACATTTTGTTTCATAAACAACAGGCCTTCATTCTTTCTAATTTCCGGATGATGCGTTTTTCGTGTCGTTTGGTAAAAGCTGAATATTCTTGTCAGTTTAATATACGCCAAGTGAAAATTATAAAGTATGCTCTTCTGTATAACACCTCGACAAGAAGTCCGCCATTTTTATGATGGCTAATGCATTTTGTGGATGTTTTTTTGTCTTTATTATATACTCGTCAGAGTCAGAATGCGTTACGCAAGGAAAAAGAAATGAGATTTTAGCAACTCACCCTCTTCACATGTGCGCCTGTGTGTGAGAAATGCCTAAGAATGACAAACTGTTTTACTTTATACTTAATAATTTCTTCTGTGCTTTCAAGTATTTTTTTTTTTTTGTGGAATTAATAAAAGCGAAATTCTCCATACGCGTTTGACTGAACTATGAGCGATTTCTAATTTTTTTTTGTTATACGGCCATAATACATGGTGCATAAGGACTATTGTTAGATGAGTAAATGTTGATTAAATTGGACATATTCTTAATTTCAGAATATGGTCAATAGATTTTAGCCGTGTTGATGTTACTTGATTTCTTGTTTTGTTTTTTGTTTTTATTCTAAGGACTTCCATCACATTTAAATTGTTTTTTACAATTGGCGGTACGTATCATAATTGATTTTGTTTAGTGTATAGTGTGAGTCTAATAATAATATTAAAAAATGCCTATAACAGTAAGTCTTTAAAATATATAAGTTGTAATTTTGGAAAGGAAAACAAAATTAATCTAAAATATGTGAATTGCAATTTTTTTAGATATTATAAATTAAGTTACCTTCCTTACACCATATAATTTTGAAATCGGCGTCGCGTTCTTACGCGTATGCTCAAAGCTCATAACGGTTAAACCACAAGATATCCATGACTGACAAATTTTCATGACGGACAACTACGTTGATTACGTCTTAACAATCAACTCCTGAACATTATCTGAGACCCTGAGATTACTTGGGACTATAAAAATAAATATAATAAAAGATACATACAACGCCTTTTTGCTATTTTTAATTATCATACCAGGAAACGTATTCGTGACTAAGTGAGGATTTATATATATATATATATATATATATATATATAATGATCATATTATTTACGTCAATAATATATTATATTTCGTATCTTCACCCTTTCTTCCGTAATTTCTTCATAATAATAATCGAATGAAAAAGAACTGGACGTTTAACCTCCTCGTATTTGCTAGTAATATATCCTAATTACAGCGCATAATATCTGGCACTGAACGCTTTCTCTGCAAAGAATACTTCCCGATCCACCAGACAAATATTGTTCGATTTTTCATAGATGAGTTTTATGATATTTTTGTTTTCAGCAACGCACGCAAACTGCTCCACAGAAAACTCTTCGTTGAGAAGTTTTGCTGATGAATCAAAGTTATTATTCAAAAATCTACATTATCAAAGCATAAAGTAATTGACTTGGTATTTTTTCTTTTAATTGTATCGTCATAAAAATTTGAATATAATCAATTTTCCGATTTACTTTACTTTTATTTTTTATTAGACATTTACATTCAGGTTTACCGTTTCTTTTATTAGGGCTAAACAGACACAGTTATCACGAAAACATGCTAAAACAGTAGTTTCCAACTGGTTTTACATACTTAAATAAGTAGACTTCTTATCAAAATTTCACACAATCGCACATATATTGAGGGTGGGTAAGGTATTTGCGGATATGTTTTTTTCATTTTTGGTGGGGGAATTCCGGCATTTTACTAAATTTTATATCTGTTACTTCAGAAAATAATATGCCAAACACTCACCTTACTCGAGATATTAAAATGCAGCCTGTTCTTGCGGATTTAACAGCGAAGCATAGTGATTTAGTGACATCACGATTTTTAATTTTTAATCGGTATGGCCTCATGTAAGGTAGTAAATCAAAAATTACACAAAAAGTTACTGGGTGTGAAAGAACTAGAAACAGAAGCATTGATAATAAGCGGGAAGAGGAAAGAGTAATCAGGACAGATGATAGCGATTGACATTGCATTTAAATTTTTACAGATTAAAGTTGACTGGTAATCATGCAGCTGGAAAAAAATCACACAAGCGAAAAGTGCAAAAAAAAATAACTGTTAGCATGATAATTTACGCTTACATCTAGCCAGCTCAACCGTAAATTGACGAGATTTCGACACCAGTTTAGTTCTTCTTCTTTTATTTGCCATATCCTTTCAGGACGTAGGCGACCATGGCTTTCCACATCTCCCTGTACCTAGTGGCTCTTAGCAGGCTTTCTCCTGTTGCACCATGCAAACCTCGTTCCGTCATCCACCTGATCAACTTCTTCAAAAATGTTATCCGCTGTTTTTATCTGTCTATTTTCCCTCTATCTGGCCTGTTAGTATGAGGTACTTCAAGATCTTCTTCCTCATTGCATGTTCCAGGAACTTCAGCTGTCTCTTCCTGATGTTCAGTATTAATTTCCTTTTTCTTTCCTTCATTTATAAGACCTCATCATTGCTCACATGCTCGATCCATGATATTCGCAGCATCCTTCTGTAGAACCACATTTCCGCTGCTTCAAGTTTTTCCTTCATCTTCGAAGAGATTGTCCAAGATTCACAGCCATATTGAAGAAACGACATCGCATAGCAATCCAGTACTCTCCTCTTTGTTTCTAGTGAAATTGTCCTGTTTCTTAATACTTTACTCAACTTCTGGAATGCCTCTTTCACCATGTCAATTCGCCTTCGGATCTCTGTGTCGCACTTTTCGTCTTCTGCTAGAACACTTCCTAGGTATTTAAATTTCTGTACCTGCTTGATTTTAGAGTCCCTCATCTGTAATTGACATTTTTGCTGGTGACCATACATTCGGTTTTCTTGCAGTTTATTTGTAGTCCTTTCTTGTCACTTTCTTGTCACTCTCTTCAGCTACTTTCTGTAGGAAGTCTTGTAATTTTCTTTCTGTGTCTGCTATCAGCACTACATCATCTGCGTACCTTATATCGTTTAAACTTTGGCCTCCGATGAGGAATCCTGGCATAACTTCTAGGGTCCTCAGAATAGTCTTGCTATATAAGTTGAATAAGTCCGGTGAAAAGACGCATCCTTGTCATACGCCCCTTTCAATCTTAGTATAATTGCTGAATTCGCTGCCTGTCCGTATGTAGGCAGTTTGCAGCCAGTAGAAATTCTTGATTACTCTTAGGTCTTTCCCAAATATGTCGAAACTGCTAAGCATCTCCAGCATATTTTGTCAAACGCCTTTGCATAATCAATAAAACATAAGTACAAACACTTCTTCATTTGTATTGCCCTTCCAGAGAGCATCTTAATCATAAATATGTCGTTCCTTGTTCCAGTGTCTTTGAAGAAACCGCACTGTTCTCGTCCTATCTCTGGTCTGATTCTGCTTCTCGCTCAATTCATCAAGATTTGGATGATCAGTTTTGTTACATGGCTCATTGAACTGATGAATCTGTAGAATTCGCACTCGTTTGCTCCTGGCTTCTTAGGCAGCACTATGAAGATCGACTTGCTGGGGTCATCTGGTATTACACCACTATTATAAATTTTATTTAATATTTCCTAATTTTCTCTATGCCAAATTCTCCCAAGGCTATCAGCAGCTCTATGACTATGCCATCTGCTCCTGTGCATTGTTTCTGATTCCACTTCAGATTTTAATATTTCTGGTCCGTCCACATCTTTGTGTATTATTCGTTGCTCCCTCTTGTCGTGGGAAAGATCTTTTTATATATTCTTCCCATCGTTGCAGTATTTCAGCTTTCTCGAAGATGATTGTTCCATCCTTGGATATAATACAACCTTTTGAAGAGCAGGTTTTTTTCCTGTCAGTGCTTTTACTTCTTTATGCATGTCTGCTTTATTTTGCTTGCTCAGTCCTTCTACTTCTGCACATTTGTCATTGAGCCATTTCTCTTTAGCCTGTCTGCATGTTCTCCTTATTTTCTTGTGTAGTTCCCTGTACTCCATTCCATGTCTTGATATCATTTTCTCCCTCCTTTGCATCATGTCGAGAATCTCTTCAGTCATCCACTTGTTTTTCCTTCTGCGCCTGATTTCCTTTGGGGCAATGTTGTTTGTTGATGTCACTATCGCTTCCTTGAGTGAGTCCCATTTCGATTGTCCTTTTCCAACTTTTTCTTCATATTGGATTTTCACGCTGTTAGTGTATTCTTTCTCTAGGTTGAGGTCATTCACGAGCGTGTTGTATTTCAGTTTTGGTGCTGCACTAGGTTTTTCAGATGTCTGCGACGTGATCACTTCCACAGTTGGCGCCTGGATAGGCTTTGCTTTGAACCACTGCGTTTCTGAATCTCTTGTTTATGATTATGTAGTCTATCTGGTTTTCGTGTCGCCTCATGGGCTTCTCCATTTCCAAATACGCCGTGGGTGTTCTTGAAACCAGGTTTTAGTTATTACTTGGTCATTTGCTGTGCACCATTGAATCTATTTTTGTCCTCGTTCGTTGAGGATTCCTAATCCAAAGTTGCCAGTTGTCATACCTTTCCTCTCATTGCCTACTTTGGCATTCAAATCTTCCATGATGATTCTAATTTCTTGGCTTTTACTTTGAGCCCTGACATTGTCTAGAGTGGAGTAAGAAGATTCTATTTCTTCCTCAGTGCTTTGTGTTGTTGGTGCATAGACAACTACAATTGCTATGTAGAACGGTCCCCCTTTTAGTTTAACCAGAAGAACTCTTACAGAGAACTGACAATATCCTAGAACGCATTACTTCATTTCTTTGTCCAGTATTAAGCCGACTCCTTTTCATTATTTTTCCTCCTGCGTATATTATCCTATGGTTATCGCTGCTGAAGACTCCATTGTTTGGCCATCTGGTTTCACATATTCCCAGAATATTGATGTTCAGTCTTTTCATCTTCTGCTTGACATTTTCTAGTTGTCCACAGTTGTTGGGCGTCCTGACGTTCCATGTCCCAAAGGTAATTCTTTCTTTGTTGCGCACAGTCGCAGAGTAACGGTCCAGAGACACCTGTTGCTCATGTCTTCCCTTCTCGGGCGAGTGGCACATTTTAGGAAAAAGCGTCCCCTTTACGCCGTTGGTGCTAACAGTCACCGGATGACGGTCAGGTGACACCTGTAGCCCATGTCGGTCCTCACCAGGCGAGGAGTTGCTTCCCTTGAAAGCAACCCCCTTCACGCCATTAGGTTTCATATTTTTGTATTGTAAATCCATGATAAATGCAGGATATAGAGATAGTGGAGTGGTATCCTGTTGCCTCCTCCGCGGTGATTTATTGAGACACCACCTCTAGTTAGCTGGCCGTTGACTCATTTTGAGTTCCTCCTCCCTTTGTAAGTTTAATTTTATTTATCCTACGGGTTTGCTAACATCCTGAAAAAAAAGTTGTGTCGAAGAAAGAATATAAATTTTAAGTATATACTTAGTATAAGTTCAAATAGCTAGTCATGTAAAGGAAAATATATCAATTCCCCAGATTAGTATTTCGTTTCAAGTAGACAAACATTAGTAATAGAACGCTAGACAATATTTGCATTTAAATAAATAAAAATACATTTTTACATAAAAATTAAGCATTCATCTACAGAAGTAGAAAATAATAATAATTTGAAATCGAAACAAAAAATGTACATGAATGAAACAATTTTTTTAAGTTAGTCCTAACTACCCAAAAGATAACGTCAGCAAGACTAAAAGTAAACCATTTAGTACCCAGTAGACGAAAAGTTTGAAAATTATCTTTGACTTGCCGTAATTTCTCAAAGACAAACCTTTTTTCAATCTTTATTGGAAAACTTCCATGACCTTTTTAGTCGAGACGCAGAGAAATGGGGAGGAATAGAACACTAGGAGATATTTCAATTTAAATAAATAAAAATACATTTTTATATAAAAATTAAACATTCATCAACAGAAATAAAAAATAATAATCATCTGAAATTTAAACAAAACAAAACAAAATGTACATGTATGAAAGGAACCATAGTGAAGATCTCATAGAAACAATTACTCTGATAGTATTTATAGAAAAGTCACAGACAGATTTACAGCGCTGGAAAAGTGACTAAAGCTGCCAGATCAGAACCAATAATGCTGCTGATTTTTGGATTTTATCAAGACTCTCAAGGTAAATAACAAGGGTACGGGGCCATATGTGACAGAAACATGGGCGAAGAGTTGTCTTATCAATATGTAATATAGATACTGATGATAAATGCTGTCTAGCACGCAACAGTGAAAGAACTTTCTTAGCAGCTCATCTAGCAATATAATGTCCCCCTATCATTCATCTATAAATTTGTTTGGGAGTGAAAGACCGAAGATATTCACAGTACCAAAGCGCAAAAAGCAACGAATAGCAGATTTTAATAAATAACACAACAATACTCACACATTAAAAACATCGTTCAGCAATATAATGTCCCCCTATCATTCATCTATAAATTTGTTTGGGAGTTAAAGACCGAAGATATTCACAGTACCAAAGCGCAAAAAGCATTTCAAACTCTCTGACTATTAGAACGCCTGAATTTATATAGCAAGTTCAGCTGACCATTGATAACAATGCCAGATAATCCATGAGATCTTATGCAAAATATTTCTATATCTCAGGATATAGAACTGTGGTGATACCGACCGAGCAAAAGCGAGACCGGAAGTTTGCTCTATAACAACCAGAAAGCGAATGAATAAAAATCATCTCTGCGCAGGTTTATTCGCGTAGATGTTCCGGTTGAAAAATAAAAATTAATCAAATATCAAATTTCCATTTCGCGAGCCTACGCGAATATAGTATCCGCTCGACTTAAGTCAAGGGGGATATGATTACATTCTTCTCCTGTCACCGTCAGTCTGTCTGTCTAACGATGCTTTGTGTCTCCGCTTTTTATATCTGCTTTTTGGATCAAAAGCTCGTTTTGAATTTCACGCTTGTATTTGATTCCGGGCTTCCCATTGGCTGTTAAATAAAATTTGGACAATTTTTATATAATGTATATCCTTAAAAGAAAAATTCATGAGACTAGAGGAAAAATTACTTAAAAATGCTTCACTATAATACCTTATTTCTCATTTTTAATTAATGCTGTATATATATATATGTGTGTGTGTGTGAGCGCGCGTGTGTGTGTGTGAGCAATTGGGTTAGTGTGTATTTATGTATGTGTGAATGTATGTGTAAATACACTTGTGTGTGTTGTGTATGTATGTGTGTGTATGTGTGTTAATAAAATGAAAAAAATTCATTGCATTTATGATGGTTTTAGATGGCATATCGATATAAGGATTTTGCCATCATTTTTTACGCATTTTAACTTTAATTTTTGGTGAAAATAAAAACAAAAATTGTCTAACATTTGGATATATTTTATTACGCCGGTTCTACGTGTTCCACTCTCATGAGCCATCTTGAGATGTTGTAAGGATATTAACATCAAGATATCCACCATCAAAGATGATATTCTCTTGTATTGACATAAAACATTGCTATGCGATGATAACAGTCAACGAATAGCATATTTTAATCAATAACACAACAATACTCACACATTAAAAACATCGTTCAGATATTGGTGGCTATCTATGTTCAATCAAAGCAGCCAACACTCAATAAAATAGCATTTCAGTCTAGTCACAACACATTACATTGAATCTAGACATATGGTTTTGTAGTTAACATTTTAGTCTCTCACGTGGTATGGCGTCATAAAAGAGACTTACTAATTTACGACCTGCGTCTGCTATTCTATAACTGGAATATAAATCGTAGGGCACAATATAATTAAATTAGTTTAGTTTTTGTTTAAAATCTATTTAATTTAGATTGCTATACGGAAATGTATGTTTGGAAATTTTACCTCGGCGTCAGGCAATGTTAAATAATTGTGGGGAAAATGATTTACATTTGAATGTAGAAAACGATACGTTTGTTATTTAAAGAGTTAAATATTGATGGAAAAGATAGAAAAAATAGATGTTGTGTGTGTTTAATTTAACTAATTAGAAGTTCGACTTTTAAATTTGAAAATATAATTTATATGTTTAGGGATACGGGTTTCGTTCCTTCAAGCTTAAGAGAAGTGCCATCTCCTTCAGATAGTACCTAGATTGCTTTTTCCTGGTACGATGCATACATTATCGCTACAAGGTTATTTTCTTAGATTTCGATGTATCCTAGCCATTTCAAAAACAAAAAATAAAGAGAGAAAACATTTTCTTTCTATTTTTGATTTCATAATTTTTGGTTGCTTTTTCTTTCTGCGGTAGACTGGTTGCAAACCGAGGCTATAGAAACTAATCTGTTTTGCTATTTAACCCGTAGCTAGAGAGAGAAGAGATGGATTATTACCTTTCCCAGAGGTATTTGCGTGTAAGTGAATGCAATGAATTCAACTGGAATTTGAACTCGGCTCTACTAATTTCTACATTCCGAGCCGATATCTATTACACCATAAAAAGGGAATATTTAATTTTTCGTTCCTTAACAGACATCAACACGACTGTATATGCTGAAAGGAATTAAATATATTCACTGAAAATATTTAAATGAACCATAATACTGAGTGAATTTTCGATCGTTGCAATCAATTCTTAAACGTAGCAGGTATTTTTTTTAAAACAAATTACAATTGTGACAACCAGCCTTTTTATGATTGAAGATTTAAAACATCCACAGTTAACCTTGCCAATACTTTATTTGTATTTTTTCTTTTTCTTCTCTCTAAATTCTCGCACACAAGCACACACCGCCAACACAGAGATCCATACCCAATAAAAAGTGTTCTCCGAAAGTAATACTTCATTTTATTATGCTGAGCCTCGACACCAGCGATGGAGGATGATATGGCAGTTGATAGCGAACCTGCCAACCAATAAACCATATTTCTTCGTCGTTTTTACCGATAGTAGTTTGCAAAGATTGCGTACGAATAGAGATCTGTCAATGAATTTCTCAATGCTGAAATGTTAAACCCATTTATTAAGCATCCAGAAGCTCAATAGACAGGAAGATTTTGCTGGGAAAGTGTACTAGATTGTTATGCGATGTCTGTCATTTAATGTGGTAGCGAATGGTGAACAATCGCATCAAAGATGAAAGAAATATGAAGTTGCTGAACGTTTACAGAGACCAACTATTGGATGTGAGCACAGTTGATGGGTCATGGGTGTGAGAAAACACAGGTTTATTGCTGGTGAATATGCACAGCCAGTGGTAATGACTATGTGGAAAATAATGCTTTGTATCTTAAAAATGGCTCCATCGATCAGTACTAATGTAGTCTCACCATTCGTTGTAATTTCTGTGGAAAGAAACCGGCATCATTATTCTCGGAACGAACAACCGGTTCCAAAGTATCCCGCCTTGTATCCCGTCAATTTATAATTTTGTATTCTTCTTCTTCTTCTTCTTCTTCTTCTTCTTCTTCTTCTTCTTCTTCTTCTTCTTCTTCTTCTTCTTCTTCTATGTGCCGTGTTCTTTCAGGACGTAGAGGATTATGGTCTTCCACATCTACCTAAACCTCGTCGCGCTTAATACTCCTTCTCTAGCTATCAAATCAATCCCCACACCACCATCCATCTGCACAAGTCCATCAAGTATATCATGCGTTGCTTTACCTTGTCTCTCTTCCTCTCTATCCGTCTCATGATCTTCAAGCCTTCCTTCCTCATTGCATGCCCCAAAAACCTCAGCTGTCTTTTCATGTTAAGCATCAGTTTCATTCTCGTGTCATTTTTCTCTAAAATGTCATCGTTACTCACATGTTCCGTCCATGGTATCTTCATCATCCTTCTGTAGAACCACATTTCGATTGCTTCAGGTCTTACCTTTATCTTTGATGTGATTGTCCAACATTCGCTGTCACATTGAAGAACAGACATCACATAAAAATCCAGTACTCTAGAGCAATATTTATCTGGACGCATCCTTGGTCATGCCAATACGCCTTCGCATCTTCGTATCGCAGTTTTTGTTCATGATTGTAGGTGTTTATAAAAATAAACTTCATCCAGGTTTAAGCAATTCCTTTTTTATTATGCCAAACAAAGACAAAATCACTTTACCCGGTCAATTCTATTTAGGTTGTGATTTTGAAGAATTATCTAGATTTAGTCATAATTTTCTCTATTCCGGCTTGTAGTAATTTTTATAGGTAATGTTATTATAGAACCTTTGCGATTATGACTCAGCACGTATTCATTTTTGTTATTATTTGTGCCATGGCTTATTGAAAAGATAATTCAGCGCATCCCGTTGCGTTCCTCCAAGGTTTTCAGAGTTTTTCCATCCTTTCAACAGCCTGCCAACGAAGGCTAGTGAGTCCAGTATGTCTTGCATAGACAGGAAGAGAAAAAATGGATTGTCTTCTCCAAGGGCATTTGTAACCGCAATAGGCGGCGGTAATTTGAACACGGCCCATTTATGCGCGATATCCATTACGCCGCTTACATATCTAGTGACTATCTTATTCAAACGTGATATTTTTCACTATCAAGTAAGGAAAGAAAGTGAATTGTTTAAACGTTAAACAATATTCGTTTCCATTAGTTTATTTTCAGTTCAATTCCAAAGCATGCGTCAGACTTGACACAGTTAATTCAACAAGTAATAACGAATAACAATCAAAGATATTTATTCGATTTACTAATGTCTTTTAAGGAATCCGGTTAGAATCCATATATAAATGGCTTGTAAACGTAATGTTTATGAAACTTTTCCGAATATATTGTACAGAATAAAATGGTGACATACCACGAAGACGAAAACGTTTTCGTGTCGCATGCTGCTTTCGCTGAAGAAAATAAAAGAAAGAAAGATGCTTCTGCACTGAATGTCAACCAATCAGGGTTCAAATTTCACTGAATGGAAAGGATTGCATAGAAAGATATGTTAATTTATTTATATGTTCCACACATTGAAAAACTTGAAAAGGCCCCATCAAATTGCTTTAAAAGCAATTCGCTTTTTCTAGAAAAGGAAGATTTTTACAAGGAGGCTGCGTGTGTGCACATGATATTCGCTCTTTGTAAACTTTTATTATACAACAGTACAGGTCGTTTATTAATAAGTTTATTTTCGTTTGATATGAAAGCACCAAAAAAAAAATTTGTAAAATGTAATTCACTACAGCATATGTTTGTTGAAGACGATTACTTTAGCATCATATTGTTGAGTCATTTAATCTCGAAATCTTAAAGGAATGATGCACTTTCATGGGAGTTTCTTTTAGTCAAAAGACGAACATTGATTCCAGTCTACATTCAAGTTCAAAATTAAATAATAGCGTGGTGCCTCATTGACACAAAATCAAACGTGGTATACTTTATAACTTAATCAAAATTAAACGTTGGTTGGATCTGTCTTAATTGCATTTTATATTTGAGTCAAAGACTAAACCTTGATCGGGTTTATAGTTGAGTTAAAAATTAAACATTGCCGGGGGTTATTTTTAGAGTCAAAATGTAAACATTAATTGCGTTTATATTTGAGTCAAAACGTATACATTGTTTGTGTTTATATCTGAGTCAAAGCGGAAAATTTTATTGGATTCATACTTGAGCCAAATAGTAAATTTAAGTTCTTCTTTAAAGCCGCATTCACCCTAGTCGGGTTGAGCGGGCTTCCTCCCTGACGGAGCAAGTCTCATTGGGATTTGTTTAAGGGCAGGGTCCCAAGTCCTACCCCGTTATTTAACCCATAACTGGAGGGAACGGACGAATTAATACCTTTCCCAAGGGTACTAGTGCGCAAGTGAGTGCAGTGTGCTCGACTGAAATTGGAACTCGGCTCACCGATTTCCCCCTCCAAGCCGACATCCACCGCACCACAACGCACATCCGTGAACGCTAACAGCACCTGGTATTCCCAAGTGGTCACCCACGTAAGTACTGACCAGGCTCAACGTTGCTTAACTTCGGTGATCGAGCGGGAACCGGTGTATTCAACGTGACATGACCGTTATCCATATTTGAGCCAAATAGTAAATTTAAGTTCACTCTTTATTGAGTCAGATCGTAGACATTGGCCCATTTTGTACTTGTGTCTCACATTCAAAGTTGGTCCAGTTTATACTTGAATAAAAAAATAAAGCTGATTTCCTATGGTGTTCTATTTTCAGTTGAAATTCGTTAAAGAATTTATATTTTTATTTAATTTTTAGTTGTTAATTTTTAAGTTGTCTATCATATACATATTGAGCATTGTTTGTTCATAGATATTAAAAAAGGATAATTTTATTTTTCTCTTGGAAGAAGTTAATTTTATTTGGTTATGTATTTCACAACACCATAGACCTGTAAAGCTGACCGCAGTGTATCTTTGCATATCAAGCCAAAGGGTAGCGAGAATGAAGCCGCCTACTATAATTACCGAACGAAGAAAGTAAGGGATTTTTACGAGTTTTTAAAAATTACTTTATTTCACTTGAACGAGATCAGCTTCTGAGCTGAACTTGCCTGCTTGCCCTAATTTTGATATGGTATTCTATTTTCTGTTGAGATTCGTCAAAAAATTTAATTTTAAGTTTTAAGTTGTTAGTTTTTATGTTGTTTATCATACAAATATGCTGTGTTCTTTGTTTATAGATATTTAAAAAAAACACGTTTAATTTTCTTTTTCTTCTGCGAGAAGTTACTTCTCTTCGGCTATGCCTTTCATCCTTCCACCACCCACCATCACGGACCTGTAGAGTTGCATAATTGACGAACAAAAAAGTAAGAGATTTTAATGATTTAAAAAAAAAATTATTCTTTTCCAGCTTAAATCCCCAACTGAACTTAGCAAATCTTTTTTTCATAACTATAACTTATTTTGATTGAAGTAGATAGACTCTACTATTGCCCGGTTTATACTTCTCCCTCTTCTATTCAACAGGAGTGAAGGCTTATCACTTGTTCTCTGTTTAGGAAGTGGTTCCCGTCTTTTCCTCTTTTCCGGCCTTAATACTAGTGCTCTAGCAATTTTTCAGTGATATGTGCAGTCGGTGGCAACGTCTCTTCATAGTGAGGGTACGGGTTGGTAGAACTCTGCTTGCTGTTTCCGACTGGTAGTTAGGATCCCTAACTCTTGCGTAGCGTCAAAAGCAGCTTATCTGCTCAACAGTTGCATAATATCGGGCTTCTTGCAGTGTCATGACGCTCATGAATAGGTGTCCTTGCAAGCAATTTCAGTGGGCAACCCATAGACCACACTGTGCTGCAGTCTGTGCCAGCTTCCTTCCTGCACATACCACAAGCAATCACTATCTGCTACCTCTACTTGAGGTCTCTTCTCACCAAATAACACAGAAATGAACAGTCATTCCTTCACGAAAGTTTCCATGACAATACCCTGTGAATCCAATCTTAACTCTCCAGTTCCCTTCTCTGATTTCTCCATTCCTTGCTACCTTCCCCTCTTAACTTCTCCACTATCCATATGCATGGTCTGGGAATTTACGTCGGCGAACACCTCCCTTTCACTAAGATAACTTCTTCTGAATCTCCTGACCACTCATGCATGTCCCCATCTTTCACTTCTAAAATCAGTTATCCAGCTTTTCATTCTATGATAATGCACTCGACTTGAGTATACATATACTCCTGCCATTGAGAGTACCGTATGAGATCCGTAGGTTACCGTAAGATACCGATCGATACCGAAGTTTCACAGAGAATACCGCGTCAGTAGTCATAGTAGCTCTGAGCTCCACTCAGTCAGAATAGTATTACACGGACATACTAAGTCCAGCACGGCTTCACTTAAAGATTGTATATATATATATTTCCTACTAATCGTATTCCTGGATTACTATCCTGCGTTCGAGTTTGTATCTTTACGTTTAATATAACAAATTTTTCTATCTCAAATGACTGTTTTGTTGTTCATTATTTTGTGTGGTTCCTCATCCGAAATCCACAACACTCTCTATGCCGTTCCCCTTCCTCTCCGTACTGCTCCTTGCTAGACAAATCATGTGGCAATATAGATAAGGCTATTTTCTCCCACCCGTTTGCTAACATATTTGCGTTCGGTGATTTTAATGCTCACCATACCAGAATGGCTGAAAAACTCTGTCACTCATCCTGCTGGCATTGATGCCATGAACTTTGCAATTACTTAGTCTCTTACGCAAGTAGTGGATTTCTCCGCAAGCTTCCATAGTCTCCCAACAGGACACGCTTCTCTGCCAGATCTTCACTTCTCTCCCTTACTCTTGCCAAGCCATGCAACTTAGTCTTCTTGAAAACTTCGACCATGCTGTTGTTTCTATTAACATATCGCTCGGATGAGCTTAAGTCACTGATGCCTCCTCAACAGGTGTTTACTCGTGCAACCAGACTGGCAACTGGGTCCCACCCATTCACAGTCAGGTTAGCCAAATGCAGACGACAATTCTACTCCTGCAGCTTCCTCTCTCGCACTTCCCGCCTGTGGAACTCGCTCCCATATTCTTGCTTTCCTGACGGCTACAACCTACAGAAATTTAAATGCAAAGTCAATATTCATCTACTAACCACTGGACTCTAGCGCTCTCCCCTCCCCTGTATAACCTTCCCTTTCTCTCCACCTATGTATCTGTCACCGCACCTGATTTCTCAGCTCTCTGTTGTTCCTTTCTAACTAGTTTGTACTCTTCACTCTTTTCTAATTAATCTTTTTACATTTATGTAACCCCATGCACATCAGTGGCGTTTCCGCCTTGCTCGGGGTGAAATGATTAAAAAAAAAACTCAACTTCCACTCTCACAGGAACCTACTACTAATAGAATTTTTTTACTGGCACTGAGGTTCAAACCGCGATTTTCTGTGTGACGTCCTCTAGGATAAAGTGCTTAGACTCCTTGTTGAAGACTGCGCCACTGATGTCTCTTCCTAGGTGAAAGCTGACATCGATACTTTCATCCCGGCCAGAAAATTCCGTCTTAAATCTCATTCGTACATCTGGTTTTCAGCTGCTTACTTGGCCGCCATTGCTCACATTAATAACTTCTTCCGGCTATATCAAAGTCATGCATTAGGCCATAACAGGCGTCTTTTTACTTCAGCTCGTAATGAGTGTAAGAGGAACCTAAGGGATGCTAAGCTGTTGTTTGTTGATAGAATAAAGCAACGTATAGCAACCCATCAAGTTTGGCCCCAAAGACTACTGGCGACTCTGCAAAAGTGTGTTGAACAACAGCAAACGCCCCATCCCGCGTTTAATCATATTTTCTAAGCATGACTCACACAGGGCGACAGAGGTGTTAAAACGCCGGTCATCGTCTCCAAGAAATGTGTCCCTGAACTCTACTATGTCCTCTCCAAACACTATACATTCTTGCTTTCTTGGCTGCTGGAAGACTTTCTCTATGGCCTCTGTATTTAAGAACTCTGGCAAATTCTCAGACCCCTCTAATTATCGCCCTATCAGACTCTTAGTGATTTTCAGCAAAGTTTTCGAGGCTTTCATCAATGTTGAAATGGTTCAACATTTCAGCGCCCATAAACTATTCTCCGACAAGACGGTTTTCACTTCGCCAAGTCTACTGCTGATATGCTAACAAGCATCATCGAGTACATATTAATGGGCTCTCAGTAAGAACAGTGAAGCAAGAGATGTTGCCCTAGATATCTCCAAAGAATTTGACAGTCTAGCACGCTAGTCTCCTGGGCAAACTACAAGGTTACGATATAACTAGACACTTGTTTGAGTTGATCCAATCCTTCCTATCAAACCGCGTAATGAAGGTCGTTTTGAACAGACATCCCTCCAATCCTATCACACAAACGTGGGTGTCTCACAAGTCTCTATTCTAGGCCTGACGTTCTTTCTGATCCTCATCAACAACCTCCCTGATGTGATCAAATCCAAAGTAGTCATTTAAGCTGACGACACCACCATTTACTTCCGTTTTAGTAAGAAATCTGCCAAAGCTGACAAAGCTATCCTCTTTGCTGATTTTGAAACGGACCTTCAATCTGTGATGGACTGGGATAAGAAATGGCTCGTGAATGTTAATGCTTTCAAAATGAAGCTACTATTCTTTAACAACCATAAACAATCACCCTACCCCCGCCATCAGCATAGCGGAAGCTAGTTTCCCAGAAAGTAATACACTGCGTCTCCTCGCATCAATCTCTCTTCAAGTGGAACGACTATATTTAATCAATAGCTAAATTTACTGCTGATCACTGTGTCGGGCCAGGAATTTTTTCTCGCCTGAATCCATCATACCCATATACAAATCAACGATCCGCTCGTGGCTTGAATACTGTTGTCCTATCTGCTATTCAATTCGGAGTTATCAACAGGATCCAGAGAATAATCTGTAATGTATTCGATCCCGATCTGGTAGCTAAATTTCAGTCGCTTTCTCACCGACGGGATGTAGCTTCCCTCTGTCTCTTCTACAAAAGTTTTCACGGCCTCTGCTCCGACGAGCTAGGGCTCTCTTTACACGTATTTACTCAAGCACTTCCACTGGCAACAAGTTTCCACCCTTTTACAATCAAAACATCTAAATGCAGCCACCATTTCTAGTCCATCAGCTTCTTTCCTCAAACCTCCCGCCTATCGAACTCTCTTTCGTATAGTTGCTTATTTGACAGCTGCAATCTCCCAGAGTTTAAATGCAACGTCAGTTGCCATCTCCTATCTCCTTGACTAGCATCTTTCTGTTATACTTTTCCTAACACTCCTTGTATGTTGTTATTCTCCTTTTTTTCCTCTTCTCTCGCGTAACACTCTTCACACCAGAATTACTACGCTTCTCTATCCCACTCTGACACCCCACCTATAACCGGTCCCTCTGACCCTTCGCTTTCCTCTTATGTAACCTTTCACCTCTCCTCTTATGTAGCCACCTGCGCACGAGTGGTAGTAATGCCTTGCCTGGGATGAAACGATAATAAAAAAGACTACAGTAAAAAGATAAAGATTTCTGAGAGTGATACTTGAGACAAAAATTAAATATTGGCCCGTTTTTTAACCTTGTCTATAAGCATCAACATATATATTGGCTGTTTCAGCGAAATTCTTACCCCTGTAGAAGATGTAGTCGGGATAATCAACGCCCCTGTTACAGAGTATAACTAGTTAAATAACGATTTTGATATTTAGTAATATTCGGTTCTTCTTACACAAGACACTAATGTTACAATTTTAGCAACGTTGAGCTTACCTAACTTGCAAATATTACTCTACGACTAAGGTGGTCTTCATATTAAACTGAATACCGCAAAATGGCATCTCTCTTCTTCAGTTCTTATAGATGATTGCAAAATTCCACCATCAAAATGAATATTATTAGCAACTATAGAAATCTGTTTTTTTCAGTTTAGCCTAATCTCAAGATTCAACTAATTCCGTCAATCTTTCTTTGTGGTTGCACCATAATGACGGAAATTATCAGACAGCGACGAGACATTTTTGACAAGTTATCCTCATTTAGTGAATAATCGTATGCAATGACCTATTCATGATGAGAAAAGAACTTTAAAAAGGAAATTCTTGTGGAGTTGGGTTAAGTGGCGCTTTTTGATTTGTGAAAGATGCACTTTGCCGTCTTGTGCCTAAACGATGGAAAACTTATCCTGAAATAATTTCGTGGATTGGGGAATCAGAGAAATGGTAAAAGAAGAAACTAAGAAGAAGAAACAGAGGGAAAAATATGTAGAAAAGAGAAGAAAGTGGAAGGAAGAAAAAAGAAGGAAGTAAAGAATAGAAAAAGAATAGAGAAGGAAAAGCAGAGAGAAAGTGAGAAAGAAAGAAAAATAAAAGAACATATAGAAATCTCAAAAAGAGAAGGAAAAACGAAAGCGGTGTAATACAAAATCGAAAATGAAAGAAGGAAAGAAAGAAAATGTAGAGGTATTATAAAGAAAGAAAAGAAATAAAGAAAAAAGATAAAAGAAATACAATAAACGCCATAAAAGATGAAAGGTCTTTAAAAGAAAAGGAAAAAAGCGAAATAGAAACGAACAAACCGAAAAAGAAAATGCAAGAATGATGGAATAGAAAAGTACAAAAGGAAAGTATAACAGAAAAGAAGGAATTAAATAGAGAGAAATTAAAATGATAAATTGATGGTAAAAGGAAAAAATAAAAGAAAGTATGGGGATATTAAAACAAGAATGACAGTGCAAAGTGAAGGAAACTAAGGTAGAAAAAGTTAGAGGATGGCGAAAGAAAATATAAAAAACGCATGAATATAAAGAAGAAAAAATCAATTTAAGAAAATAACCATAGAAATGAAAAAGAAAAAAAAGCTGGTAACGGGAAAAATTGAAGGGATAATAAAGAAAAGAAAAAATATTGAACAAACGAAGAGAAAGAGAAAAAAAGATTAAAGAAAATTAAAAAGAAAGCAAAACAGAAATAAGGGGAATAATAGAGAAAGAAAATGAAAAAAGAACAGCCCGAGAAAGGCAAAAAGAAAAATAGAAAAATAATGGTGTAAAGAAGATCTATAGTAAAGATAGAATGAAGTAAGAAAATAAATGAAGAAAGAAAGGAATAAAGTAGAAAAGAAAGAAAGAAAGATAGAAAAAAGAAAGAAAGAAAGAAAGGAAAATAAAAGAAGAAGAAGGAAAGAAAAAGAATGAGTAAAGTAGGAAATAAAAGTGGAAGAGAGATATAAAGGTAAGAAAGAAAGCGAAGAATAAGATAACAGTGAAAGACGTGTAAGAAAGAAAGAATGTAAAACTAAAGAAAGACAAGTAGAAGGAAATAAAAAAGGATAAAAGATAAGAAAAAATAAAAAAATTAAATAAAGAAGAAAATAAAAATAGAAAAAGCATTAAAACAAAAGAATGAAAGAAAGAAAAAAGAGAAAAATTAAAGAAAGAATTAAGAGAGGAAATGAAAAAAGAAAGAAAGAAAGAAGTAAGAAAGAATAAGTAAAGAATGATATAAGAGCAAGAGAGGAACATGATGAAGAAAAAGAGAATAAGTAAGAAAGGAATTAAAAGTGGTAGAAGGATAAAATAATGAAAAACGAAAGATAATAAGTAAAGAAGGAAATAAGAGCGGAAAACAGATAAGAAAGAAAGAAAGAAAGAAAGAAAGAAAGAAGTCAGTAAAGAAGCAAATAAGAGTGGAAGATGGATAAAAAAGGAAAGAAAGAAAGAGGATTAGTAAAGAATGAAATAAGAGAGGAACAGAGATAAGAATTCTTTCTTTCTTATCTCTATTCCTCTCTTACTTCATTCTTTACTAAGAAAGAAAGAATAAGTAAAGACGAACATAAGAGTGGAAAAGGGATAAGAAATAAAAAAGAAAGAAAGAAAGATAGAAAGAAAGAACGACAGAACGAAATAAAAACAAGACAAATGGTAGCAGGTGATATTTTTATATATATTTATTAAAGAATGCAAAGCAGTCAAATAGAAAGAAGGAAAACGGTGTTACATGGAATGTCAGAAAGCAATCAGACAGTCAATAAAGTGCCATACGGGAAACACGTTTGGGCGATCATGTCTCGAAAGAGACATGACTGACTGGGCAGAAGATTATCCCGCAGTAGGTTGCCATTGCTTTCTGCGGTAGACTGGTTGCCAGTCAAGACTATAGAACCCAATCTATCCTGTTATTTAACCCATAACTGGAAGGAAAAGACGGATTAATACCTTACCCAAGGGTATTTGCGCGTAAGTGAATGCAATAAAAGACAAAATAAGTTGAAGCAAGGAAGTATCGAACGGCCTTGTAAAAGAAAGAAAGGAATGTCGGAATTGATGTAAAGAATAAAAACCAAGGAAAGCAGTATAGAAAAGAAAGATGATGTGTTGTGAAAGAAAAGCGAAAAGAAAAGAACCTGAGAAAAGCCCAAAGTTAATTTAATGAAATGAAAGCAAAGCAATAAGCATGTGTGACTTGACAATAAAAGACTATGTTTTGGACCATCTTTGTTATGCCTGAAGGAGGGCAAGGTGATACGAAAAGGAAAATTGAAAAAAAAAAAAACGTTTCTTCAGTTTTTCTTTCTTTCTTTTATATCTTTATTATTTTACATGTTTTCTTTCTTTGTCACTTTTATCCTTCATTTATTACTTTCTTTGAAGGGCACAAAGAGGAAACCATTTCGAAGATGACAACTGAAAACAGAATGGGAAATAATTGAATTTGAAACCATACGGAAAATGCTAAAAAATATTCGACATATGAAAGTATGAAAAGACATGAAGAGAAACAAGTAATAGAGAAAAACTGAAAGGAGAAGTTAAAGTAAAAATTAAAAGAAAAAAAAATAAAAATGAAAGAAAATGAAAGTTTAAAAATAGAAATACATATAAAGAAATAAAAATGAAAAATGAAAAGGAAGCATAGGAAACATAAAATAAAAGGAAATTGAAAGAAAGAACTGATCTTTTTTTTCTTTAAAAGAAAGAAGAAATTTAAATCAAAGAAGAGAGATAAAAAATAAAAAATAAACAAAAATATTAATAAAAAAGTAAAATAGAAAGAAAGAAAATGAAAATGAACAAGTGATAAGTCGACGAAATAGAAAATGTGCAAATATAATCAGATGAAAAGGAAAAATGTAAAAAATAGCAATTAAAAGAAAGAAAACAAGCAAGGAAAAGTATATAAAAGGTGAAAAACAGAACATAAATGATACGAGGTAAAGTCAGAGGAAGTGAATCAAAGAAAGTGCAAAAAAGGAGGAACTTTTTATTACCAGATCAAAAACTTTCTATGCAAGCACAACACCAGAAGAGAAAGGAAAAAAAATTAATAATTTTAAAACAGCAAACAAAAGAAAAAAACAATGAAAACAAGAACAGATATGATTTTTTTTAATCAAGAAAAAGACGTACAAGATTTATCTAAAGCCTAAACAAAAAACTAAATCAGAAATTATGGGATAGATAAGAGAAAGTAAAATCTGAATGAATATAGAAGGCTAGTATATAAAAGTAAACAATGGAAATCGTACAATAATTCAAATAGTATGAAACAAAATGAAAAGAAACGCTATTTAGAGACAAAAAGAAAGCATAAAGCAAGACTCAAAGCAACTTTCATAATTTATAACATCTTTAAAGTTAGTGGAATCAACTGCTTTTCTGAAAATTGCTGATTATTGGCTCATAAAAAGAAATCTGACTCATAAACTTCAATGTTTACCTGAAAAGAATTTCAGCTCAACTGAATTGGAGTTCAAATAATTTACAGCTCAAATAAATCCTCGTTCAAAAAAGAAGCGGTTCAAGTTAGAGACAAAGAAAATGCAGAGATAAAAACAAGAAAAATTAATGATTAACGCAACACTAATTTTCAATGCAGAAATTCTTTCGTGTGAATTGATTTTGAATCAGTTTTGTATTGTGTATCAAATGCGGTTTTGTTTCTTTTAATCAGATTTCTCTATTTATGAGACAAGTTATTGTGCTATGATAATTCGAAGAACGTCGGGGGACCTAACTTTCTTTGCTGATGTTACTGTCATTGTTATTTCTTCTGTCCACTCAGCACATAAATGCTTATCGGAAGGTTATTGTTAAAAGTTGGCCCCACATAGTACGCTCAAAATTAAGATAGATAATAAAAATGGGCTACCTCGAAAATATATAGACAGATTAAAGTGAATTTACACAGTTTTCAGAAAAGTCGAATAGTGAAAACTGGGCCCATAGTGTTACCAGCCAAGGCTCAGTATCCCTGATATTTAAACCCTAACTAAGGAGAGAATGATACTTATGCATTTCCGAAAGAAGGAAAGTAAATGTAATGAACTCAATTCCAATTTTTTAATCCATCCCTTTATCAACTATACCACCGTGATCCCATCATATATAGATGAGGTTATTTAATTTCAGCATTTTTCAAGATTATTTCAAAATATTTAAATGGTATATCTTAGTGTATACAGATGTTTGGGCCAACAACCTGATTAAAAATAAAACGAAATAAGAAAACCGGAAAAACAATGAATTACATTTACCAGTATCTGCATTCGAGAAACATAATAAAGAAAATCTTCATTCTGACAGGGTTTGAACCTGCATCTTTTTGTCAAAGCCTCTTTCTCAATTTAAAAAAAAGCCTAGCATTTACACAAAAACAAGTCTATCCAAAATAAAAGTTCAATGAAATAAGAATGAATATATATATATATATATATATATATATATATATATATATATATTAGTCATCCACATACAAGCCTGTTTCGCTGTATGATAGTTGATCACTGTGGCTAGACACATCCGCTTTCTTCAGGCCGGGATCGAAACTCGACCAATTTGGTTTCAGTCGGGGTCGCTACCCCTAAGCCATAGGCGCATGGAATCGGAGAAGGGAAATTTTTATGTGTTGTATATAAACAGTGTATGCACACGCCGGTTACTGAAAGAACTCAATTCATTTCTGAAGAGTCACGCATATATCGCAGAAATGGAAATTGCTTTTAAAATTATCTTCTCTAGAGAGTTCAATCGTAATGAGAGCATAATAAATTAGTCATCCACATACAAGCCTGTTTCGCTGTATCACAGCTCATCAGTGTTGCTAGACACATCCACTTATATATATCTATATGTATGTATGTATATATACTAGTTGAATATATGGATCGACATCCGACAAGATTAATAAACTAAGTAAAGAACAAGTAAAAAAATGTATTTAATCTAGCATGTATCACTTAATTAAGCTTCTGCAGAGATTTTCTTTTAAATTTTTTTTAAAATCTAAAGACACTATATTGATTCAGGCATGATTTCATCAGGCAGATACGTGTCACGTGTAAGAAAACAATATTCATCCATTCCTTTATTACACGTGACACTTATCTGACCAATGAAATCATACCTCAATCAACATATTTTCTCAGAAGATTTTAAAAGGATTTGTTTACAAAGCTTTTAAAATCCTTTAAAAAAAAGTCTTTGAAAAAGCATGTTAAAGTGAAACATGTTTGATTAAATCAATTTCATGCCATAAGAACACATGAAGGTCATATAAAAATCTGAATGATAATGTCTTGTCTTCACTTTTAATAAACCCTGCATATATATATATATATATATATATATATATATAAGAGACAATGAATGTCTATTATGTTTAATCATGAGCCGTTCTAAACGTCGTATTTTTGCTTTAATTTCAGTTGAAAATAAAGACAAAAATTCTCCAACATTTGGATAATTATTTATTGGTTTTCTTCTAAGCTTTCGGCTCACATGAGCCATCTTCAGAGAGGTAGTTTAAACTGAAATATTATAAAATCCACCATCACCGACGATTTTATTTTGTGTTGACATAAAACTCCGCTTGGCAACGGCAATAGTTACCAAAAATAATAAAAATATATATATATATATATTCTCGGGTTAAATTTAAATTGAATTTGACTTTAGTTTCGTCTCCAGATAACTACAGGTTTCCATAATGTGCAAATCATCGACATTTATTTTAAAAAAACACAAAATTTTGTTATTATCAAAGCCAACCGAAAATATTTGTTATGCTTGCTCTATTGCTGCATTATAATCTTCATGATACTGCAATTCTTGCAATTTATTCTTTCTTACAAATTAAATATAATCTAAATAAATATTTAAATTCATTTTCGATGTACATTTTGCCAGACTTTAGCAAGTTGAATATATACTTGTACATAATATATTATATAATTTTGAATATGTCTACATGCGTGTCGACGCAAGTATGAATCGAACTAACTGTGTCTGTGATAGTGCAGTACGCCTGGCATGATGATAATTATACCACAAACATCAATTCAGTTTGAGCCATACTGGTGTCCTGTGAATAATGCGTGTTTGATTTTTATATTTTGTCTGAATCCTGTCCAAGAAGAAAGGAGATGCGAGATAGGAGAAAAGAAAGATAAAAAGAGATAAAAAATTTAAAAAAGAGAAATTAAAGAAATAAAACAGAAAAGAGTTGAAAAATTGAGGAAAAAAATGATGAAACGACAAAGTAAAAGAGAATAAATTATGAAATGAAAACAAAAGTTACATACCAAAATCAAACCGAAAGCATAAAACATTAAAATGTGGGGAAATGAAATATGTGAGAAAAATTAATGGAATGAAGTGAATAAAAAATATTTAAAAAAACTTGAATTAAATGAGTAAATAAAATTAAATGAATAATTTTATAAGAAAAAATAAAATTTACTTATATAAAAAAAAACAGACGTAAAAAGAATAATTTAACAAAAGAATGAAAAGACTGAATTTTCCAAATCAATAAATGTAATTCAGGAAGAGAAGACGAAGAATTACGGAAATCGAATTAAAAAAAATAAAAATAAAATTCTTATCACTTTTTACAGCTTATAATGTGAATATTTGAAATCAAATTTAGCACCTCAAACATTACCTTCATTTTAAACGCATAGAGGTCTTAATATCAACCGATATATGCATCCGTCGCTTTAAGATAATAAAAGAATTGATTGAAATATGATCAGAAGATGGAACTCATGACCCTCCCTCTCCCTCTCTCTCTCTCTCTCTCTCTCTCTCTCTCTCTCTCTCATACACACACACACACATACAAACATACATATATATATATATATATTCTTTATGTACCGTTTCTCTTCAGAACATAGGCGATCATGGAATTTCACTAGGTCCTGTCTGTTGTTGCTCTCAATATTTTTCTGCTTGGTATCTCTCCCAAATGCGCTATCTATTTACTCAGGCTTATCGAATATGTCTCACGCTGCTTTTTTCTGTCTCTCTTTTCTTCTACCTGTCCTGTGAGTATTAAATTTTCCAGGCTCTCATTCCTCACTACGTGTTACAGAAGCCTCAGCTGTCTCTCCCTGATGTTAAGTATTATCTTTCTTCTTGTTTGCCCCTTCTCCAATACCTCGTCGTTATTCACGTGCTCAGTTCATGATATCCTCAACCTCCTTCTGCAGAACCACATTTCTGCTGCCTCAAGCTCCTCTTTTATCTTTTGTCTAACATTCACTGCCATGCAGAAAGACAGATCTCACATATGTTGTGGAAAAACCTCCTTCGCCAAGTTATTGTGGTGGGCTGTTTAGACCAGGAAGAAAGACACGGATCCAAGAAGGTTCAAACAGTGTATTAGAATAACAGGACACATATAGAAGTACGAGTGTTAGTAGTCAGCAAGCTAGAATTGTAAGTCCGAACTGTATAGTTACGCTGCGTCTTGACTGTCTGTAGACTGTCACACGACTGCGTCACAGCTGCTTCCCCGGAAGTCACGGAGGTAATATTATATTGACGGAGGAAGAGTCCATTCCTATAGATAGGGTACCATTACAAGATAGCAATCCAGAACTTTTTCTTTCAAAATCAGTAAATATATCTAAAAAAGTTAACGACAACTGTATCTAGAAATATGGCAGAATATTGAAATTGAAGATAAAATTATTTTAGTATTCTGTAATTTAAACGATTGTGCATTTTTCATAATTCGTAATATTCGAATTCGGAATGCGAAATATTCAAAATTTATGAATTATTTGCATATCAATTTGCCAGTTTTGTTCTCTAATTTAGATTTTTATTGTATTTATGCTTTTCTTTTCGGCTGCGAGATGGAAACGGTTACTACGTTTGCTTCCTTTTTTTTATAGAAGAACGCAGAAGCAGCTGAACTAGAATTTGTTCGTGATTCGGCGATCGTAGATTGTAACACTCATTATGAGAACAGTTGTAGCTGATGGATGACACACAAATTCGATATCCGATCGGTATAGACCGGATCACCGTGGAAAGTGGGTATGATGCTGAAAGACCTGAAATTCCTAATGATCCTCGGTTAAATACATCACTGATAACATTAGAACCATATATGTGACGAGATAATAAAAGGAAAAACAAGATAAAACTTATATTTACGACACGATAACCTTTTCTGTATAAATAACTTCATAAAGTCAAGGACAAAAATGTCAATATAAGCTTTTTTATGCCATTATTTTTATTAACATTCGTAGATATAAACATACATAGATTTCATAGATTTGATACTTTATTTATTATTACTGATGTCTATTGTATAAATTTTATCTTTCAGTTGATATCGGTTTGTAGTATAGAAGCGTTCACTTTTGCTAGGTAAAAGCATGAATTCATTTTTTATCACCTCCTACATGATTATGGGTGACATTGTAGGGTAGACTGTACTATCTGGGCTTGAATTGTGAGTGGCAATCTGTCTAAAAAAAAGAAAAAACTCTGAATTCCAAACCTTTTAAAAGATTGTTGTAAATCCAACCAGTACATTTCCCAAAGGAATTATAAGATAATAAGAAAAAATATTTGTCTATAACTATGGCCGCTTATGTTTTGTAGAGACATAGCAGATAAAAAAACATAGATAATAAAGAAAAGAAGTTTGTAGCTAGTCGTCGTCGCCTACGTCTCGAAGTGATTGACGTTAAAAAATATCATAAATAATAAAGAAAGAAAAGATTTGCTGAGACATGGTCACTCAGGTCTTGGAGAGACATGGGAGAAACAAAACAAAAATTAAAAGAAAAATAAAATCTAAAGAAAAGAAATCTGACCCGAAACAGAGAAGAAAACCTCATGCAACTTAGTGGCTTTATCCCATTACTTGGGGTGAGATAATTTAAAACTAAAAAGAGCGACAATGTTAAAAAATAATACATTATTCACTAGGTTTGACCAAAGAGAAAAAAAAACATTTTAGAGAAAAAGGAAGAGACGAATTAGTCTTCATTATTTTCGATAGTACAAAAAAAGGAAACGAATTATCGGAAAAGATATTTTCGGCTAATGATGCCAACTTTCGTTACGTTTCCAGGAAATATTCTCATATCCGACAAAGAAACCACCACTTACATTAATATCATTTTATCGAGTATATCAAAAATATTTTTTTGATAAAAAAGTATATCAAAAATATTTTTGATCTTCTACCGAAGACTTTTCATTTCGCTTTCTTTTTTCGAGGAAATCGCGTTTATAAAATACTAACTCGCTTATGTGCATAAAATTTAGTGACTAATATATATATATATATATATATATATATATATATATATATATAATTTAGGAAGATCAACTGATTACGCTACCATGGTTTTGACCTGTTCAGTTACGTCGGGCGTTTGTATCACCTGACTAAACGGTAAAGCTCAAAACTAATGTAGCATAGTCGACTGATCATACTAAATTAAATATCTAAAATTTCTACAGGTTAAAGCATCATTTTCCTTCAAACATGAATTGAGTACTTTCTAATACAACTGTTTACTAGTCTGATTTAAATCTAACTGATAACCTTTTAGTATATATATATATATATATATATATATATATATATAGAGAGAGAGAGAGAGAGAGATTTAATAGAAAATTTAAAAAAGATGGTCAGAATCAAACTGTTCAAACTCACATCATTAAAATGCATTCAACATTTAATATAGTGCAATTTATTCAGGATGACCGTGATCAGACGTTAAGAATATTTTAATGAGTTTGTGCTAGAAACTACACTACTGGCCATAATTATTAGGCACCACCAGTGTTTTAAAAAAATGTGTATTTCATACTATTTTTAGTATTTATTGCCAAGTGAATAATTGTAAATGAAAATAAAAAATGTGCTCTCTTCTCCATGCTACGCTCTTTTTACTGGCTGGCCAAAGCAAAGGCTTCCTGGCTGCCTTGTAAAATTTTGCAAAGTAATAATAACAAAAAAGCATTCTATTATCATCCACTTGGCAGTAAATACTAAAAATAGATTCTTTATAAAGCTGGGCTTGCCTAATAATTATAACCCGTAGTGTATATCCAATACTATTGTTGATAAATCAGTTGCATCTAATGTCCGCTCGGTATAGTTGCGATAGAAAGAACTTAGCTCATTAGGAGTTGAAGAAATAAAACCTGAACGGCTGTTTGCAATAGGGATTAGCTCGCTACCCTACAAATATAATTGGTATTTACTCAGGGTTTAGTTTCTAATTCTCCTAAAATAATATCTTTTTATCTTCTCCGATGTAATCTTACTTACTGAATTTGATTCTCTTAGTTTACTCAGAATGACACCCTTGCGTTATTTGGAATAATTCCTTAAGGTTATTTGTAATGTTCCATGAAGTTATTTGGAATGATTCTCTTAGATTATTTGGAATGTCTCAATTAGATTATTTGGAATTATTTCCCCATGTTATTTGGAATAATTCCTTTACATTATTTGGAATGATTCCATTACATTTTTTGATTGATTCCCTTAGGTTATTTGGAATAATTTCCTTAGCCTATTTGGAAGGATTCCTTCCAGGTGGAAGTTCAGATCAAAATCCTGAATGTGCAGTTAAGCAATTTAAAATATGTGAAAGATGTCATAATAACAAGAAGAAGGTTAATTTTGAAATTTTTCCAGAACATTTTGGACGTTTTGTCAAGAAGAACGAAAGAAACTATATGATGGTCTAAATATGTAGCTTTCTATTATAGAATCGATGCAGTAAACAATTTTTTAAAACATACTTATTTTTTCATAAAAGATGACAGCCTGAAAAGCATCAATATCTGTATAAATTAAAGAAATCAATTATAATTGTTTTGATGGACATGGTCAACAGAAATAGGAGTACTGTAGTCATAAATTGAGGTACGTGTTCAGGTACAATACCGATGTAGGCAATCGCATTTAAGCGGCCATTCATTGACACAATTGTCCCCAATGTACTTCAAGAAAATATGCCACATCTCCAAGTTGAACATTTTATACAATTCATGATACGTTCACGCAGTGGTGTTGCTTACTCCAAACTCAGGTCCCATCCTGCCAATGTGAAATAGAACTCTCGACATCAGAAGATACTTTTTATGATCTTCTATTGTTCAGTTCTCTTTTTTCATCTTTAACATTTAACAAACTATAGACTCAGTTTCTTGTATTTATTTTATTTGAGACTGACTGCATTAAAAAAATCATATACGATTATTACCAGTATCAGCTGAAAGATTCATAAGCTGAAATTTGAAAGAGTGATACTAGAGCTCTGAAATCTTGAATGCATTAATTCCAATTCTAATACATAACGTAAAATGATAGCTGATTGTTCAAAGACTATTCATCCTGTTGGTTAAAAAATCATCAACAACGGATCAGACCATTCCATCACTTCGGTACTAGTTCAGGAAAAAGAGATTTTCATGTTGGAAAATATATGATCGACAAATCAGGAGAATAGGGCAGGTGATCAACACTTTCAAAAGTTCAGTCCCGTACAGCAGCAGAAAATGGGTAGGAGAAGGATGAGAATACTCCAGAAATGAGATGAGAGCATGAGAGAGAGAATGCAAGTTAGTGAGATAGAAGATGACTATTTACTTTACATTTAAATTCTTAGAGATTGTAGCTGTCGGGGAAGCAAGAAAACGGAAGGGAATTCTACAGGCGGGACGTGCGAGAAAGGAAGCTGATGATGTAGAATTTTCATTTACTTCTTATTGGTTCCACAGTAAAAGGGTGGGACCTAGTTGCTATTCTTGTGGCTCGAGTAAATTTGTATATAGGGGGCATCAGTGAGCTAAGTTTATCAGAGCAGAAGCCGTGAAAGTACTTGTAGAAGAGACTGAGGGAAGCCACACTGCGCCGGCGAGAAATTGACTGTATCCGAGCTTTCAAGTCGGGATCAATCTCATTGCAGATTCTCCATTGAATTTTGTCAAGTACCCCTAGGTGGATATCAGGAGCACCCTACCAGATTTGTATATGTGCAGGGTTGTTTCAACTGGGAAAACATCCTGGCTATACACAGAGAACCGAAGTTCTTATCAGCGGATTTAGCTATAGATTCTAAACATTCCACTTGAGCTCTGTTGTGTGAAAGTTAATCCGAAGAGGCGCAGTGTTTTACTTTCAGGGAGATTAGCCTGGTCTATGCTAATAGTGGGGGGGGGGCAGGAACGACTCTCTGTGATGGTTGATAGATAGCAGTTTTTTATTTTACAAGCATTAAAATGCACGAGTCATTTCTTACTCCAGTCCACCACGGATTGGAGGTCCTTTTCAAGCTCGGCAGCGAGGTTTGCTTCGTCAGCCTCGGCAGATTTTTGATCGAGGCGAGAGTAAACCGTAGTGTCGTCAGCGTATATGCCTACTTGGGAACTTATTACATCGGGGAGATCGTTAATGTAAATAAGGAAAAGTGCAGGATCTAGAATAAAGCTTTGAGGGATACTTCAAAGCTCTACTCTATGTCCTGCACTTTTCCTGCGTTCGTGTTGGGAATTGTGGGATTAGAAAGAAATAATTGTATTAATTGTGTGATTAGAAAATGCGTGATTAGAAAGAAATGACTGGATTAGGTCGAACAATTGTCCAGTTATATAGCCCCGCAGATTGCTTAGAAGACCGGCGTGCCAGACTCTGTCGAACGCTTTGAAGATATCTAGGGCAACAGTTCCGGCTTTGCCGTTCTTGTCGAGAGCGTGGTGGATATACTCAGTGAAGCATATTAGCAGTAGGCTTGGTGAAGCGGGAACCATACTGTTTGTCAGAAAAGCGTCTGTGGGCTGTGCGGTGTCGTAAACTTCGGCGTTGATGATGTCTTCGAACACTTTGCCAAAGATTAGTAGGAGTCTGATAGGGCGATAATTATTGGTCAAAGGGTTCACAAGTATTTTTTTTATATTTGAACCACGGAGGAGGACTTCCAGCAGGCAGTTAATTGATATCATTTTACTCATATTGATTATAACGAGTCTCAATATGTAAAGTCACAAGTTTATTTGCCTGAAGAGAGTCAACTTTAGAGTCGAAAAATGTGTAGAGACACAAATAGCATTATGGACACTTAATATATCATACAAAAAAATAAGTAATAATAATAATACTAATAACGACAATAAATCTACACTTTAAACAAACCGTTTACAGCTTCTCTCACATTATACACACACAAACACACACACACACACACACACACACACACACACGCATATATATATATATATATATATATATATATATATATATATATATAAACAAGGCAATATCTGTAGAAGATAGTATTTACTAATTTTCAATAGACGTATTCGCTAAAAATTGTGCCAATGTTGGGCATTACAACACATCTCTATACGTGACTGAATAATATCCATATATGTATACTAATTCAGTGATAAAATGTTTCCATCGGATCGATGGGAAGAGTAAAGTTCTTCATGCTATGTTTCTAACTACAAACTAAAGTGGTAACTGTCTTGTTACTGACATGTCACAATAGCTAATAGCAAAGAGGGTAAGTGCGTAATTCCGCAATCTTTATCATCATAATGTTTAGTCCCAAAATAGCGACAGCAAAAACTATTTCTTTCGGATTCGAATTAGACAGAACTCATTCCCCTACATACATACTCATATATATATATATATATATATATATATATATATATATATATATATATAAATCAAACAAATTCCGATGTTCAAATTCCCTGATTGGAATTTCTACGAGAAATTTCTGCGAGAAGTTGGGATTTACCTACCTGCTTTTCCTTTCGAATTTAAGTTATATATATATATATATATATATATATATGTGTGTGTGTGTGTGTGTGTGTGTATATAGGTACCTCCATTATATCACAAAAATCCAGCATAGTATGATTTAAAAGGGTTAAAAAAACTCAATAAAACAAACTTTATCTATCAAAATGTTTATAATATTATTAAGAGAAAAGATCAAAGTAATTTTTATTTATTTTATAAAATGTTTTAATCCCTTTTAACATGTTCGAAATTTTTGCAGTAAATTTTGTTTTTATTTCAGTTAGCGTTGCAGAAAATCGAAGAAAATCTTACGATTGTTTACAATCGATTACGTAACTCTTTTTTTTTTTAGGTAACGCACTTCGGTGCCAAACACATTAATTTGGAAATTCTCGTAAAAATCAAATAATAGTCGGATTTTAATGAAACTTTTAGTACTCATTCACAAATAAACAAAATTGTTTTTGAAAGTATTATCTTTTTAAAATATTAATGAATTTTGTTGTACCTCAGTTTCCTCCCGCCACGTAAATTCATGAAATTTTAATAAATTTTAATTTTCTGCAATTTACATTTTTATCAGTTAAACGCAGAACACATCGGGAAATATAATCATCTATTTATTTTATATAAAATTATGTGGCACTATCCGAAAATCTGCTCCGAAGAGAAATATAAAAATTGCAATAAAACTTTGATATAATTTAATTTGATAAGCTTTTAATTGCTGGAATAAATAATAAAGATTCAGGACATTATAGTCGGAAGAAAAACAAAATTTTGATTAGTGAATAAATTTTAAAAGAATTGTTTTCATTTTTTTATTATAATAATTCATAAAGATTTTAAAACATTTTAAAAATCTTTTAAAGAACTGTATGATTTTTTATGAGTCAAATTGATTTTATAAGTTAACAAGCGTTCTGGGTTATTCCCCTTTACATAGGAAACCATAGAACAACGCATTTTCATTCTTACGATAATTTATTCTCTACGTTTCTAAAATTTAATAGGCTGTTTTGCAAGTAATTTCTTCATCATTTAAAATAAGTATTTTTTTCAATTCTTCAATTTTTTAATTAATTGTGACCGTAGGTGCATTAACTAATTTATGATAATTAAAAAAAAGATATGGATAATTTGACATGATTGTCGCCATACATTGCGTTCTTGAGTCCACCCAGTAGTCGTAAATCTGTCATCGCCTCGAATTACTGACATAAAACAGAGCTACCGTAATTAAATTTGTTTTATTGCAAATTTCTGGCAGTAAGTACTTATTAATTGATTGAAATCAGATAAAGGTAAAGATTTAATTTTAAAAATTGACTTATATAACGTGTCAGAGAGGTATATTATATTTTTGTAAGATTTTTAAAACAGAAATTTGGCTACTGTTTACGTAATGTGTCAATCAATCAAAAATGGCGGTATATTTTTAAAAATTTGTAAAATTTCAAAATTTTAGATTTCAATCAATATAATTTCGGTTAAAATACACCAGCATGTTTTGCTTACTAGAAGTATTAAATTTAATAGCTTGGCTTTGAATTAAAGCTAATTTTAATGATTGAAGATAACTTATTTATTTTTAAAATTTCAATTTAAATTTAAATATCAACAATGAGTAGAGGTGCCTATATATATATTTCAAGAGGTAGTAGGAGGATTTGAACAATTATTAAGTAAAACATCGAGCTTTATATTTGACCTCAACAGAATGCACTGGAAAGCACTGGACGGACGTTTCGTCCTATATTTGGGACTCATCAGCAGTGCGCATCCACTACCAGGAATCGAACCCAGACAGGTTTGGTTATGAAGCTGATGTTATACCTCCTAATATTTCTTGAATTATATCTCTGTGTATCAACCACGAAACACGCTATGGATTTAGCGGCTTGGTTGGAGAAGTCGTGGCTTGTGGAGGCACTATCCTATGGTCAAAGGAGCTTGGATTAGTTCCCCCACGGAATTCGTGAGGAGCGGCGCACTTCATCGAGCTTAATTCGTTTCCTCTTCGTCACCAGGGCCCGTGGTACAGTTGGTATAACCTCAGCTTAATAACCAAAATTGTCTGGGTTTGATTCCTAGTAGTGGATGCAGATGATATATAGGACGAAACGGCCGTCCAGTGCTTTCTGCATTCTGTTTAGGTCAAATATAAAGCTCGATGATTTACTTAATTATATATATATATATATATATATATAAAGCGTACACGTCGGTGTGGTCAATATCAGGATGCCTATCCCAAAAAATTTATGTTCATATACAAGTGTGTGCGTGTTTTTGTTTGTGTGTAAATACTGTGAATAATACTTTTGCCTTAGTACCATTTCCTTTTTAATTTACGTTTTTACCTTATACACATTTTTCGAAAATTTATTGTCATTTTTTAATCTATTTTTCTTTTTTCTTTCATTCTTTTTCATATAAATGCTTTTTTCTGTAAAGTTTCTGATTATATAATGTATATACTTTACTTAAAAATATGTCTTAATACATACACACACACACACACACACACACACACACACACACATATATATATATATATATACATATATATATATATATAGATATATAGATATATATATTGCTGAAAAGATTTACTTAAACCGGAAGCAAGAAAATAGCGGCGTGATAAGAGAAAAATAAATATGGCCAGATGATGATTATAATTGTTTCTTTGAAATCAATAAACAAAATCATGAATTCTCTTCAGCCTATAGCAGGAGAAATTGACGAATAACTGAGGCGAATCATTTTTTCTTCTTTATATAGTAAAAAAATGTAAATCTCTTTCTCTATAGATATAAATCTTATGCTACGTAAATCGATCAATTTTCAAACTCTTGTTCCCCATTTCGAAACGTTGAAGATGTATAAGCTTTCATTTACTGAACTTAACTTAATTTCGCGTAAGGGCACAAGTCTGAAGCACGCAGTAAAAACCGATTTTGCGACTCGTTAGAAATTCTCAACCAGTAGAGATGAGGAGACTTAATAAATGAGAGATTTTGCTAAGGATATTCTTTTCTAATGCAATAAGTTTTCTAAAATAAAACCAAACTTTTAACATAAAGATTTTTTTGTCATCATTTCAAGTTTCGTCAAATCTGATATGTATGCAGTATATAGCACCGAACACATTCAGAAAATCGTAAATTCTAATGTGTATCTATTTACATTGTCTGGACTGTTGTCTTCATCTTTATTGGCATATTTACAACGTTTCGACCGTCATAAGCACAGATTTTCTTCAGGTGTTATACGTTGGTATTTCAAACAGAACTCTTTATTTAGTCCACTGGGAAAGATTAATATAGTTACACTTAGAATAAACGGATAGTTTTGCCGAACACGGCAAAATGCTACAAAATTGACACAATAACATTTGAACTATAGCTATGTTTTAAATAGCTTGATCAGATTGATCCCTTTTAACCTCGAAAATCTCAGTTGTATGCAATTGCTTTCTCAGAACACTGATAAAAAAAAACTCTTCGAAAGAATGAAGTATGAATGTCTTAGAGAGAATAATCCTTCTTCAAATCTCGTAGACTCACTACAGGATGACTAAACAAGAACAGTACCAAATAACAGAAACCGCATTACTTCAATCTGAAGGCATAATCAAGATGATGACATTTCTTTCGGTAAAATGTTAGGAAGGAATAGCCCGTCAGTAGTCAAAAGAGCAATAACAGTTACTGGACATGAGTAATGTATTTATTTTAATGGTTGTTTTAATATAGAAATTGTATAAGATGGCAATGACAACAAGTTACCATACTGAGATTCGCGTTTCGCACTTCTCGAAACCAATTTGAATTCTTCCATTGCTACGAATAAATTATTTGTTACAGTTTATCTTTCTCTTTGCTGAAAATATACTCGCCTTTATATGAATGGCCTTGGTATGTACATCTTCTGTTAGCAAGGGAATTGTCTCTTGAGTCTGTAACAACTCTTTCATGTGCTTTCGACTTATATTTTACAAGCTATCTCTTTTTTTTTCTTTATCGTTATCCTTCTCAGTACTGCAATACATTAGACAAAACATCTGACTTTATTGAAATGGGACTCTCTCTTTATCCATCTGCGAACATTTCTGTGTTTGATGACTTTAGTATGTATCATATCAAGTGGTTTAAACATTCTAATGTTACTGACTAAGCTCGTATATTCCGTTGCTAATTCTCTTCCTCAAATCTTGGATTTCTCGACTCGTTTTCCAAATAAATCTGACTAACATGCCCTTTACTTGATTTGCTTGTTACTTCTTCTAGCTCTTGCCGCACTTCGTATCACACACACACACACACACACACACACACACACACATATATATATATATATATATATATATATATATATATATAGAGAGAGAGAGAGAGAGAGAGAGAAAGGGAGAGAGAGAGAGAGACCGAAAGAGAGATTTAAGGTATGATATATTTATGATTAAAAAGTGGTTGAATACCTGGGATAGGACGTATGTAAATATAAAATTGGATACTGAGGTAAATGTCAAGAGGCGACAGTTTGTTTCATGGTTGAAGTCAGTTTTCAGGCCATGTGTATAGTGTTTTGGTTAAACTTATTCATATTAGATTTATATACGCTGTTTAATGGTAATATCACCGTTACTGCCTACCTAATAACCATTAGAAGAATACAATACACATATACCTCCTATAATACACTTCTGACCAGCCTCTATAAATAGTCGAACAAATATACCCGCTCTCTCAGGAACCATCGCTCGATGTTCATTTCAATGTTGACGTTTTTATCACAAATCCTAATCATCGTGACAACAAATAATAAAAAAATTAAAAGCATTAGAACGTTTTGTGTTGACCCACTATATATATATATATATATATATATATATATATATATATATATATATATATATATATATATATAATGGATAGTTTGCATTTATGAGTATACATATAAATATATAACATTTTTAATGCTAAAATGCCGCCTACATTTTCGTTAAACGTTTACAGAAAACAATAAATTAAACCCATGATATGTGTACGCATCCGTCGACATGTTATCTCTATGTTTTTGTTTTGAACATCATTGTCTTACAAGATTGATATCACTTTTTATGATGTTGATAATAAAGATCTTATTCATTTATTCTCCGCATAGTTGGCTTTTATGAACTGATCAAACGTGAATTCATGGATATAATAAGCCTCTGGCTAATACTAGATGCTCATCCTAATGGAAAAGCTGGATGGTGTGTGTAATATGTATTTTCTCCAGTTCAGTAGAAAATTGCATAAAAAGCAGAATGTTGACCCGTTCCTGCATTAATCTGAACTTGTTCTGTTTCATCTTTTCAATCTTAAACTTGTGAACTGATATGTATGTGCAAAAGTATCTAATAATTGTTTTTGCTTTTTTAAAAAAAAATATAGGGAAAAAGATACATTCAACATTAGAACATGTCACAAGGAAAAGTAAGTTTCATACCTTTCTTAACGATAATTTCTAATGAGATTTGAATAACATGATCTTGGTGCTGTGAGGAAATCTTTAATCACAATCTTTATTCCAGATGCTGTTTTTTTTAAGACAATTGCACAGGTTCTTTTTCCTATTAAAATGATGACTGTACCAAAAACAAACGTTCCTTAATCACTCTCCATCTCTTCGTCTCACATTTTTCTTTCTTTCTTTCTTTCTTTATCATTCTCTCTCTCCCTAGCCTACTTTCTAAACATGCGAATCTTTCTTTCTCACTTTTCAATCTCTCCTTTCTCTCTCCCTGCACTCACTCTCAGTATTTATTTCTTTTTTCTACCGCATCTCCTTCTCTTTCTCTCTCTTTTTCTTGGTATTATTGTTAATCTTTCTCATTTTTTCGCCTTCTTTTTTGCATTCGTTTGTGTGTGTGTGTGTGTGTGTGTGTGGTGGAGTGGATATTGGCTAGGAACGAGAAATCAGGAAGTCGAGTTTGAATTCCAGTTGAATTCGTTACATTCACTTACGCGCAAAAACTCTTGGGAAAGGTATTAATCAGCCTCCTTTTCTCCAGCTATGGGTAAAACAACAGGACAGATTGGGTTATATAAACTTGTTTTGCATCAAGTCTACGGCAGAGAATAATGGCAACCTACTGCGGGAAAATCTTCTTCCCGTTCAATCATGTCTTTTTCGAGACATGATCACCCAAGCGTGCATCACTTATGGCACTTAATTGACTAACTTCAGTATTTCAGTTTTATAATCATTCTTCTACAAGAAGCATCACTCTCTGGCCTATATTCTAAACTCTCCCATTTCCACCTACTCCTCACTTCGTCTCAATATTTATTTTCTTTTTTCTACCACGACGTGTCTTTTTCTTTGTCTCTCCTCGTATTATTGTTAATCTCTCTCATTTCTGTTTCGTCTTCTTTTCTGTATTTCAATCTTATAACCATTCTTCTGCAATAAGCGTATCTATACATATATATAGTCATCCGCAGACAGATCTGTTTCGCTGTATCACAGCTCATCAGTATGGCTTAGACTCCAGTCGCTTCTTAAACCAGGATTGAGACCCAACCGAATTGGCGTCAGTCGGCGATTCTACCTCTAGGCCACGAGCGTCCAGTAAAAGAAGGCATGCTTTTTAGCGCGTATATATATATATACATATATATATATATATATATATATATATATATATATATATATATATGTTTCAAAATTGCTTTTACTAAATTTGTGGTGGGTTAATAACACCAAAACAAGGACAAAATCTATATAGACATGCGTGAAGATCTTTCATTTTTTGAGATATTAAGTTTAAACAAATTTTACGGTAGATGGCCTTATGTTGTCATGGAATCTTGATCTCAGAAGTCATTCGTGTACTTTTGTGGCTAGTTTGTCTTCAACGTTAAACGTGCGTAGCCGTGAGTCAACTGAGAAATCTAGTACATTAATTAGAGTGCTGAGGAAATGCTAGCTACTCTACACCATCTCCCTTTTTAAAGTTTATTTCTTCTGTACGACATATTTCTGTCTTTTTGGGTTTATTTCCATAATGCCTGTTGGTATTCGTTTTCGCATGCTTGAGCGATTTTGCTGTACTGTTTGAGGCTTAAGTACGTCGAATATATCGTAAAACACCGTCATAAGTTCCTCCTTGTGTTGACTGGCGTCCACTGTGTATTGTGTATATATTATTTTTTAAATGACTCTTAATCACCCATTTTGGGTGTTTTATCAAGTACAACATTTTGACAATTTTTATCAATGGTTCCTTTTTCCCACGTTGCTTTTCCCAATTTATAATTTTTATAATAGATCTAAACGCCGAGATTGTAATGTTTACAGTCAACATTTATTCTTTCGTCCATTTTCTTTTCTGTCGGTCTCACTTTATTGAAGATGGAACAAATTTTCCTCGCAAACATTAGTTCGGCTGGGACAATTCCTGAACATGCATTTACATGAGGTGATATGCGATATATGAACAAGAATTTTTGTAATTCTTCGTTCACGATTTCAATTCCGGTTGCCTTCTTAATTGCTCTCTTGAACACATCAATAAGTCTTTCCTCCATTCCGTGGGACTTTGGGTACGCATAATCTAGCAAATAATTCTTGCAAAAAATGTGTCGTGACTCTACTAAGTGGCGTTTTACATTTAAAAGATTCTGGCCACTTGGTAAAGATCTCAACTACAATAAAGTAATAAGTACCCTTTATTGTGACGGCATAGTCAATGTGTAAGTCTTGACCATGGTTTTTCTGTTTTTAGCATGGGGCTGGATTTTACAGGTAGCGCCTTTACTTCCAACGCACAGTTTTTGCAAGATTTTAAAAGATTTTCAAATTCATTGTACATGCCATACCAATAGGAGTAGTTCCTAATGAGAGATTACATTCTTGATATTCCTGGATGTCCAGCATGAAAATTCCGCAAAAATTTCCTTGTTAAAACTACTGGTATTATCACACGATTTCTATATATCAATATACTCTTACATATAGAAAAATATTATCCTTTTTTTTCTTCTGCTCCATTACCGTATTCTTTTTTCTGTAATGAATTTATCAAATTTGCTTTGGAAATTATTTCATCCAATGCGACTGGTAGTTCTTTTATTGTTTTATACAGAACGTTTATAATATCCATTTTGGAATTGAGTGAATCAATAACTGTCTTCTCTCATAGCGTTCTTATTTTTGGAACTAACCTAGGCAGACCATCAGCGTATGTTATTTTCTTAGATTGTAAAATTTCCGTTTTGAAAGTGTAATTTAACAAGATGGTTCCCCATATTTGTAGACGATTAGCTGAATGTGTAGGAATTCCTTTTTTGAGCCGAATATAAACTGAAGTGGACGGGAGTCAGTTTGAAGGGTGAACTGTCTTCCATGTATGTATTTGTGGGATTTCTTAACAGTAAATATCAGACCTAAATCCTCTTTTTCTATTTGTGGATAATTAGTCTCTGCCGGGAGCAAAATCCTAGAAACATGATCTACTGACCATTTTTTCTTTGTGTAAGTACGGCCCCTAAACCCATATTACTAGCATCGCTTACAACATAAATTTCCTTACGAAAGTAGTAGTGTATGTGAGTTAGATCCAAACGTTAATGCTATTTTTACGTTATCGAAAGCCTTTTGACAATCGACCAACCAGTTCCACTTTACGTCTTTTTTAATGAGTTTGTTTCATGGTGCTCGTAATGTGTGCATATTTGGAGTGTAATTTCTGTCATAATTTGTTAGACCTACAAATGATTGTAGGGTCTATATATTTGTTGGGCATGTTCGCACGGCTAGAATCAGATTTTTTACCTTTTTTTGTCTATTATCTCTTTCAAATACTTGATATTTGGCAAGAAAAAATCGCTTTGTTTAATCAGTCAGTCAGTTAAGTGCCATGCGCGATACACGCTTGGGCGATCATGTCTCGAAAGAGACATGACTGACTGGGCAGAAGATTATCCCGCAGTAGGTTGCCATTGCTTTCTGCGGTAGACTGGTTGCCGACCAAGGCTATAGAACCCAATCTGTCCTATTATTTAACCCATAACTGGAGGGAATAGACGGATCAATACCTTTCCCAAGGGTATTTGCGCGTAAGTGAATGCAAGGAATTCAACTGGAATTCGAACTCAGCTTAAATCCAAAGCATGCGGTCCACCACCTGCTAAAATATTGCTGAAACTACCTTTACTCTAAAGAGTAGTCTACTAAGTTTGTAAAGCCCTTTGTGTGTGTTGATATTTAGTATTTTCGCACAATTTTCATCGACTGGTATTTGCAGATAAGACTCAGATGATTTCAACTTTGAAAATATTAGAACTCCATTTAATTTATCGAAATTTTTATCTGCCAATTTAAGAGGATACTTAGTTTGTTTCAAACAGTCGTTTAGTCCTGTCGAATAATCTGCACAAACCATTATCTTGTGGCTTTTCTTTTTTACATATACGGTTAATCTTACCCAGAGACTATAATCGGTTTTATCGATTACTCTCAATTTCTCCAACTGTTCAAGTTCTTTGTTAATATTCTCTAATTCCGCAAAATGTATTTGGCATTTTTGGTCGAAATATTGGTGTCACATTCTCTTTTTAAAAGTTTGCCTTTATTTTTTTAGCAAAATCCAAGAGCATCTAAAAAAATTTGATCTGAGATCCCTTTTTAATTTTTAGGTATTGGTTTATGAATTTTTTTGTCTTGGTTGACGAGCCAACTGCATAATTATAAAATGTGTTTATTAGTACAAACAAATCATCCAGTCTGTTTCAAAAACGTTTTGCGATTGATCCATGACGAATGTTTTTATGCTTTTATATATATATATCTGACCTATCACTTCTATGGTAATTTTTCAGAAGTGATTAATATTGATCTGTTGATTCTCTTCCACGTTTCTGCGTTTATTATTTTTAAGTCTGAACCTGCGTCTAATTGAAATTTGAATTTTTTATTATTTATTCGAACACATATTCTTTTCATTCTTTCGACTGCTTTTCTTTTCAAAAGTACAATGGAAAAAAAATTTTTTATTTACTTTTTGTTTTCTTTCTACTATAAGAAAATGTATGTCTTTTGTCCTAATTATAGCGACACTCTTTGTTTTTAAAAGAGTAATTTTTAAATAATTAAAACAAAGATGAATTTTAAAAGAAGTTTTTTTCCTGCTTAGTAGCTTATTCTTGACTTCGTAAATATGGGACACATCACATTCTTCAATTTTTATGTATCTGTCCTTAAATTTAAAATACGTTGTCACTTCAGCACGATTTTGAAGTGTCATCGTTTCGTCTTGCTCTAAGTTCATTAGTAATCTTACCTTATTTCTGCATCTTTTGGTGCGTTCGTCAGTACCTGAACGAAAATTAGGCATTTAACCATATCTGGTGATATTTCGTTCAATCTTAATTTTTCACATTCTCTTTTGACAATACAGGCAAATGTCTTGTATTCCTTGATTTCTTTTCTGTAAGATTTTAACACTGCATGTATTGAATATTGACTTCCGCTAACCAAATATTTCTTAATATTTGTAAGGTTTCCTGGATTTAAATTTTGCTAGGATATCTTGGGAGTATAAAATTGACGTACTTTTTGTGTGCCACAGCACCGTATTTACCCAGCAATAGTCGCAACTTTTTTTCATCCGGTAAAAATTCACCAATTGAGTTTACAGAAAAGTGAAAAAATATTACAGATCCCTTGATCATTCTTTCTTCTTAAGAAAGTTTCAGGTAATTTTGTAAACTTATTTTTGTCGTTCGATACTTCTCGATGTCTTTCTAAGTCTTCTTGTCGTTTTTATTTGCGTACAATTTCTTACAGTTTAAAAAAATCCAAGAATGCAATTTTTTAAATCCTCCATTTACGTCAGTTAGTAGCATTTGTCAATTTATAATTTGAATTAATGTTTCTGCGAGTTCGTTTGTCTTTTGTTGATATTGTTGACTGCAGTATTTTTGCTACAGTTGCGTTTTATATTTATTTGTCATTATTCATAGTCATCGATCTGTTGTTTCAGTTGTAAATTCTCGAATTTGTCGTCGCCTTTCTGTTGTGAATGATACACAGAAAAAATAAGTGCTTCATATATTTATTCAGCGCAGTATTTGGTGTTAACGAATATATAAAAGAATACAGAACAATAAGTTACAAACAATTAAAATTATATATTTATAGTGGAAAAAGAGTTATATATATATATATACACTTCTCTTTACACACCTATAATCTTTATCTCTCCTTCTATATCTGTATACCTGATAGAAAGATAACATATTTACTTAGCTTTATCTACTCTGAGTTTTACGGAGAATCTCTGCACCCATAACTTGAATTAGTATTAAGACTTCACTATCCAGTCATGTATATGAATATTCATTTTTATTCTTTTGAATTTTTAACACTACATTTATATTGTAAAATTTTCAGTTTACCTATTTTAATTTTCTGATGAATCTTAATTCTTAATTTAATGGCTGATTAAACTCATGGCGAGTTCTCCAACAATAAAAAATTTCCCTATCGTATCGTTAAAAATTAACCACTGGTAATTATTTTGAAAAGTGGTTATAAATAAAAAGATTTTAAATTGACATTTTTTAATTTCACTGATACAAATGGTAAACACTTCTATCTTCTCTTTCTTTCCTTCTTTTATTCATTTTCCCACGGAAACCAAGTTGCGTCTATGCTATACTTTGAGTTTATCAAAACAGATTAATCCATTATTGATGAGGTACCGACATCAACTAAATAGTAAGGAGAAATCATAATTATAATAAGACGTGCGCACAACTGCCGTCGAAAATGCAGCAAAATATTGTAGAAGATTATTAGCTGTTACTTTACAGATTATCCCCATGAGTGTCATAGGACGGATTATATATATATATATATATATATATATATATATATATATATATATATATATATACTGTAATGGTTGTTACAATGTTTTTAAATTCATAGTATCACTACAAAAAAAATTTCTCATGTTTCGAAGCCAGCCCATTATGTTTTGGCTTCATCTTCAGGTGATTTTTTTAATCACCTCAGGATGAAACCAAAACATAATGGACTGGCTTTGAAACATGAGAAATTTTTTGTGTAGTGATACTATGAATTTAAAAACATTGTAACAACCATTACAGTATAACGCTCTACATTTGTTTCGAGCTCTCTTTATAAAAGTAAATGCATGAACAAAAAGGTAAATAAATCTACGAGTTCAACAACTTAGTTAAAATATATATATATATATATATATATATATATATATTGTTCTGTCAGTTGTCCTCATATTTATTGACTTGTTTTCGATGTTTCGACTGTTGTACTTTTCGCTTCTCTTCAGTTCTTAGTAATTGCGAACAAAACCCTTTATATTAATCATTGGTATATCCTTCTCATTCCATGCTATGTTGTTATCTTTAGATAAACTCTCTAAGTTACTTATTCACCACTGCTGTAGCCTGGTATTGAGCTCACACTTCTTTGGGTCAAGTCACTGGAACTAACCACCGCGTATATACATTAGGTCATGTGTCCTTGAGGACATCAGTATTTTAATTTTGGGGATTTATAAACCTAATATCTCAGTAACGGATTTTTTACCACAATTCACATTGCAATCTTTGAAACTAATGATTTTCTCTAGCACTCCGTATTACTGGTTCTAATATTGAATTCTGTTTCTATGCTTGGCCGGCTTAGGAGCTTTTTGTAGCCTAGCATATGTGCTGATTCCTTAAGTTTACATTGAACATCCAGTGGTGTTCTCAATAAATTATTTCAGTTTTATCCCATAGGGGATGGTGATCCTCTTTCTCACTCCATACGTGGTCAGCTATACCTGATTTTTCTATCTCCCTGAGAAGCATGAGGATAGAAACACTCAGAAAACAGTCTGCTTACCCTATGTGAAGGGATTATCGGAGAAAATACAGAGGCTATGTGGCCCATAAAACATCAGGACGACCCTCAAAAGTCGTTCTACACTTCGCAGATACCTCTCACGAGTAAGATCTTCAATAAAAGAGAACATGTCTAAGGACTGTGAACGCCAGTCTATGTAAATGTGAAAAAATATATATAAAAGAGAAACCAAACGCTTTCTCAAGATAAGTTTGTAAGAACATTGCAAGGCCATAACACGAAAGCAGATATAAAGATTTGAGAGATTTGACATATATTTGACTGATAGATTTGTCCTTTGTGTAATGTCGTTTAAAATGACTTGATTAACGATATTCATGGACATTTCTTTTTTTAATCATGTTCCCCCGAGCAAGGCGGTAACGCCACCGATGTGCAGGGGGCTACGTAAAAAATTGGAAAAGAGAAAACCGGAAACCACATCCTAAACAGTGAACAAGGGATGAGCCTCTACACCTGTTCAATAGACGTGGGTGTAGTGTCAAACCGGGTGATAGTTTAGTCTATCTACTCCAATTGAAAAAAATAAAAAAGGAAAGATTGGAAAAGAGAAAACCGGAAACCACATCCTAAACAGGGAACAAGGGATGAGCCTCTACACCTGTGCAATAGACGTGGGTGGAGTGTCAAACCGGTCGATAGTTTAGTCTATCTACTCCAATTGAAAAAAAGAAAAAAGAAAGGAGTGAAAAGACTGGAAAAGAGAAAGCCGGAAACCACATCCTAAGCAGGGAACAGGGGATGAGCCTCTACACCTGTTCAATAGACTTGGGTGGAGTGTGAACCGGGCGATAGTTTAGTCTATCTACTCCAATCCATCTGCCGGGAATAAATTTAAAACATGTGAAATGTTTCGCGTTACTTGCATGGACTGGTTTGTAGTGGTAATTACTAACACACACACAAAAGTGTTACAATGTTTTATGTAAACAGACTTATTTGGTTCGTTTTGTGATTTTTTTTGTTTTTGAGCATGTATTTTTTTAACAATTCTACTTTCTACTCTCAACTGATATTTTCCTGAAGTTTGTACTTTATTCATTTATTTTTTCACATGTCAGACAAAGATATTTACATGTCTTCGTCTTTCATAAGAATGTAACCGTCAACGTAGAAAATTACAATTGACTCGAAGCTTGTGATCTTCATCGAAAATAAACAACTATTTTTCAACCTACTGTTAATTAATAAGTTTTCTTGCCTCATGTTAGTGACATCTTTTTTTTCTACGCTTCGTTCGTATCAGTTACAGATTTTAACCCGAAATAGCACTTATGTCTAAACAGATTCTTTTCTTTGAGTTGCGCAAGACAAATATATTACATTTTCTCAGCGAGACTAAAATATTTATAAGTTTTATTTTGTTTTATGTATTTGTCTAAAAGGTCGCTATTTTAAATGTTCTGATATTCAAAAGTTTATACACACACACACACACACACACATATATATATATATATATGTATTAGTCATCCACATACAAGCCTGTTTCGCCGTATCACAGCTCATATATATATATATATATATATATATATATATATATATATATATATATATATATGTGTGTGTGTGTGTGTGTGTGTGTGTGTGTGGTAATGGAAAACAGTCTTTGGTAAGAGAACTTCACTTGATAGAAATTTAAGTGGATCCTAGTAATATAATATTTTAAAAAATATTAACAATGATCCACAGTAAGAGCTTAATGTATTTAATTGCAAATCAAATATTTATTAAAAAATAAATTTCGAATCACCTTACATGGGAAGTAGTCTATTTCAACAGACAACTATGTGATTTACTGTCTTTTCAATTCCTTGTTGCGGACTGAGTTCTTGTCGGAAGTTGTAACTAGGAAGATTATAGGTTTCGCACGTACACCTCATAGCCTTAGAGATAGGCGTAACTTATGATAGGAAGAAAAAATCGAATAATAAAATAATATAAGTCAACTATTGCATCAAAGGAATGAATTAGTGGATAAAAACATATACAAACAAGTTTTCATGATATAGGTTTCATAATATATATTTAAATCAGTTAGCCACTATATTCCATATATTTACTCCTCTCTAATTATTCTAATGCAGAAATTCCCAAAATATTGTCATCAGGCATTTTATATAACTTCTTCAATTTAAGACAAAAACTTTCTGCTTACACCTAGCCCCTAACTCTTGCCCTTTTTACAAATCCAATCCCCGTTTCCGACACGAACTCTGTTCGCAACACGTGGTTGACAAGACAGACAATTACATAGGTGTCTGTTGAAACAGAGAATTCCTCATTTAAGGTGATTTATTGTTCAATTTATTGTATATAAAAATATAACAATATTAAAAACATGTTTAATGTGATAATATATATAAAACAAAATTTTGGACAAGTTTTTATATATTTCATAATCTGCACAGAAAAACTCAGACAATCACATCACAAATTATATAAAAACAATAACTTGTCTATCAATTTGAATGAAACCTGCATTCTGCTTAGTCACTATATACTTCTTCAGCTTTAGGTTTAACAAGACCACCATTTCGAGAATTAATTGCCGCTTAGACACTATATAGTTCTACAGCTTTAGACTTCATAAGATCACCATGTCAAGAAATAATTGCTGCTTAGTCACTATATAGTTTCACAGCTTTAGACTTCATAAAACCGCTATGTGAAAAATGAATTGCTGCTTAGTCATTATATAGTTTTTCAGCTTTAGACTTTGTAGGACCAACATATCAAAATCATATTCTGTTTAGTCACTCTATAGTCTTAGAGCTTTAAACACTATAGAACCACTATGTCAAGAATCAATTGCAGCTAAGTTAATATATAATCGATAGCCTTAGTCTTCGTAGGGCAACTAATCAATAGCTGGTTAGACAATATATAGTTTGGCAGCCTAAAACTTCATAAGATCACCATGTCAAGAATCAATTGCTTCTTAGTCATTTTATAGTTCTAAAACTTTAGACTTCATTGGAACACCATGTCAAAATCAATTGCTGCTTTCACATCTTTAGACTTCATAGGACCACTATGCCAAGAATGAATTGCTACTTAGTCTATTTATAGTTCTGCAGACTTAGACGTTACAGGACCACCATGTCAAGAATCAAATACTGCTTAGTCATTGTATCTAATTATACAGCTTTAGGCCTCATAGGACCACTATGTCAAAAATGAATTTCTGTTCAATAAACATATAATTCCGCAGCCTTAGAATTCATAGAACCACTATATCAAGAAACAATTGCTGCATAGTCAATGTATAATTCTAAAGCCTTAGGCTTTATAAAACTACTATATCAAGAATCAATTACTGCTTAGTCATTATATAGATTTGATTAAATCGGTTTACCATGTCAAGAATAAATAGCTGCTCAGTCAATATATAGTTCTACAGCCTTATCCTTCATAGGACCACCATGTCAAAAAATGAATAGCTGATTAGTCAGTGTATACTTTCACAGCTTTAGAATTCATATGACCATCAAGTCAAGAATCAATTGCTGCTTAGTCAATGTATAGTTCTATAGCTTCATATGAACACCATTTCAAGCATCAGTTGCTATTAGTCACTATATACTTCTACAGTGATAATCTTCATAAGATCACAATGTCAAGTATCAATTTGTTTAATTACTATACATTTCTAGAGCTTGAGACTTTATAGGACCACAAGAATGAATTGCCGCTTAGTTGCTACAAAGTTCTAGAGACATCAGAGGACATCGATGTCAAAAATCATATACTGCTTATTCACGAAATAGTTTCACAGCTTTAGACTAAATGGAACCACAATGTCAAGAATCAATTACTGCTTAGTCAATATAGAATTCCATAGCTTTAGAATACATAAAACCACATGTCAAGAATCAGTTGCTGCTTAGTCACTACAGAGTTCTACAGCCGTTGACTTCATAGGACAACGATTTCAGGCATCGGTTTTGACTTAGTTAATACATATTTCTATAGCAATAATCTTCATAAGATCACGATGTCAAGAAACAAAATCTGCTTGGTCACTATACAGTACTACAGCTCAGGACTTCATAGGACCACCATGTCAAGAATTAATTGTTGCTTAGACAGTATATAGTTCTAGAGCTATAGATACCATAGGACCACCATGTCAAGAATCAAATACTGCTTAAAAATTATATAGCTTTGCAACTTTAAACATCCTAGGACCACTATGTCAAGAAACACTGCTTTTTCGTCACAATATATTTGTACAGCCTTAAACTTCATGAGACCTCCATGTCAAGAATCAATTGCTGTTTAGACACTAAATAGTTCTACAGTCTTAGACTTTATAAAACCACCATGTCAAGATTCAAATATTGCGTACTCACTATATAGTTTCACAGCTTTAGACTTCATAGGACCACAATGTCAAGAATCAATTGCTGCTTAGCACGGTTCACTCGCCGTAGGAGGGTGTAGCTTGAATCCTGCTGAAGAGTGCATATTTTTATTTAATAAGATTTCTTAAATATTTAGGCCGCTAGACAAAAATAGAAACATATGCAGTTTTATATATAAACAGAACTTCTACTCATATATGAATATCCCCTATAATTAACGTTTAATATATATATATATATATATATATATAGTGACTAAGAAGCAATCAATTTTTGACATGGTGGTTCTATGAAGTCTATAGTTTTAGAATTATAGAGTAACTAAGCATCAATCGATTCCTGATATGGTGGTCATATGAAGTTTAAGGCTGAAGAGTTATATATTGACTTTCTTGAGATGGTGGTCTTATGAAGTCTATGGCTGTAGAAATATATAGTGACTAAGCAGCAAATGATTCTGGGCATGACGGTCCTATGAAATATAAGACTGTTGAATGATATAATGACTAAGCAGCAACTGATCCTTGACAGGATAGTCCTATAAAATCTAAAGATGTAAAACTATATAGTGAATAAGCAGTAATTAATTCTTGACATGATGGCCAATGAAATCTAAGGCTGTAAAAATATATAGTGACTAAGCATCAACTGATTCTTGACATGCTGGTCCTATAAAGTACTAGAAGCAGCTAGTGACTAAGTAGCAATTTTCTATGAAAGTTGTAGCTGTAGAAAATATAATGACAAAGCAGCAATTGATTCATGACATGCAGATCTTATGCATTCTAGGGCTGTAGAAATATATAATGACTAAGCAGTATTGATTTTTGACATGGCTATCCTATGAAGTCTAAGTCTATAGAACATTTCAATTTTCCTCAGTAACATTTTTATCAATTTACTTAACTCTTTGTAAACCATTGCATCTTAGTGGATTTATCACCTTGCATGGACTGAAATGATTAAAAATATGTATTGTATATTGTATGCATTCTTTCCATGACCTTGATTAAACTCATCTGCAATCTGTGTTATAAAAGCCGTTCTATTAGATTGAATTCATGGAAAAACTTCTGTTTACTTATTAAATAGATGTGCTAACTGTCCAATACAATGCTCACAGTTTTTCCCCCGGTTAGGATTACTTCTCATAGTGTTACTTATTATAGATCAACATTAAAAACATGCAAGTAGTAATGCATCAAGTTCAGACCATAAAATATTCACTTTTAACAAAGTCCCTAATAACTCATAACTGCATCATGGCAGGCATAATTTTAAGCACTCTAATTACTTATATAACATTGCCTTTAACATGATCAATTGATACCAGTGAGTAGCTGTCATTCTTGCATTATGTCTTGTATTATGTCTCTGGTAATAAGCTCTTGACTTATCAGCATATTATAATGTTTACATGACAAATAGTGGAATGATTTAATTTAAAAATCCGAAGATTTCTAATAAACCTTACTAATAAATTTTGGCTGTGTATATTACTAATTCCCCATTTACTTCAATTATATATCGTGTTACTTATTTTAATTTATTTTTATTAATTACTCCTTTATTAGTTAAATAATTTTTAGTGGGAAATGATCAAAAATATAGCCAAAAACCAAGAAATGATATTGATTTGAAAAATTAGGTAATAGAAATTAATACATGAAGAGACTTGTGCAAAAATGATTTCAAATCTGTGTAAATTGTGAAGGTCAATAGTTTGAGTACCTGTGTTAATAAAATTAAAGTACTTTTGTATTAGTGTATGCAATAAAATATAAATGTCAATGTAATAAATTTTAATTCTTAAGTGTAATCGTATAGGATGTGTGTTGTGGTGCATTGGATATAGACTCAAAAAAAGAATTCAGAGATCCGATTTCAAATCCCAGTTAAATTTCTTTGCATTCACTGAAAGCAAATATCCCTGGGAAAGGTGTTAATTCATTGCTTCTCTATCTAGATATAAGTTAATTAGCTAGCGTTAGAAGATATAGGATTGGTTAACAACCACTCTACCCCAGAAAGTAATGGCTATCTTCTGTGAGGAAAATCATCAAGACATGACTGCCCAAGCATGTATCACATATAACAGTTAACTATAATCTAAAAAAAAATGTTATTTACTGTTTTTCTACTTTTGGACCACCTTGTATCATTTTTATGTAAAACCTCTAAGCACTAAATTATTTGAAAACTGTTCGCAGAATATAATGCTATTTACATTTCTTTTATGATAAAAAAAAACAGCATGCATTTAAGTGAACAGTGGAAAAAAGTCAAAAGTTGCCTCTCTGTGACTGCCAGATTTACGTTAGTGCAAAAATGAATAATACTCATGAATTGTTCTGAAATGTTTTTAAGGTATACTTAAATGAGAAAATGTTCTAAGAAAAGGTTCTTGTCAACAGTTGTTGAATGAGTATATCGTTAAGGAAGGTTCTGTGTGAAAGTGTATGTATGTATATGAGAGAAGAATTCGCGCGTCGCCGACTGTTATCTGTAGTCAGTGTGTGGGTGTGTAAGTGAGGATTATGACGCGTGTCTCTTTACTTTTTTGATTTTAATATATTATTTTATTACCAATGTGCCTGCTTCTTGGGGGAATGTCAATCAAGTTGCATACATCAAGTTATCATCAAAAGAAAAATTATAGAGCGCACTCACACACACACACACACACACACACACACACATATATATATATATATATATATATATATATATATATATATATATCTGCAGATGACTATTTACGCTCTCACACCCTGAGAAGAATGGTAGACTTTGAAAAACAGTAGCTAATCTGGCATGTACGCATCGCTCATTCCGGAATGAATTAAAGCACTCTGGCTATTGGTCGTGTATAATGATAATTTATACGCTAAAAAGTCTGCCTTCTTCTACCGAGCGCCCATAGCCCAGAGGTAGAATCGCCGTCTGACGCCAATTCGGTCGGGTTTCAATACTGGGAAAAAGCAATCGGAGTCTAACAGTACTGATGAACTGTGATATAACGAAACAGATCTGTCTGCGGATGACTATATATATATATATATATATATATATATATATATATATATAGCAAATTATGACAAATCAATAAAAACGGAGAAGATAATCCCAAAAAGTCTCTAATTAATTTAAGATATTGAATAGAGATCTCAATGGATATTATCCAGAGAACTACATTGTATATAGAAAAAACTCAATATATAATTAAACGGTTATAAATGCAAAATTTATTTCGGAAGTTTTAAAAATACAAGCTGCTTCATCAGATCTGAACAAATCAAATAGTTTAATTTAACTCAGAATATTAAAAAAAATAATACGTTAGCACAGAAATATTGATGTGAGGTAGAGGTATATAGAGTTTAACACTGAGGCAGCGACATTACCAAAACTGTCACGAAAGTTAAGAAAACATATACCAACCCATCATATACAAAAAATATTAAAGGAAAAAAATATAATACACGATCAAACAAGCGAATAAATCTGACCACTCACAAAACAAACATACAAAAACACACAACTAGAAGAGGCCAAATATGCAAACAGTAATGTACACAATATACATAAATCTAAAAATAACCAAAATAAAGAAGAAATTACAAATAAAACAGTAAAAAACAGAAAAAAAGAAAATAACCTATAGAGTGAGAATATAATTATAGTCACAAATAATTTAAAAGTTAGAAAAATAATAATATAGAAAAAAATGAAAATATGAAGGAACATGTACAAGGAATTCTCAGATAAAAGAAAGAAGATTCACAGAAATTATAGTAAGAAAATTCATAAAGAAAAATATTAATAAAGATAAAAAGGACAAATAATAAATACAATCATAAAAGAAAAAAGCCGCTGTATTAAAATATAAAATGCAGTTACAAATAATAAACAATCTCAAAAAAAAATATTTAGTAAAATAAAAATAAGACACCAGATTCCCAATGGAAAAAACAACTGAATTTGCTAGAAAATTATGAGCAGGGAAAAAGTCCAGTCCTACTAAAAAGGTAATTTAAGTTTATTTTTCTAACGGCATCCAGAAATAATTGCATTTCATTGGTTCAAAAGCTAGTCATTTCCACTAAATTTAATTATTTTCATATTTTGTTTTTTTTTCATGTAAGCATAGGATGCATCTATTTCTAAATCTATTTGAAGTTTGTGATTTTTACTATAATCTTCAATTCAATCTCAGGAGAAAGACATCTGTCTTTTAATTCCCAGTAATATTTAAACAGAGGGGTCTGGGATTTAAGGTGGAGCCATAGTCGGAATACGTATGTTTATAAAATCTCTGTTTCCAAGGTTCAGCAGAGATTCCAAAATATATTTATCTTTGTTTATCATATTCTATCATATTCTATCATATTCTATAGGAAAAATAGTTGCTTGGTTTATAACTTATTCAAACAGACATATACCTCCAGTTGGACAGTTTCCTTTAATTCTTTAATTACGGGTGAAATTTGTATTTATTTAGTGATTACTATAAATTATTACTAGTATTTTACTATTGCGAGAATTAACGATGCTCTGGACATTGCTAGTGTAAAATTAACTAATTTATAATGTTTTTCTATTCAAAATCATACTTAGTGGGTTGTTAAAATAAAATGTTTATCGACCTATTTCAGAAAATATAACCTTTATTAATGTTAGACAATTAGCAAAGAAGAGAATTGAACCATAGATTTTCGTTTTCCATTATTAATACGAGTTTCATTCGAGGATTTTTAGAATAATTTCTCTTTAAAACCACTTTTATGAGAGCGTCATTATAAGGGATTTTATTATCATTAGATATATTGCTATTGAAGAATAGTTTATTTATCCTAATATTAACAGTAGCAAGAACTTGTTTCATCATTTGGTGAGCATGGTTAGAATCGAAATTAATGTATATTACAGATTCACTATTTATATGATATGGCTAAATAACCTCTCAAATATTACTGGTCTGGTGACACAGCTTGTTTTTTACAACTGCCGAAATAAATTCTAGATTCATAGCTATTTAAGTGTTCAGTTTTCGTCTCACTCACTCACTCACTCTCTCTCTATCTCTTTCTCTCTCTCTCTCTCTCTCTCTATATATATATATATATATATATATATTGCAATTATACTCTGTATATACATGCCGTCAAGAATGACGGCATGGGCACACAAATAATAAATAACAGGATAATATTATTACAATATTATATGTGACGATCACTTCAATGATTCATATATATACATGTGTGTGTGTGTGTGTGTGTGTGTGTGTGTGTGTGTGTGTGTGTGTGTGTGTGTGTGCGTACATGCATGTGTGATAATCTCTCTACAGATAATATTGCATTCGCATGCACACTTATACCTGCATATTACGTTGCATTGTATTGTTTACGGGGTTTCATTTTTAGATGAGTTTATTCAGAGCCTTTGTTTTTGATAATATTCATCAGCCTCCCGGTGCAATACAGGACAAAGATCTTTATTTTTTCCGATAATAACTTCAAACTGATAGGCAACATGTACTGCCGATTTTACAGGCGTGTATTCACAAAAGAAATACGTTTTTAACGATCGTCAACGTTTCTAAATATACAGCAGAGTTCTATAAACAATTTAACTAGAACTTGACTTAAAGTGTTTTTGCATTATAGTCACATTTATGTGACCATCACAGTATCTGTCTATCTATCTATCTTGCTCTTTTCATTGTGGTCCCTCCAAAGTGATCAAATTTGCTAAAAACTACTGAATGTGACACACATCTGAAAAAGGCTAGGTGACAAAATGGTCGAAATGTTGTCTGTGCAATACACAATTCTAATAGTAAATCCTCATTTGAAAAATTCTTTTACTCATTTTTAATTCCCCTTCGACGTTCAATCTTTGCACACACGCATACACATACACGCACATAGACACACATATAGAAAGAGATAGACAGAGACAGATACAGAGAAAGAGAAAGAGAGATGGCGGTTTATTCTCCTACATAAAACAATTCCAAGAAATATAAGCCGATTGAGAAAGGATTTGATAAAAATTTTTAAAGATCACGAAATAAATATTATCACTAAAGGAATCAACTTTCACAATGTGAGCTAGAACTTAAAAATAATCGTTAGTACAAACCACATACCAAAGATCTATATAATTGTAGATACACAGCAAAGAATCAAACTACTATCATAGGATTCTAGATAATGCGCATAAATCAGTTCAGGTTGGATTATCTACCAATTCCAGAAATATGGAATTATTTGATAATAATAAAATTAAGTATATCATAGCTTTAGAACAACTCAACCATAGAGGAAATTTAAAGTATTTAAAAAATAAGGTAAAAATAAGTACAAACTCCGTAACTGTAACATCATTTGGTATAATCGATCCTTTAATCGTAATATTCAAACGTATATCAGAAGAATTTTCTTAAACTTAATCCATAAGCATTTTAATCATTAACAAAGACTATAATAGATTTTGACAAAAATAATGTTAAGATCAGCTATAGCTGTTTTAGCAACATCTATAAATCTATATCCGAACATAACAATATTACATCAAAAAAATACATGGCCAACTTACAAATGTAACCTTTTTAAAAATAAATGAAAGTGTGGAAAAAAAAACTAAATCGACATCTAAATTGCCTATATATATTTGAGAGTATTCTATCACGAGCTAGCATTCATTTCGGTAACGATGTTAAATTTTATTTTGGTTCCACTGATAATCCTTGAAAATTTCGTTTCTACCATAATCAAATGACTTTTATCTATACAATATCCCAAAACAGCACCTTTTTCTCTAAATATTTCGGGCAATTGAAAAACGATAATAAGTCTTTTATCATCTTGGAAATCATAGAAAAAATCAAATCTTATAACAGAAAAGAAAATAGATATAATTCGTGCTATATAATTCTGAAAACATTCTTTTTTCTCTTTTTTTTAATCGTTTCACCTGAGCAAGGCGTTCCACTGCCACTATAGCGCAGGGAGTAACATAGAGTCGGGGAAGTGATGGGAAAAGGATGGTTAGATATAGGAAATATCAGAAGGAGGGTGATAGACGGGTAAGGGTACCGAGAATGGGGGTTGGTTAGATGGTGAGAGTGTTTGAGAGAATAGATGCAAGTTCGTGTGTTAGGAGGTGTCTATTGACCTTACACTTAAACTCATGGAGATTTTAGCTGTCAGGGAAGCAGGCATGTTGAAGGGAATTCCACAGGCGGGAAGTGCGAGAAAAGAAGATGTTGGAGTAGAAATTACGGTTACGTCTTGTCTGTTTCACTGTAACAGGGTGGGACCTAGTTGCTAATCTAGTATCTTGTGTAAATTCGTACGTAGGCGGCACCAATGGCCTAAGTTCATCTGAGCAGAAGCCGTATGTGCCTTTTTCAGGCCGTAGGCGATCATGGTCTCCCACGTCTCTATCCCTGGTAGCTCTTTGCATGCTTTCTCCTGTTACACCACGCAACCCTCTCTCAGGCCAGCCAAGTATGTTACACGCTGTTTTCTTCTGTCTGTCTGTCTGTCTGTCTGTCTGTCTCTCTCTCTCTCTCTCCCTTTATTTGGCCTGTTAGAAACTTTAGCTTTCTCTACCTGATGCTCAGTATTTATTTCCTTTTTGCTTCTATCTTTTCTAAAAACCTCATTATTTCTCACATGCTCGATTCATGATATCCGCAGCATCCTTCTGTAGAACAACATTTCAAGTTTTTCCTTCATCTTTGATGATATTGTCCAGCATTTATTGCCATATTGAAGAACTGACATCACATAGCAAGCCAGTACTTTCTTTGTTGTTTCTAGTGAAAGTTTCCCGCCGTTTAATACTTTACTCAGCTTCTGAATTGCGTCCGTTGCTATGCCAGTTCGCCTTCGGATTTCTGTGTCGAACTTTACGTCTTCTGTTAGAAAACTTCGCAGGTATCTAAATTTTTCACAGGTTTGATTTTAGTATCCCACACATTTATTTGGCATTTTAGGCTTCTCTTTTTGCTGATGACCATGCATTCGGTTTTCTTGCAATTTATTGGTAGTCCTCTCTTTAACTACCTTCTGTAGGAGGTCTTGTAATTTTCTTTTCTGTGATGCTATCAGCATTGTATCATCTGCGTACCTTATGTTGTTCAAATTGTGGCCTCCGATGACAAATCCTGGTATAACATGTAGGGTCCTCAGAATAGTCTCGCTGTAAAAGTTGAATAGATCCGGTAAAAAGATACATCCTTGTCTTACTCCCCTTTCTATCTTTGTATATCTACTGAATTCGGTATCTATCCTGTTTGCTGCCAGTAGAGATTCTTCATTAATCTTAGGTCTTTCCCAAATATGTAGAAGCTGTTGAACATCCCCTTCAATACTTTGTGGTGTATTTTGTCGAACGCTTTCGCATAATCGATAAAACATAGGTACAAGTCCTTCTTCATTTCTATTGCCCTTTTAGAGAGCATCCTAATTATAAATATGGCAGTTCTTGTTCCAGTGTCTTTGACGAACCCGCACTGTTCTTGTCCTATGTCTGGCCTGATACCGTTTCTCGCTCTATTCATCAGAATTCGGACGATCATTTTTGTAATGTGGCTCATTAAACTAATTGTTCGGTGGAGTTTGCACGCGTTTGCACTCGTTTGCACTTGATTTCTTAGGCAGTGCTATTAAAATCGACTAGCTTAGGTCGTCTGGTATTACACCACTATTATAAATTTCATTTATTATTTCTGTAATTTTCTCTACGTCGAATTCTCTACGTCGAATTCTTCCAAGGCTATCAGCAGCTCTATTACAATGCCGTCTGCTCCTGCTGCTTTGTTTCTATTCAGTTTGGACATTGCAACTTCCACTTCGGACTTCAATATTACCGGTCCGTCGTCATTTTTGTGTATTATCAGTTGCTCTCTCTTTTCGTGGAAAAGATCTTTTATATATTCCTTCCATCGCTATAGTATTTCCTCTTTATCTAATATAATCGTTCTATCCTTGGATTTGATACATCCTGTTGAGGAGCAGGTTTTTGTCCTGTCAGTTCTCTTATTTCTTTAGGCATGTCTGCTTTATCAGTCCTATTCAATCTCAATACTTCTGCCCATTTGTCGTTGAGTCATTCCTCTTTAGCATGTCTGTATGTGCTCCTTATTTCATTGTGTAGATTCCTGTATTCCATTCAATGTCTTGGCATCATTTTCTGTCTCCTTTGCATCATGTCGAGAATTTCTTGTCATCCACTTTTTTTCCTTCTGCGTCTGATTTCTTTTGGGGCAACGTTGTTTGCTGATGTCACTATCGCTTTCTTTAGTGAGTTTTATTTCGAGTTTCATTTTCCAATTTGTTCTTCGTATTTGTGTTTCACGCTGTTAGTGCATTCTTTCTGCGGGTTGAGGTCATTCACGAGCGTGTTGTATTGCAGTCTTGATGCAGTACTAGGCATCTTCATTCTGCGGAGTTTCTCCCTTAATTTGCAGATGAATGGGAGGTGGTCGTTTCCAGAGTCGGCGCTTGGATAGGTTTTGCCTTGAACCACTGCATTTCTGAATCTCCTGTTTATACTTATATAGTCTATTTGGTTTTTCGTGTCGCCTCCTGGTTTTTTCCATGTCATAGACGTCGTGGGTGTTCTTGAAACCAGGTGTTACTTATTACCTGGTCATTTGCTGTGCACCAGTGGACCCATTTTTCTCCTCTTTCATTGCGAATTCCTAATCTGAAGTCGCCGGTCGTCTCTTCTCTCTCTTTACCTACCTTGGCATTCCAGTCACCTCTGGGCCTGTCTCCTGTCGCTCTCAGTAATTTTCCTCTTGGTATCTCTTCTAAGACCCTTTCCTCAACCATTTGCCCAGACCTAACAAGTAAGTCTTGCGCTGCTTTCCCCTGTCTCTTTTTCGGCTATATTTTCAGAATAATTTATTTTTCCCTTTATTTATTTTTTCACTCTATTTGTGGCCTCCCTTTGTCCATCGAATATCAATTTTCGCCTATGCCTACTATATGTAATATTTTTTTAGGAATCCTATATCTTTCGTAATAAATCTGGATACTAATAGTTGTTTACATTTTTTTTAATCACGGGTGGTTAACAACCCTGTAGGATGCACAGTTTACCCTACAAAGGGCGGATGAACTCTTACGGAGTCAACGCCCAGTTAACTAGAGTTGGCGCCTCGATAAATTACTGTGGAGAAGACAAAGGGACATCACTCCATTATTATCCCCGCGTATATTCATAAACTTTCACACCAACACGACAAACCCTAACGGCGTGAAGGGGGTTAAGCCTAAAGTCAACCGTTATAATTTTAATTTCTTGGCTTTTGCACTGAGCCTTGGCATTGTCCATTAAGAAATAAAATGATTGTAATTCTTCTTCAGTGCTTTAGGTTTTAGTTATCTTAAAATAACCCTATTAAACAAGAGATATGAATTGATGATTACCTGTCGTCATAAAATAATTATCTACTTAAATATATTGATCCAAATTATTTTTTAATATAGATTATTTCTTAATATATATTATTTTTTTACATAGATTACTTTGAAATATAAATTAATGTTTAAAACAAATTATGGTATTTAAAAAAAGATGAATTAATTTTCTTTTTACACTTAATAAAATTAATATTTGCGACTCTAATTATGTTTTATTTCATATATTTTAAATACCAAATGTATTTTTTAGTTAAAAAATAATGTAATCCTAGTATAACATATAACTACAAAAACATTATTATAATCATAAATTTGAATTGCGTAACGGTCAGTCTATACTTAACACCTGAAGATTGTGCTGTGCACGAAACTATTAGTCGTACTGTCGGGGAGAATATATATATATATATATATATATATATATATATATATATATATGTGTGTGTGTGTGTGTGTGTGTGTGTGTGTGTGTGTGTGTGTGTGTGTGTGTGTGTGTTCGTTTCACTTTCTCTCTTTTTTTCTCTATCTCACCCCTAACTTGGATATATTTCTACAAAGCTATCGAACGCTATAGACAAAACTCGCTGGGTAGAACAAAAGATACCTGACTAATAGATAAAACCACTAGATCTATACCTAATATGTTTAGGTTAAACTGCAGCATTTTTGCTCATATTATTCTAACAAAGATACCTGACTAATAGATAAAACCACTAGATCTATACCTAATATGTTTAGGTTAAACGGCAGCATTTTTGCTCATATTATTCTAACAAAGATACCTGACTAATAGATAAAACCACTAGATCTGTACCTAAAATGTTTAGGTTAAACTGCAGCATTTTTGCTCATATTATTCTAACAAAGATACCTGACTAATAGATAAAACCACTAGATCTGTACCTAATATGTTTAGGTTAAACGACAGCATTTTTGCTCATATTATTCTAACAAAGATACCTGACTAATAAATAAAACCACTAGATCTATACCTAATAAGTTTAGGTTAAACTGCAGCATTTTGGCTCATATTATCCTATTATTTAATCTATCTATACATGGTGGGATGTGTAAATTATTGCCATTTTATATTTTTGTTTCGCGCATGTGTGCCGTTTGTTTTGTTTTTTTTATTTTGACAACATCACGGTATAGAAATATTACTTGGGCACCGTCTGTGAAAAAAAGAACACGATGACGTGATTCAATCTGCCTAAAATTTGAAAATCGCATTTTGTTCTGCTTGAATTTTTGCGCTAGAAAATCCAATAGGAACATTTCAGCGTGTCTGGCTGTCAATCTGGGGTCATTGCAGGTGATTCGGAAAGAGTCGGAAATGTCTAATAATGATTTCAATGGTACGGCAGCTCGGAAAACCCACTTTGATCCTTGTAATAAAAAAAAACAACACGAATTAGTTGGTGAGAGTCTTATACTTAACACGGAGGTCTACATTAAGTGTCAGGAAGTGTCTTCCTGACACTTAATGTAGACCTCCGTGTTAAGTATAAGGCTCTCACCAACTAATTCGTGTTGTTTTTTTATTAGAGGGATCAAAGTGGGTTTTCCGAGCTGTTCTGGGACAAGAGGGTGGTTGCCGGAAAACCTCATGTTTGGCAACTAGACTGAAAACCATATAAACACAAACGAGAGAATCCAGTCATTGATGCCAGCCAATTTCTGTGGCCACATCACCACTTATATCTGGTTACATAATTCTCCAGACTACAAGCCTCTTGATTATTGTGTGTGGGTCACAGTTAAGCGAGAGACCAACAAAACTTCTTGCAGCACTAAACGAAAGGCAAGTATTATGACAGCATTCACCAAATTAAACAAGGAGACCCTCCATAAGATATGCAGGTGATTCCGAAGTCTTCCGGAAACCGTGGTTAAAGCTTATGACGAATCTCTTATTAACTTTACTCTTTAATATTTCTAGATACTTTTGTATAATTTTGGTAAATATATCTGTTAAAATAAGATGTCGGTAATTTTTATTTTTGCATAATTTAGATGAAGCTTTATTCATCATCCCCCTCTCCCTCTCTCTCTCTCTCTACTTTTCTCTCTCTCTCTCTCTACTTTTCTCTCTCTCTCTACTTTTCTCTCTCTCTCTCTTTCTCTCTCTCTCTCTATATATATACAGAGAGAAAGAGAGGGAGAGAGAATATATATGTATGTGTGCATATGTGTGCTTGTGAGCGAATGCGTGTGTATGTGTTAATTTATCGTTATTTTGGAAAAGTTTCATTTTTAGATGCATCTATGACGATAAAGCTGACAAACATCTGGAAGTCATGCCAATAATAACTTATATCTAATTACACAAAACCTACAGAATCGGGCTTCGCAAAGAAGTCTTCGTAGCTATCGGATATATTAATAATAAACATCTAAATTCGTCAATAATTGTGTTAATATGCGTGCTAACCGGAAAGGGATCTAAAATAATTCGGCCTTATTATCTCATACGTGTCACCAATTGAATTAAACAAGAGAGAAAAAAAGCAAATTTTTAAAGAGCGGTATATTGTGATATACGGGAGAAATTCAACGTGGTGAAACGGTTAGTAATATTGTTTCCCAAGATCAATTACGACTTCCATCTTCACGGTATACTCCATTTTTTCGGTCTAGTAATAACAACAAAGCTGCTCTTACTAAATAGTAAATTCAAATATGTAGTTTCAAGTTTTGTTGGATGGCGTATTCTCTGTTAGTAAGGACTATGCTGGTTGATACTAATTTACTGTTTAAGATAACAAAGATGCCAACTGAAGTATTTGTACCCACTAAAAATAATGACTAAATCTCTTTTGTTCATGTATATTTTTTTTAATCGTGTCACCCCAAGCAAGGCATTCCACTGCCACTATAGCGCAGGGGCTTACATAGAGGGATTGGGTATAGGAAATGTCAGAAGGAGGGTGATAGACGACTTAGGATGTACATAGGGAGAGAGTTGGAGAGAGTGGGTGTGAGTTAGTGTGTTAGGAGGTGTCTATTGACCCTACATTTAAACTCCTGGAGGTTGTAGCCGTCAGGGAAGCAAGCATGCGGTAAGGAATTCCACAGGCGGGAAGTGCGAGGAAAGAAGCTGTTGGAGTAGAAATTGCGGTTACATTTCATCGCTTTCACTGTAAAAGGGTGTGACCTAGTTGCCAATCTAGTATCTCGTGCAAATTCACATCTAGGGGGCACCAGTGATATAACTTCGTCAGAACAGAAGCAATGAAAGCATTTATAGAAAAGGCACAGGGAAGCCACGTCACGCCGGTGAGAGAGATACTAGAGGCTGTCAGCCAAGTCGGTATCAATCACATTACAGATTCTTCGCTGTATTTTGTCAAGAACCCCGAGGAGAATAGAAGCGGCACTCGACCAGATGTGGCAGTAGTACTCAGTACACGGGCAGATGGTGGATTTATATAATTGCAGGATAGATTCAGGCGGAAAGAATTTCCGGGCCCTGCACAGAGAGCCGACTTTGGTTACGAAAATAAAGGTAGCAGATAAAGACTGCAAAATGTAATGGTTAGTAACGGTCATCGTATATGTAGTTGAGTTTTGGCTCAGTATGCGTTCCCGTGGCATAATTGGTAGGGTACAATTTGACTAAAGGTGTAAGTTTGTATTGATAAAAAGGATTAAATTATTTCTGATATGAAACAGGATACACCGATACACCAGCATTTCAAAATCTCATTTACGCTACGTATGTTCATCAGCGAAAGAGAACCCAAACATACCAATTACAGGTCGAGGATACTAAAATGATTCTTTAACAGAACTTTGAATAGCTGGTAAGTATTCGAACAGAAGACTGAATGTGCAATACTGAGATCCGAAGGCGTGTTGGATGGTCAAGAATGCATCCCAAAAGCTAAAAAGAGTAATGATAGGAAAGTTTCGCTGGAAACAAAGAAAAGAGTACAGAACTGCTACATGATATTTGTCGCCCTATACGGCAGTGAATGCTAGACAATCTCAACAAAGATGAAGGAGAGACTGGAAGCAACTGAAATGTAGGTCTACAGAAGGATGCTAAAGATACTATGGACCGAACTTGTGAGCAACAACGAGAGAGAGAGAGAGAGAGAGAGAGAGAGAGAATGAAAACAAAAGAGAAATGTATACTTAACATCAAGAAAAAACAGTCGAAGTTTCTGGGGCACGTAAAGAGGAAGGAAGGCTTAGGGAATCTGATAATTATGAATTTATAAAGTGTACGTACCATAGATGGAAGTTCAGAAGAACAATTACCATGAAAGTATTTATAGAAAATGCATAGAGAAAATACATTTTACCGGTGGGAAAGTAACTGAAGCCGCGATGCAAGGTTAGGATCAATACTTTTGTCAATGTGCAAGTAATATTGAAAGAATAAACGACTTTATACTTATAAATGTGTCAGCTAGAAATATTGTCTAGAACAACACAAGGAACAAACATTCTCAGCAGAAGACATACCAGTTGCTGCAGCATCAGTTTTCCACTCCATTCCAGTGAAAAACTTTAGTCAGAGAAGTCAAATAAAGAAACTCAGATATTTGGGTAATGTTGCAACAGACAACGGAAAGTTTGAAACAGAAATACAAAGTCACATCATAACAGTGGAAATTGCCAATCAGATACTAAGTAAAGTATTAAAACACAAGAAAATTTCGTTCGAAACAAAGAAAAGAATGCTGAAATGATATCTCATAGATGAAGACGAGATTTGAAGCGCAAAAGATATGGTTCTACTAACGGATACTGAGAATACAATGGATGGAATACATGGGCAACGATTTGTTCTAAAGAAAATCTTGACTAAAATTGCATGCGTAATATTAGAAAAATACAGTTAAACTTTCAGAGACATTATGAGGAAAGAAAGCTTGAATTATTGACCACTTGCACTAGAAATTTAAGAAACGATGGATAAAGAGAAACATCAATAATCTACCAAATAGAATTGAGTAAATGTTGACATAGACAACAGTAAAAAAGATTTTAGAAATGCTTAAGGCACAGAGAGTTCTAGAGAACCACATCCTGTAGTGACTAGAAATAAAAACAGGAAGAATGTGTTATGCAATGCACACATGAAACAACATACATGCTTACAACCACAGAAATATACACGTACTAAACAAATAGATAGATAGATAGATAGATAGATAGATAGATAGATAGATAGATAGCCAGGCAGCAACATATATATATATATGTGTGTGTGTGTCTGTGTGTGTGTGTGTGTGAGAGAGAGAGAGAGAGAGAGAGAGAGAGAGAGAGAGAGAGAGGGAGAGAAAGAGTAGCCAGCCAGCAAGTGTTAGATATTAAAATGAAAAACTTTAAAGAAAATGTTTCCTTTAAATAAATTACGCTGTCAGTAATGAAAGTTCTGAGAGGAAATATTTCAAAATCTCTAAAGAGTATGAATAAATTATTATGACAATGCTACGAGCTTATGGCCTTAATGCCTCCTCTTGTAAATGGCGCTCATCTGACCGGCACTTAGATCCAGAGATTCCTATTAATAAAACTATTAATAATGAAAACGACTCAAGTATGTTGAAAGAGAAATGAATGCAGCCTTTCAGATTAGACAGAAGTGTTCGCATCATTAAGCTAATGAATCAATCATTAGAAATACATTTGAAGGTACTTTTATTTTCAATATGCATCACAATGTAATTTACTTGGCCATCGTTTCGTCCGGAGGCATTGAATTTCTAAACGAAATCGCTGAAAATTATTACTATCTATTTCCTTCCAAAAATGTTCGGCTAATGATGATTAAGGACACTACGTATTTTTTTAATTCTTTCTCCTTTAAGCAAAGTCTTTAAAATGAAAATTTAATATATCCAGTCAGAGGCATTTACATATATATAACCGACAATGTTTAAATTGTTTTATCTTTATTATATTTTTATTATTCTTATTAGACAGCATGTTATATTGGGTAAAATGAAATTCATATATATCTATCCATGCATCACTTTGCAGGTGTACTGCTCACTCATTTAATAATAATAATAATAATAATAATAACTTGCCTATTAATTGATATGGTTTGTCCAGCGGATTGTAACATAGCAACCAAGGAATTCGAAAAACTGTCAAAATATAAAGACCTGGAAATTGAAAAAAAAATGTAGAAATTGAAAACAAGAGTATTTCCAGTGATAGTAGGTGCACTTGGAATGGTAAAAAATGGAACAAACAACACATTGAAAGAATCCCTGGAAGCCCCAGCTTAAGAGATATACAAAAAAACTGTCTTGTTAAGTACAGGTCACACACTAAGGAGAACTTTGTCTATGTAACGCTAGGGATGTTAGAGGAGATAGAAAAAACATGAAATGCAGAGATAACAACACAACATTACCTGCTTTATGTCTTTCCGCAGATTTGGTAGGTAGTGCGACCATAGCAGTATGGAAATATGATGGAAAATGAAATAATAATAATAATAATAATAATAATAATAATAATAATAATAATAATACTAATAATAATAATAAACGTAACGTAACTCTTCAAAAAGTAAGTTGTTGTTTTTCTTTACATGAAATTTTATTTTTACTATTTTAACATAAACATGAATTTTTCTTCGTATTATTATTATCTAATTTATTTGTTTCTTTTTTAAATGATCCTGATTGATTAATCAACTAGTTTTCTTATTATTCATATTTCCCTTAGCTTTTGATATTTTGAAATATTTTTTAAACTACGATATTCTTTCTTTAAAAAAACGACTAGAAAAACAAAATGATAAAAAAGCAATACAATTTCTATGATGTTCTTTCTTAGAAAGACTACTTTTTTCGATAACGCTATTTTCGAAGACTTTAATGAAAATACAGATGGGCGAACAAATTATTATTTTTAAATTACACAGCAGTACTAAACTTAAACGAATGTTAACTTTTTCTTTTCCATTAATTTTGTTTTTTGACAATTATTTTCGTTACAAGGACTAGTGATGGTAGCAACAACATTTTTTTAATTAATTAACAACTCCTCTGATCAAGAGTAAAAAGAAAACATAGAAAAGGAAAGAAAAAATCACTATATTTCTTTCTTTCTCTCTCTCTCTCTTTCTCTCTCTTTCTTTCTTTCTTTTTTTAGCATAATACTCTAGTGTAGAGATGTTTTCTTTGGTAGAGCGGCTGTTTCTTCAAAGTTTGTTTGTTTGTCTGTTTTGTTTTGTTTTTTAACCAGCGTCTTTCTCTTTGAATTCCAATCGCTTCTCGGTCTACCAACCCAACTTCGAACAACAACTCACAACTGAAGGTGTTTATCGTGCCTAGGAGTGAATGGTTACTGCGTTATAGGTCGCGAAATATTTCCTACATGCTTCGGAACCCTGTTTGTAAATGACCGTTACCCAACGTTACCCAACGTGTAGAGCAACTTTGGGTGAACGTTTGAACCCGAGCGCCACTCGTGAGAATAATATGAGAATTAAAAATAAATTCAGTACGCTTCTACCGTCCTTCTGCAGGGAACCTACCTGAGGTCGAAAAAGGAACAAAGTCCTACACAAAGAATGTATCTTCAGGTCCTCACAACCAGGATAATCCTTACGAATTCTACAGCTAGATCCATAGACGAACATTTAAAGAAAGCAAAAATAAAATGATCTCATTAGGAGCACAAAGTCGTTATAACTGCATTCAATGAAGGGCAACTCAAACCTTAGAAAAACATCACTCACTAAACATATGACATTTGGCGAGAAAAGGTTGGACAAACAATTAACCAAAGCAAATGAAACTGGCTTATTTATGAAGGTAAATCATGCAAAATAACCTATTGACAGAGGCTGACATTAATGAGATAAAAAGAATTGCATCCACAACAGACGAGTCAACAAAATATGAAAGGGAACCGGAATCAGAAATAAAAAGTAGTAACATCACACAAACCACAAGTCATAATGTAGAAACCGTGATACACACAAATCACTTTAAGATAATATTGAAAGTTTAGAAGTGTTGAAAAGGTGTGATCTTAGTCAGTCACATGACGGCAATAAAGCGAGTTTAAAACACATTGAACAGAATTATTTTACGGAAAACAAGAAGCCTAGGAAGAAATCATGAGCCATATAAGTCAGATACAAAATATGACAATGGAATAACAAGAAACTCCTAAAACACACAACCAGTAAAGCATAACCGAGAAACTACTAAGTTCTACAATGCAGCACTCAAATTAATTTTGAGTGCAAAAGACACTCATATAAATCTCAATGAAGTAATATATGCATCAATATTAGCAGTAACAAATAAACGGAACATCAAAGTAAAAAAAAGGCAGTCTTACAGACATGAAGATGCATCTTGGAAAAGAAAAATAAATAAAGAAATCGAACAAAATGAATTATCAGTACTTGATGAACTGGCAGAAGAAATAAATGTAAGAACTAGAAAATACAGAAGAGTCGACAGAAAATACAATATTAAAAATGAAAATAAAATCCAATCAACTAAAGAAAAATAAAGCAAACAGTACAACTGAAGACTCAAAGAACAAAACGCCATGAGAAAAGATCATGATTCTACAGACAGAAGAAGGTCTTTCAGACCGATGCCAAAAAATTTAGAGGGGAATAGGTAAACAAAGAATTACAGTGACAGTCCCAGCCCTGAACAAATGGAAGAAGTTATACAGTTCTGGGGAAAAATATGGGCTTGCACAAAAGAAGATAAAAAAGAAGCAGATTGGATAGCGTAAGAGACAGAACAAACGAAAAATAAACTAGAATAGACATAAGCTAGAATCAAAGAAGTGGATGTCAAATGTATACTGAAAAAAGCACACGACTGGAAATCTCTAGGAATATATAACATTCTTAACTTTTATCTATATTATTTAAATACAGCACACAAAAATAGACAAAGAACTGCAAAAATGGACAACGAACACACTAAAATCCCTGCATAGATAACGAAAAGATTTACCTTTCTTCTATCCAAAAATAGTGAAACAAATATCCCGAAAAAACTATAGACCAATTACATTTCTTCCAACAATATACAAACTACTGACATTCATTTCATCAAAGCAGACATATTTCTTCTTGGAAAGAAATGACATACTACTGCTTGAGCAAAAAAAGATGTTAACGTGTCTGTTGCGGATATAAAGACCCATTACTTTTTAATAGGATGATCTTGGAAAACTGTTTTAAAGCAATGAAAATCATAGTACTGCCTGGATAGTACTGTCATTCGATAGTGTACCACATTCCTGGATCTTAGAGTCTTTATATATGTACCAGGTATCACCCATTATCATCAATTTCATCAAAAATGTATGTCGATATGGAAAACAACACTTTATCTCAATCATATGAATGAATATATAAGACTAGTAAAATAAATATCAACAGAGGAATATTTCAAGGTGACTCTTTGTCTCCTTTAGTATTTTACATATTACTAATAGCATTAACCAGCTAACTTAACAAGATAGAATGTGATTATAAAATAGCTAAAACATTATAAACCATCTATTTAACATGGATTACTTAAAGTTGTATGCAAGAATTGGCAATGAGCTGAAAGGTCTTCTGAAAACTGTAAAATGCATCAGTGATGACAGTGGAATGACATTCAATTTGGATAAATGTGCTAAAGCCAGTTTTACATTCTCTATTACCTGAGACCCTGCTTTAAAAATGAAATATTTAGAGCAAGAAGAAGCTTATAAGTACCTAGGTGTAAATTCACCATAAGAAAATGAAATAAATATTACGTAAAGAGTACTATAGAAGGGTCCAACTTTTATAAGAACTGAATTGAATTTCCAGAACAGTATTATGGCCATTAATAACTTTGGCATCTCAGTGCTCCATTAAAGTTTCAACATCTTGAACTGGACTCTAAATGACATCAGATGAATGGATATTAAGACAAGAAAGCTTCTTTCTAAGCATAAGATGAATCATCCAAAGGCTGATGTAGACCGCCTATACATACCCCGTAAAGAAGTTGGAAGAGGTCTAATTCAGTTAGAATTGTCATACAAGAAAACAACTATTGGCTTACTAACATACATAGAAACAACAAAGGACTGGATGATACAATTAGTCAAACAACATGAAAACAGAAAGAAAACATATTCAATGATAAAAGAAGGCAGTAAATACAAACAAGATTTACATTTAGTAGACTCTATAGAAAAGCAAAACAGAAACCAAAAACCAACTATTGCGGCAGAAGATATGAAAAGGAAAGCAAGGATAAAGATCTTCAACAGATGAAACAACGCTGGCAAGACAAACCTCTGCATGGCCAATATCCAGAACATGCCAATAAATCCAATGTTGATAAAGTTAATACTCATCGATGGTTACGTGCATCTGGATTAAAGTCCAAAACTGAAGGCATTATTCTTGCAGAGCAAGACGAAAGTCTTTTCACTAGGAATTTTCAGGCAAATATCATACATAATAATGTCGATCCAAAATGCAGGTTCTGTGACAAATACCAAGAAACAATAAACCATCTACTCTCAGGATGTTCTGTACTTGCCTAAAATAAATATAAAAATTGTCATGATAGAGTGAGGCAATATTTATACTAGACAACGGGCAAATAATTTTGAAAATATATAAAGAAAAAGTGGTATAAACATCACCTAGCACCGGTTCCAAAATAGAAGATGTCATCATTACATGGGATTGCACCATCTACACAATACATTGAAAGAATTCCTGGAAACACAAACTTAAGAGATACACAAAAACTTTTATTGTAAATTACAGCCCACATACCAAGAACTTTGTCTATGTAACATTAAGGATGATATGGGATATAGAACAAATATTAAATGTAACAATAACAACACACCACACCTGCCTTAGGTCTTTCCGCAGACTTGGTAGATAGTGCGACCATAGCAGAAATCGGATTATGATGAAAATTGAATATAAATAATGACCTGTAACAATTTTATTGGACTAAATACACACAGACAGAACAATCAAAGTCAATTGCCAAGAAATATTGATCAAAGACTAGAAAAATGGAAGGTTCTTTCTTATAAACACCCGTGAAGTTTGTCATGTATCTTTGGAGATCTTCCAAAAATATCAGAGTAGAAGAATATTGAAATAAAAATCGAAAACATCGGGCATATGAGGGAATCAATCATTGTAGTTCTAGTTGGAGTTTTTGGATTGATTGGAAAAAGTACCATCATACTCATTAAAGGATTCTTGTTAGCCCAAGCCTTAAAGAAATTGTTCCAATAAGCACAGCTCACAAATTACGAAGAGCTATACAAAATGTATGTGCTTTTAATTATTTATTTTTTCTTACAAAAATGAAAAATGGAAGATGTCATGAAGCCATTTCTGACCTCAAGTTTCTGGTTCCGTCTCGGAAGTAAATGGGTATACAACAGAAATCAAAGGAAATAATAATAATAATAATAGTAATAATAATAATAATAATAATAATAATAAATACAAACAAGATTTACAGTTAGTAGATTCTGTAGAAAAGCAAAACAGTAGCCAAGAACCAACTATTGCGGCAAAAAATATGAAAATAAAAGTCTAAGATAAAGCTCTTGAACAGATGAAACAGCGATGGCAAGACAAACCTCTGCATGGCCAATATCCAGAACGTGCCAATAAATCCAATGTTGACAAATTTAATACTCATCGATGGTTACGTGCATCTGGATTAAATTCTGAAACTGAAGGCTTTATTCTGGCAGCACAAGACCAAGGTCTTTTCACTAGAAACTTTCAGGCAAATATTATGCATAATAATATGGATCCAAAATGCAGGTTTTGTGATAAACACCAAGAAACAATAGACCACCTTATCTCAGGCTGTTCTGTGCTTGCCCCAAATGAATATAAAAATCGCCACGATACAGTTGGGCAATATTTACATTGGACAATGTGCAAACATTATGGAAAATCTGTAAACAAACACTGGTATGAACATCACCCAGCACAGTTACAGAAATAGAAGATGTAACCATTCTATGGGATTACACCATCTACACACACAGAAAAATCGAAGCAAACTGGCCAGACATTATTATTAAAAACCAGAAAGAAAAAGACTTGTCTATTAATTTATATGGCTTGTCCAGCGGATTGTAACATAACAATCAAGGAATTTGGAAAACTGTCAAAATATAAAGACCTGGAAATTGAAATAGAAAAAATGTGGAAATTGAAAACAAGAGTTGTGCCAGTGATAGTAGGTGCACTTGAAATGATAAAAAATCGAACAAAACAACACATTGAAAGAATCCCTGGAAACCCCAGCTTAAAAGATATACAAAAAATTGTCTTATTAAGTACAGCCCACACACTAAGGAAAACTTTATCTATGTAATGCTAGGGGTGATAGGGAAGATAGAAAAACATGAAATGGAGCCATAACAACACGCCACGACCGGCCTTAGGTCTCCCCGCAGACTTGGTTGGTAGTGAGACCAAAGCAGAAATCGAAATATGATGAAAAATGACATAATAATAATAACTGTTAACAACTTATTTTCAAATATTTATTTATTCATATATAAAAACTTTGATTCATACTTGTATACATAATTTCGCTACAATTTTTAACCAAAATATATTTTGTTGATTCATTCACACCCATACTAATTTTAAAGACACATAATCATACATAATTCTCTCATTTAATGTTTTACAAAATCGGCTGTAGCATGTATACATTATTTTGCTACAATTTTGAAGAGAAATGTATTTCGTTTTATCATAAAAAAAACACACACACACACATATATATATAATTAAATATATATATGTATGTTTGAAGATCTTCAAAAGTCATCACAATAAAGATCTTTAAATAAAATTTATATATATATACATATATTGTCATCCGCAGACAGATATGTTTCGCTGTATCACAGCTCATCAGTACGGTTAGACTCCGATTGCTCCCTGACCCAGGCTCGAAACCCGACCGAACTGGCGTAACAATATATATATATATATATATATATTGTTACGACCTTATTTATATATACTGTTACGGCCTCCTCTAATTTTATTTAAAATAAAATCTAGATTTTAGAAGTATTCTAAATAAAGAGTCAACGCATTCAGAAAGTGTGGAAATTAACGCATATAAGATCAAATTAACATTTTTGTTTCAGCGTGCATGCATGTAAGTAGATTGTGTATCTTATAAATTGTGTATATCTGTTTTTTGCCTACACGGATAGAAATCTGTATTTCGATGCAAGAAGTCACATGCAAAAACCTTGGCGCGAAAAATCTGGATGTGCAAATGTAGTCTTAGTTCAGAATTCAAACTGAACAGACGGTTGGCTGCAACCGCGACGGTTTGCTATAGATTTATATGCATAAATCCAGTAGAAATCTAATGATTTCTGGATTAAAAATTTGATTCAACTGAATCAACTTTAGTACACCAACAATGAGATAAAGAAAACATCATCTTGAAAATCCAGAAGAAATAAGATTCAACCTAGACAAGAGAAAAAGAAATGAAGAAAAGAAAATTAAAGTTTGATTTATTTCGTCGATAAAACTTTCTACTCAACAAAGAGAAAAAAGACAAGAGAAAAGGACGAAAAATTAAAAAAAAAGAAGCAGAACAGAAGGAATCTGTTTCGCAGATAAAATATTCCATTCGGCGAGGAAAAGTAAATAAATAAGAGAAAAGGAGAAACACCGAAGAAATGAGATACACACAAAAACACTGAAAAGAAAGAAAGAGAATCGAGGAACTACTGTGAACCACAGATAAGTCAATATATCTGACTTGTTTAATTTTGATTTATTTTGATTCTCGTTTGAAAGTGCATGTCAGTTGATTTTGTAATGGTTGTCAAATATTGTTCACTTTTCTGACAGGAGAAACCTCCTTTTTGTCCCATATCAAAATCCTCATCTTATTCCTATTGCTTTTTTTTTCATTTTTTTATATTCTGAATAACCCTAAGATATGTTTTATTTTCGCTATCTGTACATATACGAAACTAAAAATACGAAACTAAAATATCTATTTAATCCTCTATATCATCGCTTTTGTCACTTGTTTTCTGTCATGTTCATTTCTGTAACGATTCCATCTTTTTTGGACACGTCTAGCCGAATTGGAAAAATACCAGTTTTAACTTTTTTATGTTATCGTACCTTCCCATATTGTTTATACGAGTAAAATAGGCTGGTCCTTAACAATGTGTGTCTGTGTGTGAGTGTGTGTGTGTGTGTGTGTGGGTGTGTGTGTCCGAAATGAAATTACAATAGGCGAAGTTCATGATAAATGGTGTGAACTTACTTTGACGTCATCGAAATGCTCACACCTATATAAGTTCAGATCTGATATCGCGTAAATTGTTGTGAACAACGTGTAGGCTTCTAATAGCAAGGTGATATCGGCTTTTAAAAGGATATGACAGTTAATACAAAATGAATGGGACACACTATTTTTGAAATCATGCTGTTGTTGGATCTCATAACTTGATCTTCGTTTTCTCGTATATATCGAGAATACATGATTGAAGGCATTGCTACTTTGTACACTAAACATTGCAGTAGCCGTTGATGTTTCATTAAGTATTGGATAACCAGGTGTATAGCTAGAACTGTCTGTTACAGACAAGCAACAATGGCTCAAATCATCAGTTAACTGATGCCTAGCCTGGTGGTCAGATAAACGTTCTTTAGTGACTATGCGGTATAGATAAAAAACAAAACAAAATAGCTTTGTTGTCACTGTTAATATAATGAGAACGTACACAGGGATTCACATTGCCTAGTAACGTCGTTTAATATACCCTGAGAGTAGGAATACAGGTTATATATAGTGCTTGTAAATGGCGTTGGATTTCAAGTAGAAGATGAAACATAGAAACAAAACATTGATAAATATCGATAAAAACCCTTTTCTTGTTTCTCATAGTCCACTTACACCAAAGCTGCTTGTTGTGGACGAAACGACAGATCTCAGGGTTTGTCTTCAAAAACAGCAGCATAAATAAAAGCAGGCAAAACAGCAAAGATAAAGCGGTGCATGTGAATCAATTGTCAGCCTTTAATTACAGAGAACAATAAATTCATCCATTGTTCTTCTGTGTTTGAACACTGATTCACGGAAATTTCCATCAGTCACACACAGATAACTACGAGACAATGCAAATGGCGAAAATTTCCGTTTTCTTGTGATGGATGGAAATTATGTTCTATTTATAAGCGACGTCATCATCTGAACACTCCTTTCTTAAACTAGTTAATATGCAAAAGCTATTTAGTCCAAGAGAGTTATTTTAATATTTTACAAATTTTACTAAGTGGCGTAGGAGATTCTGGCACGCTCATGACATATTGAAGTTAAGAGAATCAAGTAAGAACATATCAGTAACCTACTTAACGGGTTTGTGTGAATGGCGGGAAAAAAGTTAAAAAGGTAACATTTAAATATCGAAAGTTACTTAGAAAAACAAGATCAAGAATGTGTGGAGAGCCATTACCAAACCTAAAAGAAATAATTGATAGTCAAAATCTAATTATAGAAGAAAGAAAGGACATAATTAAAAAAGGCAAAATGTCCCTTCCGTTTCCCATCTTAAAATTAAAAACTGTTTTAAACATTTTCTAAATGTCTATGCCACATTTGGGTCCCGAAATTCATATATATATATATATATATATATATTGTTACGAACCCGTTTGAGTCAGCAACACATAAAAATACACATTTTGTTGGAATAATGCTGAAGAAAGTGAATTGAATTGGTCTGATTGAATATCTGAGGGAATCCCAACTAAACAAAAAAACTTAGTTAAAGCCTTAACTATAGTTCTAGTCTTAATATATCTTAAAAGGACAGCTTCTGGAAAACGAGTCGATGTACACATAATTGTTAGCAAATATTGATTTCCTATTTTTGTTTTAGGAATTGGACCAACACTATCCACCAGTACTCTACTAAAAGTTCTTCAAATGCTGGAATAGGTTTGAGGGGTGCAGGCGGAATCCTTTGATTAGGTTTGCCCACAATCTGGCATGTGTGACATGAGTTACAAAAATTTACAAAATCATGCTTAAAGTTTCGGCCAGAAAAATGGCTTAATTTTTTCTCATAGGTTTTATTTATTCCTAAATGACCTTATATGGGGGTATCATGCGCTATTTTTAGTATTTCTTGTCTATAAACTTTCGGGACTACTATTTGATTTATTATCTTCCATTCTTCATCTACTTTAGCATCCAGTGGGCGCCATTTTCTCATTAAAATGCCATCATTCATATAAAGACACTCCCTAACTTTTTTTGCTTCTTCTTTAGGTAGAGCGCTGTTTTTCAGAAGACAAATTTCTGGGTCTTTTCTTTGTCCTATTAAAATTTGGTCTCTTTTTAATTCGTCAGTTTTTTCGTCCGTCTTATTTTCTTTTGGGCGAGTTGATTTTATTTTTTTATCTGTACTATTTTGTTGTTCTATAAGGTGGGGTATAAAGGTTTCGTTGAATTGTAATTCCTCATCTGGTGTCTCTAGGTTTTCATTTACTAAGAGTTGCTTTCTTTTTTTCCGCTCTGGTAACCGCACATTCAGGGTATATGTTTAGGTTTTCGTCCACCTCTAATTTATGGCTTACTACTAATTGGTCACTACCAACGGGGACAGCTATTACACTTACACCCCCGTTAAATCATTTCCTAGCAGCAGAGACACTCTTTTAATCGGTTGCTTTGGTCGTACGCCCACGATAACTGGGCCATTTATTAATTCCGATTTTATGTGAATTTTGTGTAGGGGAGCTTTTTGTACAGTCATCCCTACTCCTTGTAACAACACAACATCACCGGTGAAGGTAGATTCTGATAATGGTAGGACGTCTTCTAATATTAAGGTTTGAGACGCACCGGTATCCCGCAAGATTTTTATAGGCTTAGCCTCTTCAGGATTGTTTATATACACCCATCCCTGGGATAGAAATGGCTCATGTTTTTCCCTGTATGAGGTTTTTGTTTTCTCATTTATCCCTAGTTTTGGGAGAGAAGGCGGGTTAACATTATCGTTTTTTTTTTATGCATAATAAAAGCATGTAGTTGAAAAAGGTTATGTTTTCCCTGTTTTCATTTTAAGATCCGGCACTCGGATATAATATGATTATTTTTCTTGCAATAAGCGCAGAAAACTTTAGTTTGCGTCGGGACAGAGGCTTTGGGTGTGTCTCTTACTTTTTTACCACAGTTTTTATTAAATACGCTCGGAGGACGAGACTCGGGTAGCGTTTTTGTTTCTGTAATAAACACTGATTGGTTCTTTGTTATTTTATTTTTTACCCAACTCTTGTGAGTTAAGCTATACGTATCAGATATTACTGCTGCCTCATTAACGGTTTTTACATCTCTCTCGTCAATTCGCGTTTGAATTTCATGTGGGACGCATTGTTTGAATTCTTCAACTAGAATAAGTTGGCGTAAACTACTATATTCATCATTTACTCTTTTTGCTCTAACCCGTCTATCGAAAAGATCCTCTTTGTCTCTAGCGAACTTGACATAAATCTGCCGCTCGAATTTTTTATATTTTCTAAATTTCTCCTTATATGCCTCGGGTACTAACTCGTAAGCATTTAATATAGCATTTTTTTATAATGTGTGGCATCTTCCATACTAAGTGCAGGCTATACCTCGGCGGCTCTTCCAACTAAAACGGTTTGCAATAATGTTGGCCAGTGGACGTCAGGCCATTTTAAGTTTGTTGCTATTTTTTCAAATTGAGGGAAATATTTAACTACTGTTTTTTCACAAAATCTACGAACCAATCTAATATTTTGCGCTGCGTGAAAAAAAGAAACATTAGAATTTTGACTTCCATTTTCTTGTAACCTTAGTCTTTCTAGCTCTGTTCTCGTCTGCATTTTTAATTTTGCCTTTTCCAACTCTAATTGTATCTCTAATTTCTTTAGTTCTATTGTAAGTTGTATATCATTTTGGTTGTCTTCTTCATTTACAGTAGATATTTCTAGAAGGTTGTTATCCATTAATTTATCTGCTACGATTTTTTTTATTACAGCTTTTCTCATTGAAGGGTTTGTATCTAATTCGAAAAAATCTGCGATTTCCACTAGTTCTGCTTTGTGTAGAGTCTCAAGTTTTTCGCCCAGGTCGGCTAAACTGAGAAAATTTTCTACGGAAAAGGGCATGCTTTTTTGTTGTTTTGGTTTTTATATTTTAAAAATGATATTTTGATACAGTTACTTTCTTTCGCGAATTACGTCTATTGAGCTAATTTTTTTACGATATTATACGAACCCTTAAATTTTTTTTGTTTAGTTTATTTTTGTTTTATTTTATCGAGATGTAAGAGTTTCTAATTTTGCTATATTAACGTTTGACGAAACTCCCAATTTTGTTTTATCTTTGGACAAGTTGTTATGTTTTAGCTTAGGACGAGCCCCCAACTTCCCTTTTATATAGAAACAAGAGCCTATATTCATTGGCCCTCACTTTCTCTGGTCTTTTCCTTCCTTTCACTGTAACCATAGTTACCAGGCTATTTAATCTCATTTTGGGTAGGGTAGAACCTGACCGAGTCAACTCATTCATACTACTCTCCTTTTTGGAGTGCTAGAACCCTTGGTCGAATGACCTAATTCATACTACTCTTCTTTCTGGAGTGGTAGAACCCTGACCGAATGACCAGTTACTACTACTGTTACTAAGGTGACTATTTTAGTCATGACCCAAGGCTTTTCGAGCGAAAAAACGCTTCTAACTTCCTCGTTACAATATATATATATATATATATATATATATATATATATATATAATTTATTTAATCATTTCCCCCAAGCAAAGTATGAACACCACTAGTGCGCAGAGGGTTACAGTGAGAGAAAAGGCTGGGTAGAAGGGGTGTCAAAAAAAAGATAAAAAATGGATTTTATTAAAGGAGAGAAGATGGCAAATGATGCTGTATTTATATTTTTGGAGAGTGTAGACAAGGACGCAAGTAAATAGAAATGGGTTCTACAGGCAGGAAGTGCAAGAAAAGAAGCTATTAAAATAGGATAGGAGTTACATTTAACTATCTCAACGGTAAAAGGGGAAAGCTATATGCTAATCTAATAGTAATCTTAAATCCATGTGGTCGGGACACAATGGAACATATTTGTAGGAAAGACATAGAGAAGCCACATCACGTTGATACGAAAGTGACTGAAGTCTAGAAAAAAAGTAAAAATCAGTCTTTGGATTTTGACGTGAACATCGAGATAAATAACATGGGCACCTGACCAGATATGGCAACAGTATTCAATGCACGAATTGTAGATTTATAAATGTGCAAGATGTATTCTGACGAGAAAACCTTTTTGGCCAGACACAATGACCTAATCTTGCTAGCAGTAGATGCAGCTATAAATCCGATATATTCGTGCCATTTTAGATCGATTGAGAAAGTGAGACCAAGGAGGATCAGTGTGTTGCTCTTCAAGAGATTAGCGTCATCCATTGCCATGGCAAGTAGGTAAGTTTCTCCATTTTGGAAACATTAAAATTTACGAGCCATTTTCTACCCCAGTTCATCACTGATTGAAGATCCTTTTGAAGATCAGTAGCCAGGTTGACTTTGTCAGACTTGGTAGATTTCCTATTGAGGAAGGAGTAAACTGTGATGTCATTTGCATAGATTCCTATTTGTTAATTTATTACACCAGAAAGATAATTGATAAAAATCTTAAACAGTGTAGGATATAGAATAGAGCCTGAGGGAATGCTCCTTTTTGTGTGAATGTATCTAGAAGATTGCCCGTTCATACGACCTTCATTTCTCGATTTGATAGAAAAACCGGATTAAATCAAACAATCGTCCAGAAATCCCATAGCTCTGGAGTTTGTACAGAAGGCCTGTGTTACTGCTAAACGCTTTTAATATATGTGTAAAAATTTCATTATTGGATCAGGCATTTTACCTAGCTTACAAATCCCCCACGTAAAAGCGGATCTTCTAAATAAGTACTTATATATATATATATATATATATATATATATATATATATATATAAATTTTCTTGGGCCCATTTTTGGCAACAATTATGTTTTATTCATGCTGTTAAAACATTAAAATAGAAAAAAATAAAAATAGTAAAAAATTGTATTAATTTTTCCTAAACTTCAGGCGACATCTACATTTAGAAAAGCATAAAGAAATTGCTACTGACCTAAATAATGAATGAAAGAATTGCATTGACAAGAAATACACGGCAGAGAAATTTCTACACTGCATTAGTCGTCGCCAGTTTAGATTTGATGAGGTTATTATTATTAGCAACAAAGTTCGCTGTCTTCCATTTTCAATAATATATAAATTTACATGTTTTTGAGGAATTACGGCAGAAATATAGTTTTAAATAATTTTTCGTATAGAACATTTTTCCTGTTTATAATTTAAATGCATTTGGCTGCAACAAAATATGTTCTTGTGTGTTATTTTTAATGCTAGTGTCATCTATTTTTTGTAAGAATAATTTTTTTCTTTATCAATAATGTAATTGGGAAAATTATTGTTGACTAATGTTTGTTTTATGTGTTTTAGTACGCTCAACAATATTTTGAGGGCAAGAATTTTGATGTTCTATATTTAAGAATTTCGTAATTACAGTTATTTCATATAATTCTGGGCATTGGCTATTATAATTAAAAAAATCAAGAGTTCATCATGGTGTTTTATGGAGATAAAATTAAATAAAAAATCGAATTAAATCAAAGTTAATAAATTTTCCTTGTCGGTCGTTTTTAACAAAACATGGTTATATATATATATCTTGGCACTAAACCTTATCACAACTCAACACACTATATATATAGTGCCAAGATTATTGTTTTTCTGTAGTTTTATTATTACAAGTTATTTTGGCAAGCGAATATTTTATCGTAAAGTGCTCGATATCAGGGTGTAGATAGAGCGTTGATATGTTTAGTGCAAAACATTTGTTACTTTAACTGAGCAGTTTCCTGCCGACAGTTTATGAGGTCATCATTATGATGTCTTCACTCATAGGGTCTAGTCTTGAGTGAAATCATCAAAATGGTGTCCTCACGAAACTTCGAAGTCGGTATGAGCCAGCTGAGTTAAAGTAACAAATTATTTGCACTAAAACTACAGACAGATTGATCACAAAAAGAAGTGATTACATTCTTCGAAGATCCCAAAATAAAAATAACAAATAATGCTAAAGTGATCAGTTTTCTCGATGTATCCTTGGATTTGAATACTGGTCATTACAAACCGTATACAAAAGACTAACTTGACCAGAATTTTTTTTTAATCATGTCACCCCAAGCAAAGCATTCCACTGCCACTATTGCGCTTGGGGCTTACATAGGGGGAGATAAATAGGAAGAGTGGTTAGATATAGGAAATGTCAGAATGGGGGTGATAGATAGTTGGGTGGGTGGGAAGAGTGTTTGAAAGAATGGAAGTTAGTTTGTTAGGAGGTGTCTATTGACCTTACATTTAAACTCCTGGAGATTGTAGCCGTCGGGGAAGCAGTCATGTGGAAGAGAATTCCGCAGTCGGGAAGTGCGAGAAAAGTAACTGTTGGAGTAGAAGTTGCGGTTGCATTTTATCTGTTTCACTGTAAAAGGGTGGGATCTAGTTGCTAACCTAGTATCTCGTGCAAATTCGAACCTAGGGGGCCTCAGTGATCTAAGTCCATTGGAGCAGAAGCCGTGAAAGTATTTATAGAAGAGACACAGGGAAGCCACGTCGCGCCGGTGAGAGAGAGACTGCAGGCGGTCTGCTAAGTCGGTATCGATCACATTGCAGACCCTCCGCTGTACCTTGTCTAGAAGCCCAAGGAGAATAGCAGGGGCACCCGACCAGATATGGCAACAATATTCAATGCACGGGCGGATGGTAGATTTTAAATGTGCGGGATAGATTCAAACGGAAAAAACCTCCGGGCCCTGCACAGAGAACCGACTTTCATAGCAGCGGATTTAGCAATAGATTCGATATAGTCATTCCACTTGAGGTCCGCTGAAAGTGTGAGACCAAGGAGGCGTAGTGTTTTACTCTCTGGGTGGCAAACGTGGTCCATGCTAATAGGAGGTAGGTGCGATTGTCTATGATGGTTAATTGATAGTAGCTTCGTTTTTGAAGCATTAAAATTTACGAGTCATTTCTTACCCCAGTTCACTACGGATTGGAGGTCCTTTCCAAGCTCAGCTGCAAGGTTAGCTTTGTCGCCCGCACCAGATTTTTGGTCGAGGCGAGAATAAACTGTGGTGTCATCGGCGTAAATACCTACTTTGGATCTTATGGTATCAGGGAGATCATTAATGTAGATCAGAAAGAGCGTAGGACCTAGGATAGAGCCTTGAGGGCCACCCGCGTTCGTATGGTAGTTCTGGGAGGCATGTACGTTTAATACCACTTTCAATGTGCGGTTAGATAGGAATGACTTGATTAGTTCAAACAATTGTCCAGCTATACTATAGCTCCGCAGTTTTCATAGAAGGCCAGCATGCCAAACTCTGTCGAACGCTTTAGAGATATCCAAGGCAACGGTTCGGGCTTCACCATTCTTGTCGAGTGCCCGGTATATGTACTCGGTGATGGTCGTTAGCATATCAGCAGTTGACCTTGTGAAGCGGAAGCCATACTGTTTGTCTAAGAGGAGCCCGTTGCTCAGGTATAATGAAAGCTTTAAAACTAATCCATGGTCCTGGAGTTTAGACTATTTGGACGTTGGCACGAAAGACTAAAAAGCAGTAGTTGTTTCCAGTCAAAGCAACATCGTAGACTGAAAGAAAAATGGATGGATGTAAGCCAAATTTTGATTTCCTGGTATCGATATCAAATCAGTTTTTTTCGTCGTAAACTGAATTTTGAAGGCTAAATATGTCCTCTGAGTAAATAGTATCATGGCTGAAACTAAGAACTACAATTATACCAAGTAGAGTCAAACCCGAAGCAAAAACTAAAATAAAAGGGCTGAAAAAATAGACATACAGGCAGATAAACAGACACGCACACAAACATCTTGCCTTTTTTATATATTATATATATATATATATTATCGATTTTCTGCACTATTGTAAGAACTGCAACTTTTCTTGTTTCTTATGTCTTTGTCTCTGAGTGTATCAAATTTGATTAAAATCGGACCACTCCTTCTATAACCCGAATTTTTCGATTGTCGATTTTTGATATTTATCGGAGGTACCTATAAACCTAACTAAGAACACTCACACATGCTTATAGTACAACTGTGTAAATTTTCAAGAAAATCGGTTCAGCCGTTTCGGAGTCTATAGGTAACGGACACACACACACACACACACACACACACACACACACACACACACACTGACAACGTTCCATTTATAAATAAGTTTAGATTTCCAACTGACAATGTAGTAAATTAATCCTGGTCGGGGATTTGCTCTGTGTTCGTATATACAAATGTGACTAAACATTTTGTTAATTTCACCCATGTGCTTCTTACTTTGTTTTATGTTCCGTTTTTTTGTTTTTTTAATTTTCTTTCAGAAAAAGTGATCTCATCTTGGTTAAATCTTGTTTAAATGTACGAATGTTTTAGAATTTGATTCCTTTGCCATGTTTAATTCTCCTTCGACCGAGAAATTATTTTAATGAGGGGTTAGTTGAACTTATAAAGTAATTACTTAATGTTTATATCTTTTCTCCCATTACCCTACCTATCTCGTCTACAGTTCACTACGGTCTTACTGAGAATGGCAATTCTCGGAATCGTAGTTACCTCGACCTTCTCACTAATACTAAACTTTCTCACTCATAGTGTACATAAACCTTAATATCGCTCGGTTCATACCGACTTCTATTGATCAGGAGTAGAGGCTCATCCCTTGTTTCCTGTTCAGGGAGGGGTTCTCGGCTTATTCTTTTTTTCTCTACTTAGGTCTCAATAGTGGAGTTTTCGCAGCATTTCTACGGTGTGGTTGGACGGTGGTGCCGGGTTGGCAGTTTTCTGGTTGATGTTTTCGACTGGTATTTAGTATCCTTAACGACTGCTTAGCGTCTTGAGCGGCTGCTCTGATCAACAGTTGCATAATATCGGGGTTCTTGTAGTGCCACGACGTGCATGTATAGGCGTCCCTACATGTTTCTAATATATCGATGATTAGCAAGAAATGTATGTTGTCTGTTTCGTAGTTAAAATGTATTTAGCTTTAACCTGGCAATTTTTACAACACTGAAAGGTTCAGTTCGCAATGGAATCTCTGCAAAATCTATCACTCTTGTACTTTTGGCAATCACCAATTATAATCATTGAAGTTAATATTATTAACCATAAGAGAAAAAATTCTCAATAATGTCATAGTCGCATGTTTAAGAAAATTGATAAATAATAATTTAAATATATATGTCTCCCTGAGATGAGTATTTAAAAACTGTTCTCTCTATCTTTTTCATGTTGTCCACGTACGTATAAAGTATAATTATGATGTTTCTCATAAAGTCGAGAATGAATTTCATCGAGTGTTTCTTTTATGTCTATTTACATTAACGTTATTCAAGAATAATACTGATAGTCAAACTTACTGATGTAAATACAACTTTTACGAAAAAGAAATTTATTTTAACTGCTTGGAAAATGACGAATTTATTACTTCTTTATATGGCAAACATATCAAAATAATTCGTAACACTTACCGCCGTATACAGTAAAAGGGTCGAGTATGAACACACACAACACCCCCAAAAAGTAGAATGACATGAATGTGTTTTTTACTCAAACTTATTTATCAAAATATTGAGGCAATCAGAAGGGCAACCATGATTTCTTATGTTCCGATATAACATAATCTTAGCAAAGATTCGCAAATGACAACTGTCGTAACCGACCAAGAAAAACACTATGAAAACTTCTGGACAAAGTAATGAACGAAAGTGATATGAAAGGATTAACCAGGGTCAGTGAAAGGGTGTTATGACCTCTGACCAGAATCTATGATACCCCTGCGTCTATGGACGGGATCTCGATCATACTACACAATTTTCATATGGTAGTATTCATATAAAAAAATTATTGTAGCCTAATTATGCACCACAAAGTATTATATGCAATATACGTGAAAAGTTCAAATAGAAAATAATGAAAATAAATAGAAATTAGAGACATGTCATAATAGTTCATTCTATCTTAAATAAATCAACAAATGTTTAGCACCAATTTTTAACATCGAAACGAAATTATTCTTGCTATCCTTATGGATGAAAAATATTGAATTCTATGGTGTTTTTTAATTTAGAATTAGCATTCAAGGATTTAGACACAAATTTAGGGCTGAATATATATATATATATATATATATATATATATATATACGGTTAACTAAAATATATATATATGAATCAGATATCGCAAAATATTCAGTTAAACTATTTTTACTCACATTCACCCAGCACAATGCTCAAGAGCCACTCAAGTTAAAAGGTTTTAGATGTAATATGTGATATGAATATAAAAGTATATGAGGTTTATGTAGATATGGAGGTTAGGTAACGTTTAAACCTTGATTTTAAATGATTAGCATTGTCACATTTAAATGGAAAACCACGCATGTGTCTGTTCTAGAAAGCAGACGTTCTTGAGAAAAAGATGAGGTAATTTTGTTCCTTCAAATGTAATACCGTGGCAATGGGTGTGGTTCAATTGCTTATCATTATCAAGCTGTGTCGTAAATTTAATCGTTTGACAGAGTTTATCTACAATTTTGTCATGGAAATAGCGATTGAGTCGTGGCAAGCTTACTTAAATGATTGTGAGGTGGGAAGTATGTCATCTCTTACATTGATAAATTGATTTGCGTTTTAATAATAATTAGACATTAATATTTCATTTTTAGATTAGCAATATTTTTACACACATAAAACCTATTATTTAACCAAGGTCTTTGAGGAGGCAATGCATTTGTACTTTTCTTGTGGGTATTTGCACGTAAGTAAACCAACTGGAATTCGAACGCGACTCAATAATTTCTCAGTGTGACTTGCTATCTATCGCTCCAGCCACATATTCAGTTTTCTACAAGGCCACGTAATCAGCCTTGGATATGATCAAGTCTAGAAAGTGAAAACTGGGCAGCAACAGCTCACTACGCGATTTTTAATTATATATATGTTAATGTCATTTTTAGTTCATTTTTAAATTGTTAAAAAAATGTATCTCACAATCTTGAATCAATGTCTTTAAAAATTACAAAATGTGAAAAAAATGGTTTCACTAAACACACTCTATAGCTTCTCATTTACACGGAAGCGAAAAATAAGATAAGTAAAGGTAGATAAAATGTCGGCTCTCTTTGTGGCCATTTTGTCTAGAAATAGCATTGATTATTTGTTTGTCGATATCAGGTCGGAATGGACGTGCCGGGAGGCCACGTCATGTCACACGCATGACTGCCTAGCAATCTGGAGGCCGAAGGAGGGCGACATCTGAGTCGCACGCGAATAGGATTTTGTCACCTCGTGATTTCGCGGCAGACAACACATCAAGTTCGCCTCACTGACGTATGCATGGCAATCGAACAATCAGTAAAGAACGGAAGGATATATATATATATATATATATATATATATATATATATATATATATATATGAATACTTGCAAATATTTCTATAGCTGATCTTTTATCATTGATACAAAGAATGAAAATATTTTTTTTTTTTTTGCATTTTGAGAGAAACTTTAGAGATGATGAGATATCTGAACGTTCGAGTAAATATGACTGGAAATAAACACAAACATTCAAAACATCTACAATCCTACACTGTATTAAAGAGATTAAAAAATACATTTTTAGCATACACTCAGTAGCACACACTTACCTATATACATGCATACACGTACCCACACACATACACTCAAATATATATATATATATATATATATATATATATATATATAAATACATATATATATATATATATATATATATTTTGTTTAAACTAATGTATGTATATTCCACAGCTTAATATTTACTTTTTATAAAAAGTGTTCAATACAGATGCAGAGCATTTATAGATATGTAGTTATTATTATTGCTATCATAAAAGCATACCGCCTGATGATGTTGCATAGAAAACCGAAGCTTGATAGCTTTTGTGTTGCAGTATGTTATTATTATGACAATAATATTATCTAGCTATCTACACACACACACACACACACACACACACACACACACATACATATATATATATATATATATATATATATATATAGAGAGAGAGAGAGAGAGAAATGAATAATAATATATACTTTTATGTTAAACTGAGGGGTTGTGGTCCATTTCAAGTTAGGAGCATATGTAAATATAAATGAGAAAAATAAATTCAACGCTCAATGGCGACAGTTAGTTTCATTCTTAAGCGCAATCTGTAAACCATATGTGTTGTGATTTGACACGTCTATTCTATTTTGGAACTAATCATTGCCTCTAGATTCTGGGTGGTCAGGAAAGATATGCAACTATTTAATTTAATTTAATTTAAAAATTTACTTTGGTACATGCTATTCATTCTTGAAATGAAACGTCCATCAGTTTTACTGATTTCTTTTTATGTTCACTCTGTTGAATGTTTCTTGTATATCGTAATATATTTTATGTACTTTTCTGCGGATTTTTAAGAGAGGTTCGTGTAAATAGAATATGTATTCTTTGTAAGAGATCAGTTTGTCTGGTTTCATTGATGTAATTTTGTAAATAGTTTGTTTTTTGTTTAGTTTTGATGTATTTTTGTTAATTATATATATATAGATTTTAAAATATTTTCATGGTAATAATTCTTTTTTCAAAAATATATTGCTTGTATTTTTGGTATAAAAATTTGAAAATCTTTCATGGTGTATTGACCCTAGTTTGGGGATTAACGATTTTCCGATAACTTGGATCTTAATATGTGATACTATCCAGAGTCAGAGTGGATCTAAAAAGAACAGCAATTCTAAAACTCCTATTCAGATACCCTGTTGCAGGATGCAGTTTATTGTCTTACATAAAACCCGGATGTAGTTTATCTTCATTCGCAGGACGACACTTTTCTTTGTTCCTAACAAAATTATCTGGTATTTTTACCACTTTCTTTATTTTTTGAACTGCATCTTTGCTTATTGAATGTGCTTTCAGATTTCGGTATCACTTTTTTGCATTCTGTTAACACACTTCCCAAATATTTAAAGATCCGTACTTGTTTGATTTTGGGATATCCACAAAGAGCCCAAAGTGATTAAATAAATAACGGTAGATATATGTATGATTGTCATCTTTTGCAATCGTAGATTGAAACATGTCCAATTTAATGTAATTCTGTAATAATTTCTGTTGATCACTTACGGGCAAATACCCTATATCTATGGGTTAAATAGCAGGGCATATTCGGTTCTATAGCCTTGGTTGGCAATCAGTCTACCACAGAAATTAATGTCAACCTACTGCTGGAAAATCATGTTCAGTTACGCATGTCTCTTTCGAGACATGATCGCCCATACGTGTATCACGTATGGCACTTAACTGAGTTGCAGGAATCCTGAAAAATGTGAAAGAAGAAAATTTGAAAGAAGAAACAATTAGCATAGTATTATGAATAAAATTAACAATTTCAGCAGTTAAATTGTGAGACCAGGCTGCCAATTTAGAATTGAGCCTAAATTCGTGAATTTGTGGAACAAACGATTAAAACTCAGTAGAATAACGGGGAAAATATTCATATATAACTCGGAATGAGTTTATAATTATGGGTTAATAAAGTAAATGAAAATACATTTTTTGCATTTGTTTAACGGTATATAAAATTTTCATGGGTTATTTAATGACAATATTTAGCCTGTGTTCTTAGTGATAGAAGTCTCACTAATTAACCCATAATTAGGGGAAGTAGAGCTGAATTAATAACTTTGCCAAGAGTATTTACGAGTAAATTCAGTCTACCGCAGAAGGTAATGGGAATCTACTGCCAGATTAAAAAAAAAGAATACAAAGATAGAAATTTCTGTCTTAACAAAAAAACTGAAACATTAACCATTAATTAAGAAATAAAAAATTAAAGAAATAAAAATCTTCTTCTTCATGTGCTGTGTCCTTTCAGGACATAGGCGATCATGGACTTCCACTTGGCTCTGTCTCTTGTCGCTCTCAGTAATTTTTCTCTTGGTATATCTTCCAAACCCCGCTCCGTCAACCATTTGCTCAGACGTAACAAGTACGTCTCGTGCTGCTTTCCCCTGTCTCTTTATTCATTTATCCAACCTGTGAATATCAATTACTCCAGGCCTTCCTTCCTCATTACATGTCCCAGGAACCTCATTTGTCTCTTCCTGGTATTTAGTATCAGTTTTCTTCTCGTTTGCATCCTCTGCAACACCTCATCGTTGCACACGTGCTCTGTCCATTATATCCTCAGCATCCTTCTGTAAAACCACATTTCTGCTGCAGTCGACGCTATAAAACCGCCGACGGCATAGGAAAAAAAACCGACATGGGAAAGTGGGGAAATAATTTCTTCAAAGTTTTTATCTAATTTTCGTAATAAAAAAACTTTGCTTTGTCAATTTTAAAATCTCAACTTTATTTTTTGTTTCTGCATATTATTTGGCATAAAATATTGCATTAACAAAATAGCGACAAATGACACAAGCGAAAACGATTAACTTTTCCTGAATACAATAATAAAAAGTAAAACGTCTTCTGGTGTTGAAATGTTGTCGATTCACTCATATTTCGCTGAAATCGAAAAAATCCTCCAAATAGTAGACATAGCCATCCCTGAAAATATATTGAGATACTATGAATGCAAATGTAGAACATATAAAATGCCAACATTATAAAACACGCCTGCAAAAAGATGGATCCATCCAAAGAATTAAACAGATATTAATGTCATACTATGTCAAAATGCAGGCAATCATGTCTCTCGACCTAATTTTAAAACACAATTCATCTCAAGGTAATAATGTCACTAAAACACAAATGGTTACTGCAAGTGAAAGAGAGTGAGAAGACATTAAAAGAAACTGGGAATCCAATTATAGAAAAGGGATAAACCGGGGAGATGTGCGAATCGGATGTTAGACGAATCTATCTTCTGTAATACTTGTTTATTAGGGAACTGATAGTCTTTCTTGTGAAAGAAAGTTGGGTGGTTTCCCGTTTTACATTTCTGAATTCATAATTTTATATCTTTTACTGGTTGCAACCAAAGGTCTTGTCTAGTCTGTTATTTAACAAAAAAATGTGTTTATTTTCGCACCAGAAACCAAAGAAATGACTTCAAAGGCTGCAGATGCTGGCTTACAGTCCTTTTCTTTTTCCCAGTGATGATTGTCAAACAGTGAGTCAAACTGACCTTCGAAACATAGATGTGCATTTCAGTTTCACTCAAGATGTGAGTAGTCTTGCTTGCGCATTTTAATTTGAAAACAGGGCTAAAAATAATCCTACATTATTTTGGAATAATATGATATAGTTCTGAAAACTTCAATAAAAACTTTTAATTGCCTATTTTTTTAAGGATTTTAAAGATTTTTTTTTAATCATATCACCTCAAGCAAGGCGATAACGACACTGATGCGCAGGGGGCTACGTAAGAGTAAAAAGATTGGAAAACAGAAAGCCGGAAACCACATCCTAACCAGGAAACAAGAGATGAGCCTATTCACCTGTTCAATAGACGTGGGTGGAGAGTGAACCGGGTGATAGTTTAGTCTATCTACTCCAATTGAAAAAAATAATAAAATAAAAAAAACGAAAAGCGTGAAAAGATTGGAAAAGAGAAAACCGGAAACTGCATCCTAAACAGGAAACAAGGATGAGCCTCTTCACCTGTTCAATAGACGTGGGTGGAGTGTGAACCGGGCGATAGTTTAGTCTATCTACTCCAATTTTTGTCTTGTCTAATATTTACTGATTTTATTGCTTAGCCCAAGTTAGGGACTTTGCAAACAATGTGGAAAGAAATAAATTAGAATATCTTTTTTTTAAAAACTGAATCATATTGTGTCTGTATGTGAGAGTGAACTATAGTGTACATTAAATTGCACAAGAATATGTTAGCCATTCAAGTACAAGACAGATACACGAATATACAATACAAACATACCTTTAAAGTCAATCCGGGTAAATTTCAAGGAATTTATTATATAATATATAATCAAGGGAGATAAATTTCTCTCATTCAGCTGATTATGTCTGTGACATCAGCTCCAGCTTTTTATTAGTACTGACAAGTTATTTTATCGAAATCCAAATATACACTAGGATAGAACACCCAATAACTATAGAATAAAATTCATGAACCAAACTTTAACTCATGAATCTATTTTGTTGTGGCATTTCTGATTGAATAACTTGGAGCCTTAAATATAACCTGCCTGCTTAGGAGCCCAATTGATCCGGCTTGACTATAATAATTGAGGCCTCTCTTTTCTACAGTGGCTATTGAAGGACCTTTATCCGTGTTTATAGACTACGCAGAAGCGTTTGACAAAGTACGACACAGAGACTTGATAGAGATGCTCGACATCCTCGACATTTTCGGAAAAATCGGTAGGATAATCAAGAATCAATATTGCCAGCAAACCACTTGTGTACGGATAGGAGGTGAACTCAGCAGGTTTGCAAAAATAGAAAGGGGAGTCAGAAAAGGGTGTGTTATCTCACCGGATCTTTTCAACCTGTACAGCAAAGCAGTTATGAGAGAAATAAAAGCCTTGCCTGGATTCGTCATTGGGGGGCCATAATATCAACGATATTCGATACGAGGATGACACGGTACGGAAAGGAAAATGCAGGACCTTAGCAAAAGAAAGTGAAAAGAAAGGATTGAGCATAAACCTCAAGAAAATTGAATGCATGGTCATCAGAAAAAAGAGGAGACTAATATGCCAACTGCAAGTGGGAGAAACAAAAATACGACAAGTAAAAAATTCAAATACCTGAGAAGTATTTTGACAGAGGATAGAAAATGCGATACGGTGATCCAAAGACGCATTGGCATGGCGAAAGACGCATTTTAAAACTCAGTTAAAAAGAGAAAAAAAAGGAAAATCACATTAGAAACAAAGAAAAGAGTCATTAGAAACAAAGAAAAGAATGTTCGCTTGCTATGTGATTGCTGTCCTTCTGTATTGAAGTGAATGCTGGACGATCTCATCAAAGATGAAAGAGAGGTTTGAGGCAGCAGAAGGATGCTGAAGATACCGTGAACAGAGCATGTGTGTAACGATGAGGTTTTGGAAAGGGTTTACACGAGAAGAAAAATGATACTAAATATCAGGAAGAGATAAATGAGATTCCTGGGGCACGTAATGAGGAAGGAAGACATAGAGAACTTGATACTCACAGGCCGGATAAATGGAAGAAGAGACAGGGAAAATCAGCGCGAGACGTACTTGTTAGGTCTGAGCAAATGGTTGAAGGAGTGGGGGTTGGAAGAGTTATCAATAGAAAAATTATCGAGAGCGACAAGGGACTGAGCCAAGTGGAAGTCCATAATCTCTTAGATCCTGAATGGACACGGTTCACGAAGAAAAAGAAGAAATGTTGAAGCCTTACTCTTATTGCTAGTCGTTATTTATTATCGTCTCGAATATTGCATTTATTTTTATGCTAGATCGGCTAAAGAGGTCCCTTTAGCTTACCTTATGCACAGATTATATCAAACTTCTGTTTCTTTATTTTTTACTGTCTGGTATTTTTATACACATGATAAGCCATAATTGTTTTGACTCTAAGTACAACTGTTCGATGTCTTCCCCGGATTTCTCTAATGGGACAGCTATTTCACTTCCATATTTTTCACTCAATATTTCTTTCAAATCACGCTTGTTGGAGGGTCGTTGATTTTCTATATTAAATTGTGCTTATCAGGGGATCAATTCAAATTAAATTTAGCCACAAGTTACGCTAAAAGAGCACTTACAGTATTTTCTTCTTAAAAAAACATTTTTGCTGTATTTTAGATCATTATCACGATAATTTGAATTCATTGAATTTTTCACGCTCAAATACATGTGGGAAAATTATTATTCTGTCGCTTTTCCCTCTAGCTATAGATTAAATAGCAGAACGGATGGTGTCCTATAGCCTTGGTTGGCAGCCATTCTATCGCAAAAAGTAATGGTAACCTACTGCAGCAAAATCTCCCCAGTCAGTCATGTCACTTTCGAGACATGATCGCCCAAGCGTATATCATGTATGTCACTTAACTGACTGACTGATCATGATAAAACACTGAACGTCTTCACAATATCTGAGTGAAGACAATGTGTGTGTATGATTTGTTTTGTTTTTTTTTATGTAGAATTTATTGCATTAACATTTAGCATTCAAGACTCCACCTACGAAATACAGCTCGCCAGATCCATTGGAATTCATACAACCATAGACAATGACCTTTCTCCAACTACGTCTAAATGTTAAAACCAAACACGTTTCCTCGTACGTCAAGCAACGACGACGCCAATGTCCTTAGAGTCAAACCAGTCGATTTTTCATCTGATTAGCGTATGCTATCCAGAAACGTTGAATTATTATCTTTATTCTTCGACGAAAATGTTAAACGGGCCTCATGGTGTCTCGATTTTAGTAGCAGTTTCCCAGACTATCGTCGTCCATGTAAGCCGGGTCAGATCTACCGAATTGACATTGATGTTAGCTTGCATGGTTGACCTGTCTGTTTCTTCTAGAAATCTCAAACTTTTCTTGTAATTTGGCACAACTTTTTTTCACAGATATTTCTCTTTTAAAGCCATTGTTCTCTTTGTGGAAAAATGCTTTACGGCTGTAGCACCTCAAAACACCGATTCCGGTACATCAACTGTGTTGAATAACATTGTGCATATTGGTTAACTAACTTCGGTGATCGTTTTACGTTTAGGATACGAAAAAGTTAGCAGATATATAGGCTTCGAAATATCTTATTGACAGATGGGATTTCTTTTATACAGATAATTGCTATTCCGTATAGTCCTTCCTGGGTGAGGCGTTCGATGAAATGAACAGTTTTAACTTCAAAATTACTATAACTCCCCTCCCGCAAATAACAGTTATAACACGTTGAAAGACAAATTTCAATACGATTACCGAAATTAAGCAACGTCCAGCCTGGTTCGTACCTAGATGGGTAACAGCTTGGGAATACTAGATACTGTAAGCTTGGATGTGTCGAACTCGGAGAGCCGAGTTCAAATTCCCGTTAGTATCGTTATATCCACATACAAGCAAATAGACTTCAGCATAGTATGAATCCATTTCTTCTTTACTCCCAGCTATATCAGTAAATCATTACATATTTTACAGTTTAAAAATAAATTAATAATAAAAATTTTAACATGAATTATAAAAACAAGTAAATCAATTAATATTTGTGAAAGAAATAAAACTTTCTTTTCAAATTGGAAGAGTGTTCTATTCTACAAACTTAACTAAACATATCTACACTAAACAATTATTATCCAATATGAAAAAAAATTCTTACAGTCTAAATATATTTCTGGCAAAGGTTTGATAAGCCGTAGAAAAGTAATCAATCAATCAGTTTCAACATGTTCCTGTGATCTGGACGTATATTTCGATAAAAGCTCACTCCATATAGTAAGAGAAACACTTACTTGGAAAACGGTTTTACTCTTTATAATGCTCCCAAAAGAACGTGACTGCAAAGAGTATTAAACAATTCAGTCAGTCAGTTAAGTGCCATACGTGAAACACGCTTTGGCGATCATGTCTCGAAAGAGACATGACTGACTGGGCAGAAGATTATTTCGCAGTAGGTTGCCATTGCTTTCTGCGGTAGACTGGTTGCCTGCCAAGGCTATAGAACCCAATCTGTCCTGTTATTTAAACCATAACTGGAAGGAAGAGACGGATTAATACCTTTCCCAAGGGCATTTGCGCGTAAGTGAATGCAATGAATTCAAGTTGGAATATCGGCTCCCCAATTTCTCATTCCGAGCCGATATCCACTGCACCACAACGCACATTCTTAAGTAAATTTAAAAAAAAACAAAAAAAACTTTCGTTTCAAATTGGATGAGAGTTATTTTTTGGGATCTGGACTAAACATAAACTGTGATTTTATAAGAATTATATTTTACTTTGAAGGAATTTATTTATTTTTTAAATTCACCTATTACAGGAAAAAGTAAAGAATAATGCACACAATATATATTTGCGGTAAAAAAATTAAATAAATAAAAGAAAAATTGATACAAAGAAAGAAATAAAATATGATAAAAAGAAAGTTTGAAAGGAGTTGTAAGAAAATTATTAATTCAAAACCGGTTCGGCCTGGAACTAGTAATTCACACGCATAAAATCTACTTGCTAGTGATGCCCATACCACCTTGTAACGTTTGCCTTCGACACGATATTCTATGGAAAGTTCACAATTTCAAAACAGGTCTATGGCCTGTTTAGGATGTGGTTTCCGGCTTTCTCTTTTCCAATCTTCTCACTTTGATTTCTTTTTTTTTTTTTCAATTAGAGTAGATAGATCTATCTATCGCCCGGTTCACACTCCACCCACGTCTATTGAACAGGTTAAGAGGTTCATCCCTTGTTCCCTGTTTAGGATGTGGTTTCCGGCTTTCTCTTTTCCAATCTTCTCACTTTAATTTCTTTTTTTTTCAATTGGAGTAGATAGATCTATCTATTGCCCGGTTCACACTCCACCCACATCTATTGAACAGGTTAAGAGGTTCATCCCTTGTTCCCTGTTTAGGATGTGGTTTCTGGCTTTCTCTTTTCCAATCTTCTCACTTTGATTTCTTTTTTTTTTTTCAATTGGAGTAGATAGATCTATCTATTGCCCGGTTCACACTCCACCCACGTCTATTGAACAGGTTAAGAGGCTCATCCCTTGTTCCCTGTTTAGGATGTGGTTTCCGATTTTCTCTTTTCCAATCTTTTCACTATTACATAGCCCCCTGCACATCAGTGGCATTACTGCCTTGCTCGGGGTGATTAATTAAAAAAAATGTTATAGATTAACAATTTAGCAGGTTTATTTTATATCACATCCCGCAGTCGGTTGAACAGTTGACTGAATTTTCTTAGCAGAAATAAATTAAACAGGAGTGTATTGCAGTGCACAGAAGCAGATTTAGATGTTTTATTATTGTGGAGACTTTTCTATCTTCTAGAGCCCAGAATTGGTTAACTATCTATCGTTGATGATGAAACATTGGAGAAAAAGCATCTTAGTGGAGACCTTATCAATACAGAGAAATTCTTCATAAGATCTGAGATCATCGAATGACACATAAATTGAAAGAGAGCATGTATGGCTTCGGGCAACGTCACAAGATACGAAATACGAATCGGAGATAATATAATTTCTGAAAATCTAAATATCTGGAAAGTGTTTTAACATAGGATGAAAAATGTAACGCCGAAATCCGATGATGGATTGAAATAGCGAAAGGTCTCTTTCAAATTCGAGCAACGTATTAAGAAAAAAAGACTAAAAATTATGGTAAACGGATATGCTGGAAAGTCTCCTCGCAGAGCAAAACAGAAATGTAGTTCTTAAGAAATATGCTGATAGTTAAATTTATAGGAAACAAGGGAAAAGCGCTTGGAGAAGTTGACACTCACATAACCTATTAAAGACATGGAGGGCAGTGAGCAATATCGCATGACCTAATTACTGACCTTGTATAAATGGATAACAGAACAGAGCTGGACAGATTGTGAAAAACAAACATTATTTAGGATTATAAAGATAGGAAGTTGTGGAGAGACACAACCTCATTCTAGCGAGACACGTCAAAAACGTAGAACTAAAATACTTTCGATACTTTTCTGTACCATTCTTATTAATTTTTATAATTTTAATTTATTTAATAATAGTTGTACAGGCATTAATGATAATAAATTTAATAATGATGATTATAATGATGATGGTTATGGTGGGACTTAGAACAACAACAACAACAAACGCGACAAGAAAGATTTACTATATTCTAAAAGCAAATTGTTGTTTTTTTCTTCAAAAGGCCCAAATTAGCATTAGCTAAAAATTCGTAAACACATGCTTCATAAACAACTGGAAAATAACTTAATGAATGACACAACAAGACCAAGTAGCAATTAACAAAATACTAATTAACACGAAGAAACATCTAAATAAACATTCGTTCCCTGAAAGGAAACAAAAAGAAATACATGGTATCCAGAATCTATAGAAAAGGTTGGTTTTGTTTGGGACGACTGCTTAACTCAGTTCAACCAAATATGGAATTCCAAAACTGAAATTTATTTGGATATAACAGCGTTTAACATTTTGATAATTGATATATCAAAAGTGTTGGATCACTCTCGTTTGGGGGCATAATTTTTATAACATTATTTCTCCCATAATAAAACAATTTGACGTCTTATAATGCTTCAGTAAAAGACCGGTCACCAAACTATATATGAAGTGTTGCTGTTGCGTATGGCTTGGAGTTGTTAATCATAACTTTCAAGCCTTGATACGATTTAAAATCGCGTACACGGTTTTGTGTAGGTGACTTACTTTCCACCTTGCAACCACTTTCCCAGAGATAGAAAGTCGTAAGATTATCCGTAAATTATCCCTACTTTCACGGCACGTGTTTAATTGAGTTCCATTTTCTAGTCCCAGAAGGTCGGATATTTGCCACCATGTCTCACTTTGCTACATAAACAGGCTTGAATCAACCTCATTCTCTAAGTATTCCATTGGTAACAACGATGTTCTACTAACGCTACTTCTTCCCAATAACCGCTGCTCTGTGGGACACAATCCCACGTGAATGCTTTTTCGAACACTATAATCTTAACCTGTTCATATCATGGCTGTTTTGTTATCTGTCGTATATGTCCTCATAATTTACACTTTATACTTTTATTATATCACATATCTCATTCATTAACACTCTACATTGAGTAGCTCTTAAGTTTTGTATTTGTAAACATTAGCGCATAAAACATAAACGTAGCATAAATGTGTAGATACATATTGCATTTTACATATATGCATTATTAATTATTTTAGGACTATTAACTGTATAAAAACAGAATGCGTAATTAGCTGTCTACATTTCTGAGATGAGGTAACGTAACTATACACACTTTTTACATTGTTCGGATTTTCGTATATAACCTGAAGAAAACCAGATGGTAAAACGGCCTAAACATGTTAATGAAGAGGAAAACAACAGTAAGAATGTAAAAAATGTAGACAAGATAAGAATAGTTGTCAGGAAAAGAAACAGACCAAGATTTGAGGTATGTACTGAGAACATGTGCGTTGTGGCGCAGTGGATATCGGCTCGGAACGATAACGGGGAACCGAGTTCGAATTCCAGTTGAATTCCTTGCATTCACTTACGCGCAAATACCCTTGGGAAAGGTATTAATCCGTCTCTTCCTTCCAGTTATGGGTTAAATAACAGGACGGATTGGGTTCTATAGCCTTGGTCGGCAACCAGTCTACCGCAGAAAGCAATGGCAACCTACTGCGGGATGATCTTCTGCCCGGTCAGTCATGTCTCTTTTGAAACATGATCGCCCAAAGCGTGTATCGCGCATGGCACTTAACTGACTGACTGAGAACATTGGAATCAAGCGTTTACATTTTTGAGTTTTTCAGGTTCTTTCTAACGTCTTCTCATCATTTTAACTCCCAGTAGCCCCTTACCTCTTTCCTGTTGAATTGATTAAAAAAAGGATATAATTCTCTGACTAGTGGAATAAGAGATAACGGAATATCTGACTATAATCTGAAGGCGCATTGTATCAGAGAAAGTGGTCTTCAACGAAGTAAACAGAATATAAAGACAGGAATATAATATCAGATATAAAGCAATAACAAATCCGTTTTAATGTCCTGGATACATGATAATTTCCTGAGAGATGAAGATGAGACGGGATGCAACTAAGGTACGTTTCTACCAAGGAAAGCTTCGAATTCTATGTAGCAAACATGTGAGTAACGATAAAGTTTTAATGAAAATAGGAAGAACAAGGAATTTAAACTTAAAATCGGAATCGAGAATAATAAATAAGTCTAAAGATAGATTTATGATTTTCATCTAACGGATATGACATAAATATTTACACATTATTGAAAAATAAAAATTTACCCATTATTTAAACATATGTTGAAACATACCTGTCTATATTTCTAAGATAAGTTATTGTAATTATTTATATTATTTACATTATTCGGACTATTTTCCTCATATTTGAGGCCATATTTATGACGTTTCGACCATTCTACGCTCCAGTCTTTTTTTGTTGGCTAGAAATGTGAACGAAATAAAGAGTTCGATTCGAAATTCCAAACACCTGAGTGTATGACGGTCGAAACGTTGTGAATATGGAAACAAACAAAAAATGTAAATAATGGGATATCCAAAGATTCACTCCAAAACCTAAGCAGAACATTTAGAATCCGAAAAACTTCTTCAGAAACAAAGAAAAGTACTAAACTGTTACATGATATCTGTCCTTCCATATGACCGAGAGAGTTGGATAATATACTCAAAGATGAAGAAACTTGAAGCAAATGAAATGTAGTTCTACAGAAGGATGCTGAGGATACCATAAACCGATTATATGAGCAATAACACAATTTTAGAAAAAATGGAAACAAAAAGAAAACTTAAACTTGACATGATGAAGAGACTGTCGAAATTTTTGGGGCACATATTGAGGAAAGAAGTTATGGAAACGTTGATACTCACAGGAAAGTTTGAAGTCAAGAGAGAAAGAAGAAAGTGAGTTTTAGTAAATGGTTGGCAGAACAGCATTCAAGAGAAATAACAGGAAAAACAAAAAAGTAATAGCTATAAAGTACCGAAATTTGTAGAGAACCATGGCAGCCCCCGTTCTGAGGAAAAATAAAGAAGAAATATTATACACTTCAAATATCTCTGGTTATTGATTAATTATAACAAATTTATTAGCACAGATAAGGAAACTGAACATAGAATAAGCTGCACTAGGGACCGATTTTCCCCATCACTGTAAATAGCTAAAAAGCTCTTAGCTTAAAAACTTGATTCATGCTATTAACTAGTCACATAACATCACAACTTTCATACCGATATCATTCATGGCGCCAAACTCATTCAGAAATATCGAAACTGTCAGTTGTATGCAACCCGCTTTCTCAGACGAATGATTGAATAGCGTCAAGCAAATGAAATCTGCTACAGAATCGAAGAAATTGTTTCAGATAACCAACCACATCACTTCAGTCCTCTCGGCGTCAACGATTCAAATTCAAAGTATTTGTAACTCGACAAGAAAATTATATCCTCAAGATATTAACGTTACACACTACTTCAGATTCAATTTTAAGAAGAAGGCCCCCGTTAATACAGAAAATAGAGATAACTCTTCGTGTATCTCAGGTACCTTTATTTCCTGAGAATTTTTTAAAAATAAATTTCTAATCAACTGAAATCAATATGTTTTCACATAAGACAACAGCTAATATCCGCATCACTAATGCCGATAAAGTGAACAGATAATACACTACAGTGTGATTCCATCCCTATGGCAAGGAAGTAAAAACTCGAGTAGAATCATCTTGTCAATCAATGAATGCCAATAAAAAATTCCTTATAAGATTCGGATACTATTACAGATATCATTACCATTAGAGTAAAGATCGAATATAACAGTGCATTGACAAATCCTTCGGATGTTATAGATTTTTTCAAAGTTCTCTAAGATACTGCAATGTTCTTTCCGGGTAAACAGAAGCCAGACGCATATCACTGGTTATTGCTGAGAAGTGAATATTAGATCAGTGGATCGGCTGACCAGAGAGTACAATGACCAACATGCAGCAGGAACTGGTTAATGATACTCTAGAGTTTAGACGCGTGAACGAAGTCCTGTTATTAACTCGCCCATTTTATGAAAGTAATTCTTTGTTAAGCCAGCGGAAAGAAACCAATAATAAGTTCACAAGGCACTTTATTAAAAAGACAATAAGGCCTGTGGCTAGGTGAAAAGACGGTGGAAAACAATTGGCTGGAGGTCAGCATTAAATGACCGGTAGTCTCACGTCGCGCAAGCCTTGCTTCTTAATTGTACGCTTGTTGATGAGAAACAAGAGAGTCGATATGATTGAGGAAATAGTGAAATAGGTTTTAAAATTTCAGGCTATTATGTACCAGTGCATCCACCACGCAACAGATATGACACAGGGTCAGTTTAAGTTGAGTTTCTCGACAGTACCACTGAAAATCTCCTCTTGGTAGTTCTTCAAATCATTGCTGAAGAGTTATACATAAATCGCAGAAGTAGTAACTGTTTTTATCTAAATGTTTCCTCTCTTGAGAGCTCAATCGTAATGAGAGCATATATATATATATATATATATATATATATATATATAGAGAGAGAGAGAGAGAGAGAGAGAGAGAGTGATAGTGAGAGCTCAGGGATGTTGACTGTCAGTCAAACATTTCAATATGATCTCAAGGAATTTTAGAAAGCTGTACTGGATTAAATTAAGGGACATAGAAAAAGAGGGAAAACGTCCTTCTTAATTTATTTTTGTTTGAGGATAATGCAGAGGTATATACCGGTCATAAGTTCGTATTTATACGAATTAACAAATATTATATTTAGTTCTTTTAGTCGATGAATGAAGTGCATTTTAAAATGAAAGGTTTGTAAATGATCATATATATATATATATATATATATATATATATATATATATATAAATATATACACTGTTAAATATAAGAGAAAATGAATGTCTATTATGTTTAATCATGAGCTGTTCTAAACATCGTATTTTGGCTTTAATTTCAGGTGCAAATAAAGACAAAAATTCTCCAACATTTGGATAATATTTTATTAAGTTGGTTCTAAGCTTTCAGCTTACATGAGCCATCTTCAGAGAGGTTACAAGTATTTTAACATAAAAAAAAACATCCACCATCAGCAACGATTTTATCTTGTGTTGACATAAATCAACGATAACAGTTACCAAAAATAGCAAACGCAGTTCGTAAATTTATAATGATATTCTATGACGTCACACCGCGTGAGAGCTCGAAATGATAACAGAATCATATATTTAAATACAATGTAATGTGTTATGACCAGATTTAAACGTGATTTTATTAAGTCTAGGGTTGTTTGGATTTAATTAAATGGTCTCCAGTATCTGAAGGTTTTTTTTACTGTGTGTATGAGTGAGGATTATTGTATTGTTGACTAAAATCTATCTGATATTAATTGTATATTATATGTTTTTATGTTAACGTCCTTGTAACCACTCTGAAGATTGCTCATTTTTTTATTTTCAACTGAAATTCAAGTCAAAATACGATGTTTAGCACGGCTCATGATTAAACATAATAAACATTCATTGTCTCTTATATTTAACAGTATATTTTTAGAAAATTATCTGCTGTATATATATATATATATATATATATATATATATATATATATTAATGCAGGTTTCATTGAATAATATAGACAAGTTTTGTCTATTAATTTTGTGTAGGATCCGTTCATACCGTCTGATATACTTGATGGTGATGTCGTAGAAAGACAACAAAAAAAGCCGAAAGCTTAGACCCGATAAAAATTCGACAAATACTGTGATTTTTTGTTGTCTTTCAACGACATCACCATCAAGTATATCAGACGGTATGAACGGATCCTACACAAAATTAATAGACAAAACTTGTCTATATTATTCAATGAAACCTGCATTAATGAAAAAATGCTGCCAAAATACACACAATATATATATATATATATATGTATGTATATATATATATATATATATGATATGTTTGTGTATGTGCTTTTCGGCAATAAACTACTGAAAAATAGCAATCTTGCCACTAAGCATGTATGTGTGTTTGTGTGTGTATGTGTGTGTACGATACTAAAGCAATGTTCTCTGTTTGATTCCATAGTAACTACAACAGTAACTACATTACAACAGTAACTGATTCCATAGTAACTACAAATGATCACCAATACTCGCATAGAAAGAACACTTTCTTTTCCTCGTAATCTCTCACTCATCGCGTCTTCACTTGTTTGTCTTTTCTTAGTTTAAAACACTTGTTATCTAGGCGTCATCACAATTGCCTACATATTGTTGTGGTACAATTCATTTTCCTGAGTGTGACATTAATGCTTGTCACTCGAAACTCTCTTATCTAATGCATCTCATTATAGACCACACATAAAGAGGATCATCTCCACTGTTTAAAATCCATAAGCAATCAGAGAACATTGATGAATATCGATAGGTGAATCTTTTACACATTAAGAAATCCAAAAATATAGCCCCGCACCGTACTTTTACGTCAAAGGCCATTTTGCCAAACTGCAAAATGGCGGAAACGTCAATCCCTGACATCATAAAAAAAATATAACCAAACAAAAACAAATTACTTCTGTAGCAACTAGCTATCTGTTTCCCTTCTTCTTCTCTCCTCTTATATATATATATATATATATATTAGTCAGTTTCAGTGAAGCGTGAAAGTGATAGTCATAACACAATATTGATTTCTCTCTCTCTCTCTCTCTCTGTCTCTCTCTCTCTCACACACACACACTCTCTCTCTCTCTAAATATATATTTTGTTGAGTATTAACAGTTTTAATATACTGCAGTACCAGTTGTCACGAAATATTCAGATATGAACCTTTATAAATTCAGGTTAACTTGTTGCTATACACACTTTTGATGTCTCTCACTTAAATGATAAATTATATAAAAAAAACAATGATTCTTATTGTATACACGGCAACTCTTCTAGAATCCAGCTACATATTTTTACAATAATTACCTAGAATATAAATTATTTCTCATATTTCTACTTTTTTTTATCGAAATTTGTTTGTTATTCCCTATTTTTTACGGAGGTCTCCATAATAATCATCCGCCTATTGTTTTTGTTTGCCCGCCTTTTTTCACCATCTAATCCTCATCGTTTTTTGTTTTTTGTTTGTTTGTTGTTTTTTTTTTGTATTTCTCTTACTTTCTCAACATTATTGTAATTGAACCAACACAAAGTAATTCCTTTCTATTTTGTACTTGCAGCGCCGACATAAAGTAACTTCCTGTCGTTACTTGAATTCTATGTGGCCGCTCTTCACGTAAATAAAGGTCTTCCCTAACTCGACAGAAAGGAATCTGAGTGCAAGAAACATATCACATTAGAAGATTGCGTAACAAGTTTGTTATCGACAGTGTTACTGTTGCTGAGCAAAGTGTTTTTTCTGGTTAGTATATTTTCCTCGTGATGCATTGGATATCGACTCAGAACGAGAAATCGAGAAGCCGAGTTCATTTTTCTACATCTTCTGGTTAAACTGACCTCTCGTTATCTTGAACGGGCACTCAGTTGGCTTTGCAAGCGATCGTTTTGCGAAAAAAACGCGTTCAACGGAAAAGATCTTTGCCAGTAGCCTGACCAAGTCTTTCAATAACAGGCATGTTTTTAGTGTGGCTTTTCTGGAGAGTATATTCGATTTGTAACTTCTTTATATGCGTTTGGGGAGACGACCACTGCGCGCGACACCCTTTGGTTTGTCCTAGTATTGGACTAGAAAATGGGGAGACTAAAATGCTTAAAAGCTGCTTATAGTTGCATGACCACGACGTCACAATTCTTCACGGTTTGAGTATACGATCTAGTTAAACCTCAGATTGTGCGCTCTCTCCCCAAAACTATAACCAGGGTGCAATCGGTATAGTTGTTGTATACATGAACAGGTATCTGCAATTAAAAATTAGTTAGCCCCTATAGTAGATAAGTATTCTCAGAAACAAGTAATCTGCGTGTCATGCAATATATGTTGTCAGTACTTTACTAGAATTTTACTAGAATTTTGCACCTTTTGAAAAATATGTTAATTATTACTGTAACTTTCCCGTCCTCAATATATAGGCAGAAGTACAAATACATGCTGGGATTTGTCTTAGCCAATAAAATAGGCCGGTTATCGGTTTCTTCTGATTCAGTCCTGGTCTGTCTTGTCTTGAAGTCAGAACAATCCCTTTACTTATTCGAAATTGCTTTTGTGTATCAACACCAATTCTTAATTTGTTAACATTTTGCCATGTTCCTGTTGCTTTGACTTATTACTATTAATTTGACATGCATATATTGTTTGCTTGCCCCGTTCTTTTCCTTTCTTGATGCAAACTTTGTCAACTGTGTTTGTTGGATAGTTATCTCATTTATTTTACATTTAAAATAGCTCCTCACACAACAAAACAAAAGAATACGGTGTTTTTACATGATAAGCACAAAGAGGATAGGCATTCTGACTCAGTAATGCGCATTCACGTTGAAATGTATAATCACATACAGGACGAGAATTCTAATATTTTACGATCCAACGATCAAGCGACCCGTAACACTTTTGAGTCGTAGAGTCACTATACGTAGGGCCGAAGTAGCAGAAGTGATGCATTTTAAGCAAGACAGAACCCAACCATTTCCAGGCTGTTTTCAAATTCTGAGTTTTTTTCCTTCTGCTAGACTGGTTGCCACTCAAGTTTATAGAACACATTCTGCCTTGCTATTTGCCCATATTTGGAAGAGATAGATTCATAACTTTCGAACTCGGCTCTCCAATTACACCTCCATGCCTCCACGATACATATTCTGGATATTTATTAAAAGAAAATTGTGTATAACATTATCATTATCAATTGTGTATAACATTATCATTTCAGATTACTTTTGATTTGACCAACTGATCTTGAATTAGTGCCTCATTATTTTCTATTTACTATTTACATTCTTACCCATTTTTGCTTTTGTTAGAAAAACGTTTCGGCAGTTATGTCCTTCAATTTTCATTACGTGTATACGGATCCGGATAACTTGATAGAATTTACCAAAATTACAGAAAAAACTATATTGAAATACTAAAGAATAGATGAATTTGCTATTGGCTTCAAGTGTTATATATCGACAAACAACAAACACGCATATATATAAAAATATAAGTTATATTTTTATTAATGACGATGAACCGTGTAGCACAGGGACAGAGAATTGAGAGCGCGCTTCTAAGGGTTGACGGGAGTGTCTCTCTTCACCGGCCGATCTCTGTCTACTGTCTGGCTCTCTGTCTGGTGAAATCCGTGCGCCGAGGTCTTTTTATAATCTCCAAACCGGGACTTCCGGATTTTTGCCTCGCCCACGCACGCCCACGTAATTCTCAGAGACACCTGTTCTGTTTGCCTCTTGTAGCCATTTCCGCTACTGCCGGAAATAAGGTCAAACAAACATCCGTTCCTTTCAACGACCGGAAACGCCCCCGCTTGCATCAGCTTCCTCGGGTGGGACCAGATTGTTATATTACACAAGCAGGGGCTTCAGACGATTTCGAAATCACCTGGACGGTCTTCTTGCTTTAACTGGTGAACACTTCCATAATCCTTGTCTTCAGTTAACCTTTGGTGTTACAAAAAGTTTTGTTTGCCTCTCTCTCTCAACTGTGCCACACGCATAATAATCAAGGGGTTGCAGTCTGGTGAGTAAGGTGGCCAGATGTAAGGGATGATATAGTTACAGAAATCGTCTGACAGCTATGACTGGGTCCTTCTGTTTATTTATTTATTTTTTGCATGATTACCAGGCATACGGCCTCTCAACAGCCACCCTCTTGATACTAGGCACCACTACCTCCTCCACGCACTTGACGTATACCTCCGAGTTGAGTGTGAGGCCGTTACCAACAAATTCAGAAGTTCTTATCAGAAGTTTCGAGCTGCCGTACTTTTAATTACCATTAGACACATAGAACACTTTCCGAATCCTTTTCACTGTCCTCAGCTTGACACTCAAACACTCCGAAATGAAGCTTTTGGCTTAAATATCAAGCAACACAGCATACAATTTCCAGATTTCTGGCGTGTAGAAGTCAAATAACTTACCTTTCAACATGGCTGTCTCCTTTTGTCTCCCTGTAGGAAGGCGGACATTCAAGAGTGTGAGACTCACCTTCCTGATGTTTCCAACTAGCATCCAGTTGGCAGACAAAAATAAACAGGGTTGTAACTGAATACACGTCCCTATGTGGCCCAAAGACAAATGGTGGATATTGTGCTGTATAGTTATCGAGCTCAATGTGCACACTGAAATTATCAGCCAATCACTGATTACAGAATAGACTTGCCTGTAGCAGAATGGAATCTCCCAGGTTATTATTTAAAACAGCTACCGATTTGCCCTGGTGGATTATTGGTCAGTCAAACCCAACTTCTATTCTAGTTGAGTGCTAGCTGTTTCTTCCTCAAGATTTTTACATGGCGGAGTGAAATACGTCATGGTTATCGTTTTCTTATAGACGAGACCCAACTGTACCTGTCATAAAGTGGGGTTGAAAAAAAAATCAAAACAATCAACGCATATGCACCATTTAACAATATAGAATGGCGACAATTTACCAATTGCCTTTTGTATAACCTTTATATTATATCCATTTCTATAATACATATATAACTAACAAGACATATATGTAGACATAAATCTCGTATATATAGAGAAAGAGAGAGAGAAAGAGAGACAGACATGCCAGTGGAAAATTTAAAGAAAAATACATTTGATTTTATTGTTTTACAAAAACTAATATTTTGTGTCATATCGACGAAAATAGTTTTGCGAAATCTATTTTAACAACATTATTAACTGATATTATATATTAAGCTCCCGTTAGTATATTTTTAGATAGGCTTCCTTCGAAATTAATTTAGCCGGTGAATATATAATAAGTAAAATTATTCTAGTGTATATGCAAATGAGGTAAAAGGAAGTTAACAAAATTAATTATGCCAATTTCCATTTATATGGCCTATATAATCTAAAATTATAATTTGAATCGTTATTTTTTCATCTGAATAGTGAAATACACAGATGCCTCGGCAACGAATCAAAGCATTCTATAGAATTTAGTGAGTCTTTAGGGTCATAGAATAACAACACGTACTGCAGCCATAGTATCACTGGTGCATGTAGCATGCAATAGTCCATCAAATCCCATTCCTCTACAGACGGAGTTTTGAATTCAGCTATTTTCTTCTAGATTTGTTGCCACCTCAAGAAAACCCAATAAACTTTGTTATTTAACCCATAGCTAGTGGACAGAAAACGGATACTTTTTTTCCGAATGTAATTTTTGCGAAAGAAAAAACATTCAACTGCCATACTTGATACACGCTTAGGCGATCATGTCTTTTTCGAGACATGACTGACAGCGCAGAAGATTTTGCTGCAGTAGATTGCCATTACTTTCTGTGGTTGCCAACAACATCCTGTCCTGTTATTTAACCCATAGCTGGAGGTAGAAGTGATGAATTAATCCCTTTCCCAAGAATATTTGCTCATAATTGAATGCCATGAATTCAAATGGAATTCAAACTCTTCCCTCCGATTTCTCGTTCGGAACTGACATCCACTGAACCACAACGCACTGCCGTCTATTCCCTCCACCAGGACAGATTGGGTTCTATAACCTTGGCTAGCTATCAGTTTCCCGCAGAAAGTAATAGCAACCTACTGCGAGATAATCTTCTGCCCAGTTAGTCATGTCTCTTTCAAGACATGATCGCCCAAGCGTGTATCACTTATGACACTTAACTGACTGCTTTGTGCAAAATTGACCATGAACGCGACTGGAGTTCGAACGCGTCTCTCTTATTTCTCTCCCAGCATCACTAATGCAGGTTTCTGAGTTTTTTGTATCTAATTCTCAGAAAGTGAGTGTGAGAGGAGGGCAGAGAGAGGGACGATGCATGCGTTTGTGCGGGTAGATGTGTGTCACTGTTTATATGTGTGGTTATGAAATTCCTTGAGAATTTTAACAACAAAGCGTGATGTGAAAACGACATTGATTAGTGAAACATTTTATATATATATATATATATATATATATATATATATATATATATATAAAACATAAAACATAAAAACAATATTCGATGCACTTGTTTACTACGTAATTATCTGATCAGAATACGCAAATCTGATTTCTCGTGTGCAGAATGAGTGGAAGCAATTTCGATTATGCAGTATGTTCGATAATTACTCGGTAACCCTACAATTAATTTCAGTAAACAGATTGTAGCAGCTCTATCGCTGAGATGCTTGCTATTCTTCCGCGAGTTCCAACAATCAATGTTTGAACCCAGGTAAAACCGTAGATGTTACATTGTTCAAGTAGCAGGGGTAGACGATCTTATGGCGTGAATCACATGTTACAGCTTTAATAAAATAACCACTTTATATGATCTACCACATTTTATATACCAGAGTTTCTGTTCAATATATTTTTTTCATTCCGGGAAAGAATTGTAGAAGCCTTACATCTCACTTATCAAATCAATGTGCCATAAAAAAAAAGGTCTTAACCCCAAATTTACAATAACCCGTAAGAAAAATTCGATTCGAAAACACAAGAATTCTATACAATGACAGAAACATCTATTACACGGGCTCTATTAATCAAACAGTTCTATCCTACTATGAAGCTTACATTATTTAATATTGGAAATTGTGCATGGAGAGATTTTTTTTATAGAAAGATGACCTCGCGAATTCTAGACACCTGCGATTAATGAGAATAAAGACCACACTTCTTCGCTCTATTTTTGGGAAAGGAAGCGAGTTTTTGTGCTTATTTCAATAAAAATAAGAACAAAGACACTTTTCCTTTGTTTTATCTCTGACTTTTCCCAATTATTTTATTTTACCTTAAGCTAAAGATGACTTTTCTATATGTCGAGGAAAGTCTGTATTACTACTACAAAAGAAAAAGTAAATGGTTCAATATCAAAATCATAAGGCGAATTAATTTCTTTTACTATTATGTGAAAATAACAACTTTTTGCTTGATAGTGGTCCCAAGACCAGAAACACGTGTAGCAGAAATATGAAAAATAAAGTACCATATATACATTGTCATCCGCAGACAGACCTGCTTCGCTGTATCACAGCTCAACAGTATTGCTAAACCAGGCTCGAAACCCGACAGAATTGGCGTCAGTCGGCGATCCTATCCCTGGACCACGGCGCGTTCGGTGGAAATAGGCAGTCTTTTTAGCGCATATCATATTACGCGCCCATATATAGATATATATATTGAAAAATTCCTATTTATAACTAAAAATGTTTGCGGCTATTTTCTTTTATATATATATATATATATATATATATATATACGTAAGTCGGCACTGAAGTGAACAACAAGCAATCACAGACTGTTTCTTATGATTGAATGCAATCTTCAGGCCATGAACACTGTGTTCAGGCATGACACAAACTGTCACAGCTTGCTGTACACCACATTGTCGCTTCAACTATATATATATATAGGTGGTTAAATTCCAGGAAGGAATGGTAAAATCCGGGGTAAGGTTGGTTAATAATCCAGGAGGATCCTAGTAATATCGTTGAAATATTAAAACTGATTCAATAGAGAGCGCCATGCAAACCAATCCAATTTTCAGAGCGGATATTTTCTTATTTATCTGTAAATTCAGATAAAACTTAGTGGGGAAATAGCCATTTTCAACATGTCATTTTAAGACATGCATTCTTCGACCCCTTATAAATAAAGAATGAAGAAAAATTATAACCCCAGAGGTAGCTTAGGTAAAGGGAGGGGTCAATGAATGCATGTCTTAAAATGACATGTTGAAAATGGCTATTTCCCCACTAAGTTTTATCTGAATTTACAGATAAATAATGAAATAAATATATATATAAATATTTCTTGGGCACTTTTACCCAATAATATTGCATACCTTCAAAATATATTTATCATATACCTATTAATTATTAATTCAAGATGTTCGTCGCATGAAGATTGTGGTTTGTATAGAATTGGAAATAAGGGTTGTATACGCTTGTTGTTACAACTTTTTCTTGATTTGATTTCTAATATCGGGTTTCGTTATTGTATAGATTTTGGGGAATATTGAAGTAGGCATCAGGTTTTATTAGTAAGATTGTTTTTCATACTTTCTCGTCATACATAGTATATTTATTTGTGTGCTTGTACATATATATATTAGTCATTCACATACAAGACTGTTTTGCTATATCGCAGCTCATCAGTGTGGCTAGATACATCCACTTGCTTCTGGCCAGGGTCGAAACTCAACCGATATGGTGTCAGTCGGAGTCGCTACCACCTAAGCCATAGGCGCATGGAAACAGAGAATGGAAAATTTCATGTGTTGTATATAAGCAGTTAATACATCCGCCAGTCACCGAAAAAACTCAATTCATTTAAACAGTAACGAATATATATCAGAAATTGTTTTTAAAATTTTCTTCTCTAGAGAGCTCGATCGTAATGAGAGCATAAAGAAAGCATAATATATATAAGTATGTATATATATATATATATATATATATATATATATATATATATAATTCAATACCCAGAGACGACACTCTTTCATGTTAATTTCAATTGTCATAGACTGACGGCTGCATTTGAAACGAAACAGAATGTCGCCTATGCGTACAGACATTAATGTCCACCTCTCTACTTACATACACTCTGTCGATTATATTAATCAATTTTAACTGTAACTGTATAGCATACATTAAAACTATGTTTTATCAACACTCAGACATACATGCACACATACATCCAGACATACTTATATATATTATGCTCTTATAAGAATAAGATAGTTTACGTAATATACATAGCAAATAATCACGTCATGATTAATTATTAAATTCATAGGGATACTCTTAAATTTTTGTTTGGGGTGGGAGGAACATTTATAAATGCTTATGTTTAAATTAGTTACGATTGCATGCAAATTCCCTATCAATAGAATTTTTTTGTTGTTTTTGTCCTTGGCAAATATTGTTTTTTGCACTATTTCAATATTCCTCCGCTTTTTCTGGTTAAGCTAATTGATTTTTCTTATATATAAAATTTCCATTTTTTAACTTTCTCTTTACTCACTTGATCAAACTCAATGCTTTGTCGGCCGACTTCTGTAAAGTCATATCTATATCGCTACGAATCAGTACATTATATATTTGCTAATCTCTCCAGCAAGTAACATAAAACATTTAATGAAGGGCATGTGGACAGAGAATAACTATCTTGGTTATCTTAACACCCCAATGCCTATATTAAGCATTAGTTTATCTTTTATATAGCAAGGCCTTAACACAACATGAAAGATTTGAATGCCAAATATGCATTCGGCTAGAAAAGATTTCAAACACAGATACGTCATACAATAATTTTTATAGAAATATCTATCTACCTGTACCTATTTGTTTCACACAGAAACTGTAACAAATACGCATAAAACATTGTAAAAGAGATAAAAAAAATTGAGTGTATTACTTGAAATATATCATGATGTAGAAGCAACAGACTAGATAATGTTACTGATGTTTCTTATTTGGACCACACCGTTAGCGTTCCTTCTCTAAACCGCTGTAGATTATCACATCTACCTTACTTGCGTTCTACACAGCAACTGGTGTTCGTCACCTTATGTGCTGTCATCACATAAATCTCGTGAATTTGTAGTGACTGAAGGGAAAAAATCATCTTTGCCTTCTCGTACAAAAATATTTTAGATTTTTCAAATTAACAATATTTTGTAATAACGAAAACTGAGCCGACACTACCTTGCCTCTAATAAAATAAGCCAACACTGCCTGGCTATTGTCTCTCTCTCTCTCTCTCTCTCTCTCTCTCTCTCTCTCTCTCTCTCTCTCTCTCCACTCTGCATGAGCATGACAAGAGTGATATATATAATCCTCTGTAAAAGCAATCGGATGTCTAACCGTACTAATCAGCTGTGATACAGCAAAACTGTCTGCTGTTGACTATTTACGTTCTCACACCCTGATTGAGCAGTCTGGAAGAATTGTAGACTTTGAAGAAACAGTAGCTACTCTAGCATCTACGCATCGTTCATTCAGTAATGAATTAGAACACTCTAACTACTGGCGCATGTTTACATGGTATATCACACGCTAAAAGATATTATTGCTGATTCTTCTTTCGATTTTATCAGACAGCTCAAGGTAAATAGCATTTTCACCAAAGCAT